>JASAUF010000672.1:7200000-7800000 GCA_030180095.1 Magnolia changhungtana | reverse complement strand
ACCGCTTTCAAAGCTTCGAGCCATTCAAAGTGGTACCTAGATAGTGGATGCTCTAGACATATGACAGGTGACAAAGGTCTGTTCACCAATCTTAAAGACATGACTGATGGTTCAATCACATTCGGTGATGGTAGCAATTGCAGAATTATTGGCTAAGGTATGGTTCAACTCTTTAACCTCCCTCTATTTAAGAATATTTTATATGTAAAAGGGTTAAAACATAATTTATTAAGCATCTCTCAAATATGCAATAATAATCATAGTATAAAATTTACTAACCAAGGATGTGAAATTTTAAATAAAAATGGTTCTGTAATATTAACTGGTTGCAGAACTTCTGAAAACTGATATATTGTTTGTGATTCAAGTTCATCTAATCTATCGTGCTATATGGTCCATACTGATGAAACTGAATTATGACATAAACACCTCGGACATGTATACAACCGTAACTTGTATAGATTGAGCAAAAGAGAGTTTATAAGAGGCTTACCCAAAATACAGAAAATAGATAAAATATGTGATGAATGCCAGATTGTCAAATAAACCAGGAGTACTCACAAAAAGGTGAACTCCAATGCTACATCTAAACCGCCTGAACTTCTCCACATGGATCTCATTGGACCAACTAGAACGGAGAGTCAAGGTGGCAAGAAGTACATTCTGGTAATTGTTGATGACTTTACTAGGTACACTTGGGTAGTCTTCTTGAGAGAAAAATCAGAAACTCTTGATGAAGTAAAGAGGGTACTTAAATGTATCCAAACAGAAAAAGAATCACAAGTTTCTAAGATCTGTAGTGATCATAGTTCAGAATTTGAAAATAGCGATTTTGAGAAATTTTACAGTGATCAGGAAATATCACATGAATTTTCTGCACTCAAAACACCACAACAAAATGGTATAGTGGAAAGGAAAAATAGAGTGCTTTAAGAAATGACAAATATAATGCTAAATAGTATGAAGCTTCCTAAAAATCTTTGAGCCGAAGCTATAAATACTGTTTGTTATATAAATAACCGCATTTGCACTAGAAAATCAAATGATAAATACTGTTTGTTATATGAAATGTGATTTGATAAGAAGCCTACTGTCAAATACTTTCGAGTTTTCTGTAGCAAGTGCTATATTTTACGTGACCGAGAAAATCTTGGTAAATTTGACACCAAAAGTGATGAAGGGATATTTTTAGGGTATGCTCTGAGTCGAGCGTATCGAGTTCTTAACAAGAGGACTGGTGTAATTTAAGAGTCTATTAATGTGGTTATAGATGATCACTTGAATACACTTGTCTCAAGTTCAAAAAATGATGAAGTTCTTCTAATTGATAAACCAGCTCTCCATCAAGTCAAAATAACAATGAACTGAGGACAGTTAAAGACCATCCAACTAATCAAATCCTTGAAAACCCTCTCACTGGTGTATGCACTCGTAAACAACTTGAAGATATGTGTAACTACGTGTGCTTTACATCTCAGATAGAACTGACTAACGTAAAAGAAGCTCTTATTGACGAAAACTGAATTGTAGCGATGCAATAAGAACTAAATCAATTTGTTAGAAATGATGTTTGGTATTTAGTTACAAGACCGAAAGATAAACACATTATCGGAACAAAATGGATTTTTAAAAATAAGTTTGATGAACTTGGTAATATTATTAGAAACTAGGCTAGGCTGGTTGTACAAGGGTACACTCAAATTGAAGGCATCGATTATGATGAGACCTTTGCCCCAGTAGCTCATCTTGAATCAATCAGACTATTTATATCCATTGCGTGCTTTAGAAAGTTCAAGATTTACCAAATAGATGTAAAGAGTACATTCTTAAATGACGATTTGCATGAACAAGTGTATGTTGAACAACCTTCGAGTTTTGAAGACCCTAAGGGCCCGTTTGGACGGGTGGATTGGAAGGGATTGAATGGTATTAGGGTGGATGCATGGATTTCAAGGCAATGATGGCATTGTTAGTGGATTGTCTTAAGATCCATGGGATTGCTATATCGAGTCCGTTTGGCATGCCCGGCCAATCCTAGGATTAAACCTTCCCATCCCTTCCAATCCCTCGAACCAAACACGTCCCAGGCAAATTTGAATGGATTAAGGTGGATTGGATGGGATTTAAAGGTAATGATGGTATTGTCAGTGGATTGTCTTAAGATCCATGGGATTGCTATATCCCGGGATCACATCACCCAGCCTGTTTTGCACACCCGATCAATCCCAGGATTTAACTTCCAATACCATCCAATCCCTTCCAATCCGCCCAGCCAAACGGGCCTTAAGCATGTAAATCATGTCTATTGCCTATAAAAGACACTCTATAGTTTGAAACAAGCTCCCAGGGCATGGTACGAAAAGTTGACTGAGTTTTTACTAAGTCATAACTTTATAATGGGAAGTGTTGTGAAGACATTATTTGTAAAGAAACATCATGATCACATTTTAATAGTACAAATCTACGTTGATGATATTATCTATGGATCTACCTATGTTAACATGACTGTTGAATTTGCAGATCTTATGAAGTCTAAATTTGAAATGAGCATGGTTAGAGAATTAAACCATTTCTTAGGGTTACAAGTCAAACAGCTACCTGATGGTTTCTTTATCTCTCAAACCAAATATACTCTAAACTTAGTTTAAAAGTTTAGATTTGAGAGTGGAAAAAATTTTGATACTCTAATGAGTACTACTCTAAAACTCTCTAAGGATTCAACAGGTAAAAGTGTGGATCCTAAGTTATATCGTAGTATGATAAGTAGTTTGCTTTATTTAACTGCGAGTCAACCTGATATTGCATTTACTGTAGGAATTTGTGCTAGATATTAATCTGACCCTAAAGAGTCACATTTAATTGCTGTTAAGCGCATTTTGCGATATGTCACTAGTTCAGCAAATCTTGGTCTTTGGTATCCACATGATACTAGTGTGCAATTAGCTGGTTATACGGATGTTGATTGGGCTGGTAACATTGATGATCGAAAATCAACCAGTGGTGGTTGTTTCTATGTAGGGAACTATTTAGTTTCTTGGCTAAGTAAGAAACAAAGTTTTATATTGCTCTCAACAGCTGAGGCTGAATATATTGTTGCTGAAAATGCATGCACTCAGCTTGTGTGGATGAAAAGAATGCTAAGCGATTATGGAATTGCGCAAGAATCCATAGTTTTATATTGTGATAATTCAAGCGCAATTAATATTTCTAAATATCCAATTCAGCATTCACGAACTAATCATATTGACATTAGATATTACTATATTCACGAATTAGTGGAAGACAAGACAATTTCTTTGGATTATATTCCGACCGAGACTCAACTTGTAGACATATTCACAAAACCGTTCCACAAAAGCAGGTTTACAAAATTTAAATTTGATCTTGGTATGTATAATATGAATTGATGATTCATGTCTTTCTGTATCATAATGTATATATTTGTTATTTAAAAAATTTTAGAAGTTAAATTTTATGAAAAATTTCAAATTTTGTGAGGTGCACGACCAATCGAGTACACACTCGACCAGTTGTGGCACGATCGGTCGAGCATGTAGTCGACCCATCGTGAAACTCGGGTTTGACCTTTTATTTGGAAAAAAAATCACTTTTTCTTCATTTGGGTATTCTTCTCCAACGAGTCCTACGTCGACCGGTTGAACCCATCTTCAATTCCTCCATGGTTAGTGTATTGTTTTCAATTTTCTTATAGATTCAAGTCCTTTGCACTTCCTTTTCTTCATTTTTGTGGTTTATTACATGTTTTATGTTGGTTTTTGGGATTTTCTATCCAAAAATCTGATCTACTAACCGATTTTACCTCTTTTGCAATTTCTCTATTTCTTGATTTCTTTATTGCAAATGGAGGGTAGAACTAAGAAGAAAGGATCTCGTGGTCCCTCTACATCTCGTTCGGCTCCTATCATAGTACGCCACCTTCGGTCGCCCGAGGATGATCCCAATTATGTACTGGATATTCGTTTACGCAATGTGATACTAGAACGGCCGGTTAACGTTGACCATTTGGCTCTTTTTGATATCATTTCTCTCCTTCAGTCTGTAGGATGGGATAATATACTACATTGGGGTGGACCGGCATACCACTCCATTGCGTAGGCTATATATACTTGCATTTCTTATTTTTCTACTGAGAATCTGACATTTACTATCTCAACCAGAGAAGGTCCAGTTGATGTGGACCGTCAGCTTATTTCTGGATTAATGGATATACCTGTCAATGATGAAGGTATTCCCATTAGTACTCTAGTGGCAAAACCATCTGAAACTGAGAAGTGAATGCTCACTAGATATTTATGTAACATGGATGTGGAATGGAGTACTGGGAATGCGCTCGCCTCCAAGTTTATGTTACCCAGATATAGAATTCTTCACAGGATTTTCATTTCAAATGTCTATCCTCGATCTGGTAACAAAACCAAACTTACTACATTCATGGTTCATATTCTTCATTTTATCATTTTTGGAGTCTCTATATTTCTTCCTTCTCTGATTTGTCATAGCATCATTCAGTTGTCTCCACCTAGTCACAGTGACATACCCTTTGCTTATCTTATGACTGCGTTAGCCACTCATAGTTTAGTGGCTATGCCTGGTAGAGAAGTTCTCATTCACCATTTACCCTTCAACAATTTTAAAATTAACAAGATGAATTTGAAGTTGGCCCTAGGCTATGTTGATGTGGGTGCTGGTAGAGTTGCAGCTGCAAATGAAGAGGATGGTGATTTATCTCCAAATGATGTCAATATGGATGACCTCTTAATTTGATGAAATTGAATCTAACTCTGCTGCTAATCCTGATTATCAGCCATCTGACTTTGATGAGCATTTACGCTCACTTGAGGAGAAGGTTGAAAGTATGAATGTGTCCCATGATATGCAATTTAGATATATGCGCAAATATCTTAGGCGCATTAACAGGGGACTTCATTAAATTGATCCTTCCATACCCGCTCCTTCTTTGGGTTCATATTAGTATTTGAATGTGTTTTGTAATAACTTTTAAACTACTTGAACTTCTCTTGTTTTATGTGCTTTGACATACTTGCTTATGGACTTGGTTAACTTGGTAATCTTGATCATATATTAACTTATTTCTCATTACTTTTCTATTTACTTCCTTATTTATCTACTTCAACTATCATTTATTAGTTCTTTCCTTTGTCATATTGTGACAAAAAGGGGGAGAATTTATTCTATCATGGTTATTTCAGTTATTTCATTGCGACGAATGTGAGATGAGATTGTGGATAGGTACGCAAATTTTAATTTTTTCTTTGTAAGTAAGGGGGAGTATTGACGAGTATTGATTGATGATGCGTATTGGTTTAACCAGTATGTAACTGGTGCATGATTCTTTAACCAGGTTGTAACCGGTGCATGATTCTTTATTGTGCATATTGTGCTTATTTTTAATAAAGAATGTTTTGTCACAAATTTGACAAAGGGGGAGATTGTAAGTGCTATGTTGTAACACCCCGAAAATAGGGGTCGAGCAAAGCTCGACTCCCAAGTTCCAACGCATCACTTATGCAACGTAGATAATGATGTTTAAATGTTGTCCATATTAGTGCCTTAAACATGAGTGGGATTACACTAAACAGTGTATCATACTCCAAAGTTAATGTAATTAGGTAAGCGAAAGACTAAGATAGGTATATAAAGTATATGAACGAGTTTCATAACCTCAAGAATATGATCATATAGCCGGGCTGAATATATACATATTTTATTTCAAAATATGCAAAATACCAAAATGTAAGTGTTCAACTAATCCAATATCCTTGTAATCTCATCGAAGCAGCGCAAGGTTTACATAGACCCACCTGAGAGCTGCACGTAGGAGAACTCCTCATCATCAATGAAATCTGGCCCTGTCGCAAAAGCCTCGTCATAACCTGCATCTAAATAAGAGTCTGGTTGGTGTTTTAAAATACTGTCCCAGAGTGGGAGTGAGTGATCAACTTAGTGGTACTATAAGGCAAAGGTTAACATGTTATCAATTCAGTTTAGCAGTAATGATAAAGCAGTACAACAATGATGTCTTAAGTACTCTTGTTAATGCAGGAATGGTATGCTGTAATGATGCATGCCCTCTCCTCACTCCCTCAGTGACTTTATCTCACGGTCGCGCATGAAAAACTCCTTAAAAGTGTGCTTCCTCGCCAAAGCATATGTAATGCGGTGCATGGTCATGTTAGCCAAGTAATTTATTAGACTTATTCATATAGAAAATTTGGGAAGCTAAGGTATCTCCCTTTTTATCATTACCCAAGCAAGGATCTATCTAGGGTCGTCAATCCTAGTTATTCACATATGATAGGCAAGTTGTAGGGCATCACCCATGATGAAAACAGTGGATAGGCAAGTTCAAGAATTTACACTCGAGGTCACTACAGGGAGGCTCATCACCTGAACGTATGCCTAATTTATACTCGAGGTCACTACGGGAGGCTCGTTACCTGAACGTAGGCTGACAGCTCGAATACGGTGTCTCATACACCACCATATTCAGCTCACGAGTTTGGGTTACTCACTGGTCACTACAGGGAGGCTCGTCACCCCAGTGTAGGCTGATAGCTCGACCACGATGTCCCATACACCACCATGCCCAGCTCATGAGTCTTAACGAATCTTGGTATTATGGTTGAACTGAGTTTTACATTGGTAAGTGGTACCTTAGATTCAAGTAGTAGTGTCCATACATGGTAAATACACAATAGGCCAATCGGGTTATTTGACAAATTCGATTGGTACGAGCGTATGTTGAATTAGTCGACATAGAGTGCATAAGCACTCCACGTGGCCTAACCACTGTCGACAATCACCGTACGGCTCGGATTCGCCGAACGTATCCATTGTGGCGAGACTAGTTCGGCCACTCGATTTGGAACAATTACCGATTGCCTGGACTAGATAGTAGTCCCAATCGCACTCAATTGCAATAGGTAATCACATGTGATAGTCATAGTAGAATTTAATAACCAATTCAAATATAATTCTTATTTGAGTATTCTAACAAACATATTGAACATGTTATCATACATAGGCATTTCATCCATAAATCACGTAGTGGCAAGATAGGTTATATGAAGGAAACTGTAACTATAGATAAGGTAATTTAAAATCCTATCTCAACACCCTTATTAAATGAAATTTATCAAACAATTTCTCATTCAAACATTTTATCAAACACTTAGCCTACACATTACTATATACATGAACTATCATAGTTATAAAATATATTATAGAAAATCCCTTCACAAGGGAGTTGTCATACATACAACAAACATGTATTCTAGATTAAAAGTCATGACAAGTACAAATCATAATTGTAATTTCATTCAAACATTTCAATAAACATATGGAATGCATTATATATTCACATAGTTCACATACATGTATAATTTATCGAATACATCGTAACTAAGATCTTATGGCAATAATCAAGTCAGACATAAATCATTGATGACATTGAAAGCCTTGAAAACCATAACCTAAATGTTTATAGTCTGCACCTTTCGTCAGTACGCCCATTACGAACTCGATTCATACACTACGTTCCCGAATACGAAACAACGGGTACCTATACATTGAAATAGGTTAACTATTTCTTAGATTCTTCTATTTGGATTCCTAAAATGAGATTAGGGTTAGCATTCCTTACCCAAATCGGAATCGAAACAAGTAGTATAGTAGAGAGGCGAAACGGTGTGTGGAGTTGTGGGAAAAGATCCCAACAACGATCCCCATTAATATCTCCTCCTTCCTTCCTCTCCTTCTCTCTCTCTCTCTCTCTCTCTCTCCTAAGGTTTCTAAGAAATTCATATGAGGGAGAGAAGGGGTGGTTTAAGGTCTTTAGATAGGCCTAGAACTGATGTCAATGGCCCTAGCGCCATGGTATACTTAGGGTATAGCCACAGGGTGCCTGTTTTTGACAAATGGGGCCCTTAAGAAGGTCTATTTCTCGCTTATGTCATGGAGTAAGTTCCCTGACAATAGATCTATGCCAAGGCTATGTTTATGGTGCGATCTGACAAACAGATCAACCATGAAGGACTTGCATCAGATCAATGATCGTCGTCACCCGATCAAGGCCACAAGTATACCAATATGAGCAGGGAAATTTCTCTAATCTACTTGTAAAGTTTGGTCAGAATCTGACAGTCCAAAACCTTTAACTTCGCCTGTAAGCGAACGGTCCAATTTACTTAAGTTTGAGTTCATTTATAAAAATATTCGCGTTTCTTACACACTTTACTCAGGGCTCTAGTTGTGTATTTCTGGCTACTATTCAGGCTCGATTCCCATGATGGTTGTCAAGCCTAATAAGGTGGTCATAACCTTATAGTTTCGCGGTCATCGGACTTTAGATGCGCAGTCCAGGTCTAATACGGAGTTTCAATGTGCTCCCGAGAGTAACTGGGTTTTGAGATTGCTCATAGGTTTCTAAGTAATGTTGAGTTAGGGATTCTAATGGTTTTGGATCTTACCATCTGTATAGATAGTGGTTCAAGTTAATCCATTGATTAAATCAATTTAGTACTTAATTAAACTTCGCCTAACTTCTAAAGAATTCAGTCCTCAGTGATTTCTGCCTGAGGTGATACTCGAGTCTTTGTACAGATTTTTCTGAGACGTTATATATGTTTTCTAGCCCCTATAATTGTCAAATTTTATAGTTTCAAAACCTCTTGGAATCTGTATCTTGTTTAGCTCGTCTTTAAGTTCAAGATGTTCCATTTTAATTCAAGTACAAGTTCAAGATGATCCATTTCAAGATTCAAGCATCACAAGTATAAGAGTTCAAGTACAATATCAACTGATAGTTCAAGCTTTCAAAGCTTTATCTAAGTCAAGACAATATATTTTACCTTGGTACTCAAAGCTTAAGGTGAAATGCAACTCAAGTACCTCAAATTCAAGCTTCAAAGTGTTTTAAATTCAAGCTTCAAAGTGTTATAAGTTCAAGCTTCAACATACTTCAAGATGTCAAGCTTCATGTACATCAAGACCAACTATCAACCGAAGCAAAAGATGTTTCAATATTTAAACATCGCTTATAAGTAGGAATGACCCTAGATTGACCATAGGTTAGGTCATATTGATTGTATACTTAATTTGGGTCACTTTATAAGTATAAAGGCTGTTTCTCAACTAGTCTTAGCTTATGTTCGATTAGTCCTAGTACTAGCTTGACCAGTCCTAGTACTAGCTTGGTTTGTTACTAATTTTTGAGATTTTTTGTTATAGCCTCAACCAGTCCTGGAGACTGCTCGACCAGTCGCATGCTCGACTCAAAGTCCAGCAACTAAATTGGGTCCCACACAACCAGTCGAGAGCAGGGCTCGACCGGTCGTGCAGGCCACACTACCAATCGAATCTCCCACTCGACCAGTCGTGGAACGATCTTATCTTATTGCGCCTGAATTTTTAAAAGTTTGTTGGTCCTTCGACCAGTCGAGTTGACCTCTGGGCCAGTCGAGTGAGCAGTTTCTACACTTATAAATATAACGCGATTTTAAGAGTGTTTCATTCAATTCAAGCAAAATCAAGACACCACTCTAAGAGATAAGTTTGTGATATTTTTAAGCTATTTAGTGCTCATTTAATATTCTCTTTAATTGGCCTTTTGCATTTGATTTTGAGTTCTACATTCCACTCTTTTTTGAAGAATGGATTGAAGTTTTCCCATTTCTTGGAATCAAAATCAAGTCAAGCTAGCCCAAAGTGATTTAATCTAAAAATCATTTAGAACTTAAAACCTTTTCATAAGTGAGTGTGGACATTGAATATCTACTCTGAATTGGTTCTATCGGGCTTCATCAAAGGAGAATATTTGGATAAGTATTTTACATTTCTGTAAATCTTTTCTTTCTGTTTCTTTGAAATTGTGCTAGGAAAAATCTCTTTCTATTTTGGTTTGTCTGAGGTGATACAGAAAACTCGAAGTGTGGGGTTTTTGAATTGTGTAAGCCCACTTGAAAGACATAATTGTGAAGGTTTTAGGTGAACCTTGAAAAACCTATTTTATAGTGAACGCCGATATCCACTGTGTGAGGTTATTGGGAGTGGAGTAGTTGTGTGGCCATTTTTCTAAACAGTTGGTGTACACACAAGCGAACCACTATAATTTCTGGCCTTGTGGTGATGATTGATTGTGACATTGTGTGGATGTTGTAATTTCCTTTTTAAGTTGTAACATCCCAGATTTTTTGCCAACCTGGAATTAGACATCCTTAGGCAATGGGTCGATCCTAACACCTTATTAACTTGTCAGACCTCACTCCCAAAGTCTAAAATCACTTTTGAACCCATTTCCTTCACAAATCTCACCTTTCACCACCTTGTTCTTTAAATTTTCAAAGTACTTTCACATTAGACACGATCTTAAAAGTTTAGGTGATGAAGAACAATACTTAAACTAAACATTACTGTAAATAGTAAATACATGAATAAAATAAGCTTTTGACCATTAACCATATGGAATCATTAACGAATAGGTTATTTAGAAACATCAGCTACCTCAGACAGAAATCTTACAGGACTAAATCCTTTAGAAATTAGAAAAGGTTAACTAAGTGCTAAACTAGATTAGCTACAAAATTCGCTTGATCCACTTTAAATACGATCTACAAGACCCAAAACTTGTAGAATCATTGACGCTAGGTTACCCTAAAATCTAGGATCAATCTCATTACCCAGTTGCTCTCAAGAGCACATTGAAACTCCGTATCAGATCTGGACCACACATCGAAAGTCCGATTAATGCGAAGTTAAACGGTTAAGACCACCTTGTTGGGCTTGACAACCATCTCGGAAATCAAATCCAAATAGTGTCCCACGGCTATTCGCTTGAGCCCGGAGTGAAGAGTTTGAGAAAACGTAGATTTCTTTAGAAATTAGGTCTCATTTAAGTAATCTGAGACTTGTTACTTACGGGCCTGTTATAAGAAATCAGACCGTCATAATCTGATCCAAATACACCCTCGGATCAGGGGAAATTTCATACACATGGCAGTGTACTTTTGGCCCTGATCGAGTCTCAGGGACCGTTGAACTGAAACTGGTCCACCACGGGCGATCTGTACATCCGATTGGAATAAAAACTTAACTCGACCTAGATCCATAGTCAGTGAGCTTAAGTTTGACCTTTGGCTCAAGGGAGGCTCCAGAAGTGCTCCGTTGAGCTGGAACAGACTTGCTTTGGACATAACCTAAGTATACCTTGGCCCTAAGTCTAATTTGGTGAGTTCTGGGCCTATATAAGGACCTTAAACCCTCACTCTCTTATACCATACGAATTTAAGAAAACCTAGGAGAGAGAAGAGAGAAAAGGGAGAGAAAGTGTGGGAGAAGTGGGTGAAGGATTCTGGTGCTCTATCCTACCATCATACGTGCTTAACCATCAAGATCTAATCGCCTTTCCAGCGATTCTGACTTCATTTCTAGGTAAGAAAACCTAACCGTAAGCTGTTTTAGGGTTTCCAAGAGTGTAGGTGATGAAATAGTTGACCTGTTTCATGATTCAGGTTGTCATTGTGCCGTAAACAAAGGCGTTGAGTTCGAACTGGTTTCGGTTCAAGCTTACCGACAAAAGGTGCGGACTTTAGATGTATAAGTTATAGTTTTCAATGCTTTCAATGTCAGATAATGATAGATTCATGATCTGGGTGTTATTGTACATGCACAAACTGATGTTCGTTTTGCGTTTCGATTGCGTATACAAATTATAGCATATTGTGTATTCTGTATCTTTGTAGAAAATATCGTATACGTATAAATTTTGAAAGTATGTTTGACATGGTTAATTACTGTATGCACATGCTATATATATGTGTGTGATACTTACTCGGCGAAAGAATTCACCCTAATACATATTTTGGCTAATATACATTATGCATGTTAATAAGTGTATTCTAAGTGTTTGTGAAAATGCTTGTATAAATATGTACCTAATCTAGTAGTGCCTTGAGTAGGTGTTGAGATAGGATTCTTAACTACCTTACTGATGTATATGATTTTCTTCATGTTAGTTGTTTAGTTTAATCACTTACTGGTTTATGAAACGTATGTGTTTGGATTTCCTGTTTGCAATGTGTTTTATAATATGCTTGTTAATATGTTTAAATTACTTGTTTATTTAATTATGCTCTGACTACTTCACATATTTAAGTTATATTCCATAAAAGCCATAAAGGGTGATGGGGGAGTGGTGTAACGATTCTGTGCAATAGCCCTGACAGCCCTAAGTAGACAATATTGGATAATTGATTATATGATTTGAAATCTTAATCCTTTACTGCTTTAACGGTTCCGTAATTGAATGTGATTGGGGCTATTGTATAGTCCAGGCAATCGGTAATGGGATTGAATTAGTGGCTGAGATTCATTCGCCATGTGAGATGTGTTTAACGAACCCGAGTTATACTTCAGTTGGCGATAGTGGTTGGCCACGGGAAGTGCTTATGCACTTCATGTCGTTCAACTTGTCGTACGCTCGAGCTAGCCAAGCTCGTCAAGTAACCCGATCTGTCTAATGTATGTTCACTATGTTTGAACGCTACTGTTTAACCTAAGGTACCGAACTTACCAGTCCAACCCCGTTAACCTTGGTACCTCGATCCGCTAAGATTCATGAGCGGGGCATGGTGGTATGAGACACCGTGGTTGAGCTGTCGGCCTACGCTGGGGCCATGTGCCTCCCCGTAGTGACCAATGAGCAACCTAGACTCGTGAGCCGAATACGGTAGTATGGGACACTGTATTCGAGTTGTCGGCCTAGACTGCTTTGATGAGTGATGGGGGAGTGGTGTAACAATTTCGTGTAACAGCCCTGGTATCCCTGACCATACCCAGTATAGTGACCTCGAGCATACTCTGAATCTGCGGAGAGGCGACGAGCCTTCCTGTAGTAAACAGAGTATAAACTAGGCCTGTATTAATAAGGTGATGGGGGAGTGGTGAAACGATTCTATGTAATAGCCCTGACAGCCCTTGCAGCGACCTAGAACTGCATCATCGTATGAGATTATCTAGGATTGACGACCCTAGAATGGATCATTGTTTGGGAATGATATAAGGGAGGTACCTTAGTTTCCCAATACTGCTGTATGAAAAGGACTAATAACAACTCGGTAATCATGCTCATCATCACACTGCATGTGCCTGGAAGATGTGGAGCACTGAGGGATGAAAGCATGCCGCGGACGTAAGAGGGTGTCGCATGAGGGAGTATGTTGGTGAGGGCATGCATCATGACTGCATTTTCATACTTGCATTAATAAGAGTATTTAGAATTGTTTGATTGTACTGCTTTATCATTACTACTTGACTGAATTGATAACATGTTAACCTATGCTTTATTGTTTCACTGAGTTGATCACTCACTCCTACGTTACGGGAAGGTGTTCCGAACACCCACCAGACTTTGTCTGATTGCAGATGGCGACGCTATTCCTGAGGTGGAGCTGGACTTTGTGACGACGAGGATGTTTTCTCGTATATGCTGTTTTCTGGCGGCTTCGTGTGAGTCGTGCCTTGATCGACGAGATTATAGGGATGTTGACTAGATGACACTATACCTTTGGTATATTTTAAAATTGTACTTGTAATTCATTAACCTGACAACATTATCACACTCTGGAGACTTACCATAGTTTATATATTCTATATATCTATCACAGTCTTCCGCTTGCAAATTTAACTGTCTCTGGAGTATGATATGTTGTTTTAGTATAATCCCATTCATGTTTCCATGCTCTCATTATAATCATCATTATCTGTGTTGCATAAGTGATGGGTTGGAACTCGGGAGCTGAGCTTTGCTTGACCCCCAATTTTTAGGGTGTTACATAAGTATTTGTGAAGAATGTTGTAATTTATTTTATGCAAGTGTGAGAATGTTGTAATAGCTTAGTTATTTTCTTTGCTATTTTATTTTTTATTCCTCTGTATCGATTTGAGTTTTTGATACACAGACCATTCTAGGAATTAGGTTGTTCTATTAAAAGCCATTGGTTTTTGGTGTAAGGTTGTCCTTAGAACAAAATCTGTATCAACCTCTCAATACTTGTACATTTGAGGTTGTTATTCATTTCTGCTTTGTGGGATTGTTTAATGCTATCTTTATTTATGTTTGTTTAATTCTGCATTTAATTTTTTAATTTGACATAGTCCTATTCACCCCCCCCCCCCCCCTCTAGGACTCTTAGCTCAACCTTTTCACTCACTACACCGACTTGAACTTGATCAAGTTCCTCAAGTACCTAGGACTAGGTATGTGTGGGTGACCTCTTTTCATGTAATCTACTTATTTTGTTACTTAGGTTACAGTTGGTCTTTTCTATCATTTCAGATGGTTTCTTCTGATTATGAGTTGGACTATCATCCATTCCTACATTAGCATTTAGTATGACCGTTCTGACACTTGCGTTCAAACTAGTCGGGCTTTGTGTGCATATGGATTTGATGGCTCCGATGAAATTGAGAGGTGTCAAATCTTATTTTATTTTACACTAGCCTCCACCCAGAGATATGGGGGATCTCTTAGTGCTTCAAAAGCCCGACACTCTATTTTGAAAACAGTTTTTGGAGTTTTGGTAGAAGTCACCCTACTTTGGGGAGTGATGCTTCGTGGAGGTTTTTTTTATTACAAAATAATTTTGTAAGGATAATCTAGCTCGTTCATTTATCTCCACTGGAGATGCTTATGAGATTTCAGTGAACTAGTTTCTATTGAAAACATGCAAGAGGTTAATCCATCTTTTCACGGCTTGGTGGCCATGGTTGGGAAGTGCTATTTTTAAAGATTTGGTGAATAGATTTGATTTGTCGTCTTGCAATTTGTCAACTACGATCGAGATTGTCTCCACTGGGAATATGTAAATATTGTTGTTTTGAGGTGGTTGTTCGGTTTTTATTGCTTTGTTGATTTAACGGTCATGATCGGGTTAGGTTATTGTGGGGATTCTTGTTTTATTACTTTGATTTTGATGCTATGATAAGATTAGGGCCTACTAGGGATGATTTTGGCGATCTGCCTTGGTTGTAATTTTCATGGGAATGATTGGTGGTCATGATAAAGATTCCGATCTATTAGAGATGGTTGATTGGTTCCATTGTCTCAGGGTGTATTTAAACTTGCCGGGGATAGTTGAGCTTTCTAACGTTTAATGCTCTGCCGGAGATTATTTTAAGGGTGAACTGGACCATTGGTTGTAATTTGCTCCATTTTATCACAAATCTAATTGGTGACCTTGGTCAAGATCCTGTCTTACGATTGAACAGGTCCACTTTCTTAAAAGTTGTTTAAACTCCCAAGGGATATTTTGAAAATTGTGGTTGTGACCCTACCGAGGATTTTGGTGGTTGGATTGCAAATCGATAGCCGCAACCATGGCCAACTTTTCTCGGAATATTTTCTAGAATTTTTTAAGTATGATACGGCTCATCAAATTGTGAATCGACGGTTATAATTGATACCGATTTTTATTAAAATAATTAAAGTTTTTTTTGGAAGATGATCCAATCCATTGAATCGCAAATTGACGATCGTGATCGATGCCAATTTTTATTGGAATATTTTTTTTTAAAAAAAAAGAAGAAGATGATCCGGTCCATCAGGTTGCGAATTGTCGGTCATGATTGATGCTAGTTTTTATTAAAATATATTTTTTAAAAAATTTAGAAGGATGATCCAGTTCATCGAATTGCGAATTGATGGTTACAATTAATGCCAGTTTTTATTGGAATATTATTTACAATTTTGCATTTTCTTTCCTTGAATATCCCTCTCTTTATTTTCTCATAAATTTCTTACTAATTTCTCAAGATTCTCTCTTCCTTATTCCATCACTTCATTCTTACAAATGTGCAAGATTCTCTTGCAAATCTCCTTCCTAAAGCCCCTCTTCCTAATGGGAAAGAGCAATGCCAAGTCACCTCACACCAAAAGTGTTGGGCCGCCAGTATTAGAGCTGGGCATCGGACTGAGTCAGATTGGATTAGGTCTAACCCGATTCGGTCCAAAATGTAGCAGGCCTGACTCGAACTTGATCCGATCCGAGATTGAGTCTAGGGCATAGGACTCGGACAGATCCGACACACAGTTGGCCTGACCCGAATCGAGTCCGGCTCGGTCAGGAAAACCGAGTCGGATTGGGTTGGGTATGATTGGATCGACTTTTTTTTTAATAGTAAAAATCATTATCCTCGCTGCTATTTTTGGTGTGGTCCATTTAAGCTTTAGATATGATTTATTTTTTTTCCAAATGATTTAAAATGATCACCAAAAATAGATAAACGGTATGGATATAATAAATACATCATTGTGGGGCTGTTCGTACAACTCAGAGCTCGAGGCGCTACAACTTACAGTTGTTGATGTGATGTGCACAACATACAGGTGTAACGCGTGTTGTGCACGTAAGTGCTAGCATTGACGTTAGCATGTTGTGTGGGTCTTATCATGGGATATGTGTTATATCCAAACCGTCCATTCATTTGGCGAACTCGTTTTAAGGCTTGAGACAAAAAATAAGATAGATCTAAATATCAAGTGGACCACACTGAAAAAAGCAGTGGGGATTGAATGTCTACCACTGAAAGCCTTTTTGGGGTCACAGTCTCACATAAGTTTTAGATTAATTTGAAAAAAAATTTACCTCTTAATTAAGGTCTTTGTGACCTTATGAACAGATTGGATTGAAAATAAACGTTATGGTGGGCCCTACGAATTGTTTAACGATGAAAATCATTTTCTGCTGCAATTTGTGGTGTGGTCCAAATGACCTTTAGATATGATTAGTTTTTCGGTTACTACTCTATAATTATCTCTAAAATTACATGAACGGTGTAATATATATAATAAATACATCACTGTGGGGCCATATAACTTTGATCTCCTTTAAACCGTTCGTATAACTCAGAGCTCGAGGAGTGTCAATGCTCCTCTTCGCACGACACGTACCTACTTCTACAGCAAACAACAACAGTTATATAGCTGTGTATGGTACACCAATGAGTATCTTTTTATTATACTCATTAAACTTTGTTGGGGCCCACTGTGAATGCATGTGGTTTATCCACGTTGTCCATTCGTTTTTCCAGATCATTTTAGTAGTTGAACCTAAAATTGATGCATATCCAAAGCTCAAGTGGACCATATCATAGGAAAAAGTAGAATTATTGATAAGAACCACTCCGGATCGGGTCTGTTCGGATCGGGTTTTCGGATCGGATCGGTCCGGGTTGACCACGACCCGATCTCGATCCAAAAAAGTGTCGGATCTGAATGGCTCTACCTGATTCGCATCGATAAAGACCGTCGGTTCAGTTCGAAACGGGTCTGGTCAGGTCGGATCCACCGGATCGGGTCAAATATGCCCAACTCTAGCCAGTATCTCCTTTCTCCTCTGGTTTTTTCCTATGTCTAGTTAATAGAGCGTAGCACCCATCCTCTATAAATTCCCACCATTGGGTTCACTCCAGCATGCTCTATCTTTCTCTCATTCCTTCACTCTTTTCTCTCTTAAGTTTTCTTTCCTTCCCTTCCTTCTCCTCTTTTGGTCTTGTTTTGGTGGCCATAAGAGCTTTAGAAAGTAGGGGTGATCTTCTTATCATGGGTGGGTGCAAGGGCGAGACCTCTTTCTCCCCCCCCCCCCCCCCCCCCCTCTTTTCTTTCTTTCATTCATCTTCCTTCTATTTTTCATTTTCTTAAATGGTTCTCTTCTCCTTGAAGGTGATTTGGTGGAGCAAGGGTGGTGTAATGCTCAAGCATTTTCAAGCTTAACGTTGTGTTCAAAAGTGGAGCTTCATATTCCAAGCTTCATGTCATTTTTCAGGGGTGTTAATGGGTTGGGCTCGGGCCTATCAAAATCAAAATTTTGAATGGGGCTGGCCTGATGGCCCAGCCCAAAACAGTTCAAAATCCGAGCCAAGAGCAACCCATGCCCGTCCCATTGACAACCCTACCATTTTTCTCTTTCGTTTTATTACTCTTTTTACTCCTACCTTTCATGTACAAGTCTTATTTTCCCCATCAAGCTTATGTGGGGAAGATTTCATTTTTGGGAAGTACCATGTTGATGTAGAGTGGGTCGCAGACACTTTCATGTTTAAGATGGATCAGAGAAGACCCGATTAGAGACAGAAGTCATCAAGACCGTCAGAACCTTAAAACAGGCATATCTAGCAAAATGGAATGAGTTACTCGATGTACCATATATGATTTTGGGGTAGGACGAGTTACTTTAGCCAACCAATCCGGTATAGCCGAGTTTCCCACTCCGAATTTGCGAGATTCCATCAGATCGACAGTCAAATTCCATATTTATTTCTATTTTTACTATAAATAGTAAGTTTTAGTATAACTCTTCATCCATTGGGCTTTAGGAGTTGTGTCCAACATGAAAAGTGCTTAGAATAATTAGGAGAATAATGTGGTTAAGCCACATAGGAAGCTTACTATAAAAACTAAATTTACTATATAAAAACTAAATTTACTATTTATAGTGAGTTACAAATTTCTAGGAGTTTTAGTTTTAGTTTACTTTGATTTCTCTCCTATTGCGTAGCATCCATATTTAAAATGTTTTGAACTCGTTTATTTCATTAATCAATTAAAATTTGAATTTATTAAAATTTATTTTTATTTTCTTGCTTTCTTTCCTCGTGGATCGAGAAGTCTCTGTAAGGAGTCCAAAGAAGCTCCGTGGATTCGGAGTAGTTATCCTTGAGGAAGACGGTGATCGACCTCATCACGTTCATCCGTGTCATTAGTATTAAAGCGAGGACTCCCCTTGGGCCGATGACAAACAACAAAGGTATGAACCGAAATTCTGTGGACAATGATTTAGGGATTTGTTATCTTTTGAAAGAATGAAAGCTTTCCAACGGGAGAGTTAGTTGACCACGCAAGGGCTACATGCAACCCTCAACCATATTGCGAATGTGCTAATTCCACCCTGAACCTAATGTTGAGGGTCGACTATTGCATATTAGACTCCAATTATTATCTACTTTTACGAACATGATACTGTTTAATGCCCTATTTTAATCGTGTTTGTGTTGCAAAGTGAATTTACGAGCGTGGACTGAAAAGGGGTATTCAAAGCATGGATTTAATGCTCTTAAGTCACCAAGATAAGGGATGGACCCCAGGGGACCAAGATTGAAGAAATTACACGTCAGAGATTCGAGAAAATCAGGCCACTCATGTTAAACGGGCTCGAAAATCATCTCGAATGCAAGATCACAGGGTTTCCACCATCCGTTCAGTTCGAAACTTCATATATGGCCTGAGGACCATAAATTAACATACATGTCAAAATTTAGCCATTGGATCCTTATGGAAGTGGCCCAATAGACAGATTAACCTCTAAAATCCTGATTTGGGGCCCGCCTGTTATCTAGAAATGCTTCAATTTCGGTCTCAACACCTTAAATTATGTGGAGAAACGAATGGACGGAGCAGATTTTGGATACACATCACAGTGGACCCCATATGTGCATCGTGCGTACATAGTGCGCATGTGCACTGGCCGTGCACCAAATCTCACAAAGTACGCTGACCGACTCTAATCTTCAAAATACAAGAAACCGCTAGCGGGCGGACGCTCTTGGGATGGAGGTGATTAGTGGGCCACCATACCCATATATTTAGACGATCAGGACCGTCCATTATGTCCAATGGGTGGCCAAGACCCTCGCCAAACTTTCCTTTTTGGCCCATGCACGCAATCATACGATTTCCACCGTCAAACGTAGATGAATGGTAGCTTGAGTTGATTCAGTGGGCCATGCCAGAACCTACATAAACCACCCCTTCCCAACTGGTTTTTCATCAGGAATCCAATGGACGGGGTGGATTCTTTCAAAAACACCACTATGGGGCCCATCGAGTATCACAGCGTACTTTGTTTACGCAGCCCCTGCGTCTGGAAAATCTAGATTTTCCAGCCATTTGTGGCCCACTCTTTGATTGTCTTGATGATCCAAACCATCCATCATGTAGATCGTCCAAAAACTCCCCAATGGACATTATTTCTTTGGAAAAAATGGAAGTAAAGTGGGCATTTTCGGCGCTGTTTTCATGGCAGCGTAAACAAGGCCTGCACAAACTGCCTGTTGCTGTGTATACTTCCACCGACTTCAGCACGCACTACTGCCTGTCTGTGAAAGCTCTCCACCACCTCATCACTCTTATAAAAGGAGAAGAAAGGGAGAGAAGAAAGGGGAGATCTTGGCATCTTTGGACGTGAGGCAACAAGGAAGGGCGAGAACGTGGAGTGTTTTTGGTTTCCCTTTTCTTCTTTATTTGCTTTGTATGCTCTTTAAGATCTTTAGCCCCACCATGTTTATGATAGGCTAAGCCTCTTAGCTAGGGCTAAGAGGTGAAGCTTGTAGCATGATTAGGAAGGTGGCTTTGCTTTGATTCATGGTTATTGAACTTTTATGGATTCTAGTTTGATTATTAAGGAATACTTTTAGTTTTTAATGGTTTATTGTGACTCGAATTACAGTAGATCTGTAATAGCTTTGAGTATGTTCTTTTCATTATGAGATTGTGAACTTAGGAGGCCCTGTTGTCACATTATCTCCTGGGCATGGTTGGGTGATGGAACCCTTCCTAATTTTCACAATTATCTTATGATTGGCTGTGAGATTGGTAAATTGCTTTTGTTTGCCATAGTCTCCTAGGCATGGTTCATTGACGGAATCACTTCCAAATCTTCACCATTCTTATCTATTGATGATTAGATCCATGAGAAGTTCAGAGATCTGACAAATCTCTTCTTACCAATTGGATAAGATAGGACTCTGATTCCAGTTATGTCCTTGAATCATTGCAAAGTAATTTCTCAATTGCTACAAGTGGATCTTTAGAACCCTAGTTACCACCTTTAAATTTATAGTTTAGTTTAATCATTCACAAGTATTCTCTTAGATTACATCTTTGCCTAGTTCTAGTTATAGTTACTTTCAGATTACGTACAAGGTTTAGTCCCTGTGGATTCGACTTAGGTCTTACCAAGATTATTACTACATCGCAACCCTATACTTGGGGTGTGAACACCTAAGACGATGCTCAACCTCCTGTGGTTGTTGTACGAAGCAACCTCAATTTTCATAGAGCACCCATTGATAATAGTGAATCGCAAGCCACTACCGTGAACATAAGGAAGTTATTGTACATGCCAAAGGTAGAGATAAATTTACAATGACACAATATCTTTCGAACAAGGTGCATTGCATACCAAAAAGTATGCAATGTGATCATCGATGTCAGGAGCGATGAGAATTTAGTGTTAAAAATAATGGTGGAAAAGCTACAACTGAAAGCAGAAAGACACCTATCTCTATACACGATTAGATGGATTAAAGAGGTCAACAAAACAGAGGTAACCCAACAATGTCGTATATCCTTTTCCATTGGTAAATACTATGAGGATAAAGTAATGTGTGATGTGGTCAACATGGAAGGTTGCCACATGTTAATTGGTCAACCCTGGCAAAATAATATTGATGCTTCACATAAGGATTGGGATAACCTATTTATATTTATTAAAGATGGTAAAATGATTATCCTCGCCCCTATGGAAAAGATAGAACCAACTCAAGACTTCTAAACTGGAGGGACAGTCTCTCACAACTGAACAGACTTTTGTTAAACAATTTGAGAAAACAATATATATATATATATATATATATATATATATGCATTAATTGAAAAGAAAGAATATATAGAGCCTGTAAACATCCCAGGGGATTTGAAACCAGTGTTGCACGAGTTCAAGGCGATTGTGCTCGATGAACTCCCTAATAAATTGCCTCCCATACGAGATATACAAAACTATATTGATCTTGTCACAGAGATAAGTCTGCCTAATTGCCTACGTTATCAGAAGAAATGTAGGATCTTGAAGACAAAAGTGAAGGAACTGATCCATACTAGCCAAGTCAAGGAGAGCATGAGTACATGGATTGTGTCAACTAAAGAGTCTAATGTCAAGTACAAGAAAAGGGCTAATAAACATCGGCATCAAAACTTATCTCAGAATCATGAACCAAGTTCCTTAAGTAACTTGAGGACGAGTTTTTTCCAAGCAGAGGGGTTTAATGTAGAACGTGTCACAGATACATTCCTAGCATGGTTGAACCAAAAGGTGGACTGTAAATTGATCATAACTTTTGATCTGGGTATCGTTACGGTGCACCAAATCGAGTATCATGAACCGAATCAGCACAAGAACTCAAAGACGAGTTCTTTTAAAGTTGAGGGGACTGATGTAGAGCGGGTCACAGACACCTTCATGTCGAAGAGGGATCAGAGAAGGCCCGATCAGAGACAAAAGTCATCAAGACCATCAAAACCTTAAAACAGGCATATCTTGCAAATCGAAATGAGTTACTCGATGCACCAAATATGATTTTGGGGTAGGACGAGCTACTTTAGCCAACCAACCGAGTGTAGTCAGGTTACCCATGCCAAATTTGCGAGATTCCATCAGATCGACCGTCGAATTCCATATTTATTTCTGTTTTTACTACAAATATTAAGTTTTAGTTTAATTATAACTCTTCATCCGTTGGGCTTTAGGAGTTGTGTCCAACATGAAAAGTGCTTAGAATAATTAGGAGAATAATGTGGTTAAGCCACATAGGAAACTTACTATAAAAAGTAAATTTACTATTTATAGTAAGTTACGAATTTCTAAGAATTTTAGTTTTAGTTTGCTTCTGATTTCTCTCCTATTGCTTGGTATCCCTATTTAAAGGGTTGTAAACTCATTTATTTTATTAATCAAATAAATTTCAAATTTATTAGAAATTATTTCTATTTTCTTGCTTTCTTTCCTTGTGGATTCGAAAAGTCTCTATGAAGAGTTCGGAGAAGCTCCGTAGATTCGGAGTAGTTATCCTTGAGGAAGACGGTGATCGACCTCATAACGTTCATCCCTACGTCACATGTCATATAATATGTGGTTCTAAGGAAAAAGGTTAGGTCCCAGTGTATTTGGGTGGGCCTGGAGTTTGCATTGGCTCCCTCTCTTTCTTTCTTTATTGCTTTCTTTCTTCTCTCTTTTTCAAGCTTTTCTTTTCTTTTTCTTTTGGATATGATCAGGCCAAAGCAAAAACAACAGACCTACATCAGATTTTAGGCCTTGGGTTTGCTTTAAAATGGCATGGTTTGCTTTCATGGGTCTAAGTGGACAAGGGTGGCAAGTGGCCAAGTCATTTTTGGCCTTTTAGATTCACGTGGGCCCAAATGCTTTTTTTGGGCCTATGGCTAGAAGGAGTTAAGTCCTCTTGATTTTTAGAATTTTAGGTAGGCCTTAACTTTTTTTTAGGCCCACCCATATGTAGGTATAAAGTAGCCAAGTCTCTTGAAGTTTTGGATCTCAAGTGGGCCCTAGGTTCTTTTTTGGGTCCATATGTATGTGAATAAGCTCCCTAGGCCCAAATAGACTTTTAGATTTCCTTTGGCCCCCATGGGCATGTAAAAGAGATTTGGATGCTTTGGACTCTTCTATCCTTTCACCAAAATTATGATCCATGCTATCAATCCAACCATCGAAACTACGACACATAGGAACCAACAATCCAGGCCTTTGAACCCTTTTCAATCCTAGATTTTCCAATAATTACAAAAAAAAACTAGCAAGATACTCTATAAATAGCCCCCTCCCATTCATTTCCAAGATATTCACAAATCCCATTTCCTCTAGGAATCCTCCACACACCACCTTCCACGTCCCCCCATTCCATCCCTCCACCAATAAGAAGAAGAGTAGAAGGAAATGAGTTCTAGCCTAGGTCCACTTAGTCAAGTCTAGCTTTCAACCACTTGAGTTACTAAAGGTCAATCTAGCCATTAAAGTTTAACCATCAACAAACTCGTTCATCCCGCCGTTAAATTTTGATCATCTTTGTTTATTCTTGTATTAGCATTGTGCAACATTCATTCCCTCCACAACCCCCTTGCTCATCATATTCATTAGCATTGCATCTCATACATAACATTTCCACCCAATTGATTTAAGTGTATACTCTGTGTCTTACCGAGTTTATTAGATCCTTCCCTTCGAAGGCTCGGGTTAACCGGTTAATTATTCTACTTCGTCAAGTGAGTGAGTCGGGGTAGATTTATCTAACCCGATTGTGGAACTGGAGTAAGTGGCTAGCAGCGACTCCAATCAAATATAATGTAAGACCCGTATCCTAGATCGTACTTTTTGTGGCTTCCACGGTCCTTCCGGTCGAATTCTGGTGACCCGTGATCTGTTATCAGTGTTTGCGCCGACCCTGAGTCGTATCTCGTATTCTAGAGTCGGCTCAACCCAAGACTTGTACCCTAGCCACCGCGCCATCGCCGCGGTTCCGACGCCGCATCTCGCGCGCTGAGGCGATACCCGGGCCAAGAGATATGAGCCCGCATTCAGTTCAAGGAAAACACCGCGCGTTGCAATTCCGAGAGAATCCATCACATCAAATGTTAAATACACATCACATCACTCCCATCACTCACACCCATCCCCAAGTACAACTAACCATCCCCAAAAGTCAACTTTCCATCACTTCGCCCATCCCTCTCCCCATCACTCACATCACCTCTCTCTCTCTCTCTCATATCTCTCTCATTTTCTCCCAAGCAAGCAACCCACTTCCAAGCAAGCTCCATGAGAGAGCTTTGTGTGGCCCACTTCCTATCTCCCATCCCCGTCCTCGAAAACCAATCTCGACCGTTGAATCTTATCCATTGGAGCTCTAGAATGCATTAGTGGAAGGAGAAGTCCATGATCAAAGGTGGGTGATTTTATTTGTTCATTTTGATGATTTGAGAGCCCACATATGGTGGGACCCATCTTAATGTATGTATTGTTTAAAGAGGGACCATAGTGGCAGGGTCCCTCCGTTACTCACGTCCCTCTCTCTCTCTCTTGTGATGGGTGTGGCCCACTTGATCTCCACCATACAAAGTCGTATGGGCCCTCCTGGACGGATGTAGCTGGTGGGTCACATGTATGTGGACCCCACCTTGATGGACGTATTGTGTCCACCGTCCATTAGTAGATCCTCCAGCAGCTGAGATTGTTGGACTGCATGAAAGGAAACAATATCAGCTTTATTCAAAGCTGTGTGGACCCACCTCTGAAATATGTACTCATCATGCAGTCCACCGTCCACACACGGATGGTGGGACCCATGTGATGTAGGTGGTTTATATCTAGGTCGTCCGTCCATTGTTGGGACGTGAGGCCACTTAGTACATGTGTTGTATATCCACGCCATTCGTCCAGACTGTGGGACCCACCTTGTGTGCATCTGATTGGTCGGTGCTTCACTAGCTAAATAGCTGCTATAGTAGCATCAACAGCTCTATGGGTCCCACATAGAATTGTATCTGGACCGTCGATCAATGGACGTCAAATCCAGACCGTCCATCAATGGACGTCCAGAGAATGGATGTTTGATAAAAAAAGAAAATAATAATAATAATAATAAAATAAATATATTATAATAATATATGTTATATATGATATACATATATACTATATGAGCCCCATGTGGGAACCCACTATGCTGTATGTAATCTATATCCACCGTCCATGTGCTCTGGATGGTGGGGCCTTTACCCTGAACGTGGGAAATCCAAACCTTCCATCCATTTCATTTGGTGGGCCACACGTGTCGTGTGGACCCCACCATGAGGTATGTGCTTTATCTATGTTGTCCATCCCTATGTATGGCCCACGTGATGTATATGTTACATCCATACCGGCCATCTCTCTCTCTAGACGTGGATCCACCCCACACGTGTAGGGTGGGTCCACCCTAATATATGTATTTTATACTCTAGCCGTCTGTCCGTTCTGGACGGGCGGGGCCCACGTTGATGCACTTATTATATCCCTACCGTCCATCTGATTTTCAGGATGGTGGGTCCCTCTACTAACTGATGTCAGCAAGTTTTGTGTGGGCCCACCTTGTAGTATGCGTAGTACCCACATCGTCCCTCCATGGGACCCTGATGATGTATGTTTTGTAATCCACACCGTCCACAGTGTCTGGACTGGACCACCTTTGGACAGTGCTGCGGACCCCACCTAGATGTATGTATTCTATCCACACTATCCAGAGTGTTTGGACGGTGCTGGAATTTGTCTGGCAGGTGCTGATTTTCATGGATGATGTTGGACAGTGCTGATCATCATTAGTGTCATGTGCCCCATAGAATGATAGTGCATAGCGATACATATGTTACACTTGCAACTAGTGAAATGATTTTAGATGTAATCCAAGCTCCCACTTGAGGTTCACCTTGATATATTTGTAGCCCATCTATGAGGCCCATTAGTGTGGCCCATTGATACGGCCCACTTGATGTATATGAGGCCCGTTGGTGCGGCCCATTGATATGGCCCACTTGATGTATATGAGGCCCGTTGGTGCGGCCCATTGATACGGCCCACTTGATGTACATGTGGCCCGTTGGTGAGGCCCATTGATACGGCCCACTTGATGTATATGAGGCCCGTTGGTGCGGCCCATTGATATGGCCCACTTGATGTATATGAGGCCCGTTGGTGCGGCCCATTGATACGGCCCACTTGATGTACATGTGGCCCGTTGGTGAGGCCCATTGATACGACCCACTTGATGTATATGAGGCCCGTTGGTGCGGCCCATTGATACAACCCATTTGATGTATATGAGGCCCGTTTGTGAGGCCCATTGATACGGCACACTTGATGTATATGAGGCCCGTTGGTGCGGCACATTGATGCGGCTCGACTTGTTGTATATGAGGCCCATTGGTGCGGCCCATTGTGATATATTTCCGGCCTGTGTGAAGAGGCCTATTGCAACGTATTTCCAACCCATTTAGTGAGGCCCATTAAAATGTATTTGGTTCCCATGGGTTGAGGCCCATCGTGATGTACTAAGGCCCATGGGTCGTGGCCCATTGAGATGTATTAATGGCTCATGTGCAAGGCCCACCTATTATGTGTTTAAGGCCCATGGAAGTAGCCCAATGTGATGCAATTATGGCTCATGGCTATGTATATTAGGCCCTTGTGTGAGGCCTTGGGCCCGGTATATATTCGGCTCTATGTGGACCACTCCGTGGGAGCAATGTTGGTTAAATGTCCACATTGATAGGCAATGATAGTTAAATGTCCTCATTGTGACCTTCCCTTAGGCCCTTTGTTAGGCTGATTTCGATTGTCAAGGCTAATTATTGAGGTCGATTCCGATTGTGGAGGCCGATTCTGATTATCGAGGCCGATTCCGATTGTCGAGGCCGATTTCGATTGTTGAGGCTAATTCTGATTGCTGATTCTGATTGTCGAGGCCGATTCTGATTGTTGAGGCCAATTCTGATCGTCGATTCTGATTATCGAAGCTAATTCTGATTGTCGATTCCCATTATCGAGGCCGATTCCAATTGTCGAAGTTGATTCCTATTATTGAGGCCGATTTCAATTGTCGAGGCCGATTTTGATTGTCAAGGCCGATTCCGATTGTTGAGGCCTATTCCGATTACCATGACTGATTGTCAATGCTGACTATCGGTGCCAATTGTCGATACCGATTATGAGTATGTGATAGTATAACATCATGATATATGCCCACATGCATCATTTGCTTGTTTATTATGAGATGTGGTTGACCATTGCATATGTCATTAGGTAGGTTGTTATGAGATTCCCTAATAGGCGGAGATTGTCTCACATGAGCGCACAGTATGTGCAGGATTGATGCATGATTGACTACATGACTCATGCATCTTGCATTGTGTGATTGTGATTACTGTACACCCTAACGACACAGGGCTGTGACCTCTATAGGCATGTCGTGGATGGCTAGATGGGACACCGAAAATATTTAGTTCGAGCATCTGGGCACTTTGGATGTCCGTGGGTGAAAGTCCCTAAACCTCCAAGGCCAGAAGACGCCCTAACATCTATACCAAGTAGATACATGAGCACTCGAGTGTCGGATACCAGTAGGCCACGTCTCCCACTGTGTCGTGGTCGGTTGGGAGGGGGTGTGACCTTATCCGCTCGAGTGAGGGGGCTGTAAGTCAGGATGAGTTTGACCAGCTCCTAAATGGGTCCGCTATCGATAAGACGGGTAGGCATTGGTAAACTACTGGCAGGCGGGTAGTGAGGTCTTTTCCACTCCCTGGGCTACGCAGCCGGCCGGGGCGGTAGCCAGCTTGAAGTGTATTAGACCCCGGTGATGATCCCAGAGATGTATGGTACTGATATGTGGACTTATTGAGTAGGAGTTGCATGCTTATGCATTCATTTAATTCACTATCTACTCAGGCTGGTGGTACATAACTAATTGTTGTGTACCTTTGCATGGCTAGGATTTCGGTTGGGTGCGCGACTAACCTGAGATCAAGAGTCTACTACAATGAGTCTGGCTATCCAAATTTAGGTATGAGACTGGTTTGGATAGAAGTCCTCTGTGATAGACCCCGTAGCTTGCGATACTACATACTATCATCTCGACTTCGCACTCCAGCTTGGTCATTCCATTTGCACCACATATTTCATTGCATCCTCAGCATCTGATATTGACTTATTATGTTTTTGCATCGCCTAGCCTTGGTATGACTGATAGCACTCATAGACTTACCAGTCTATTTTTGTTTACTCTGATATCATATGATTCATGATCTTGTCAGTATTTTTGCTTATTTCTGACATTATATTATTATGACATTGTATTGAGTACTTAACACTTATCTTGCGCGCACACTCTCTAAGCTTTCTATAAGCTTATGCACGATAGATGTGTGCAGCTGACGTTAGGTTGCAGCAGCATTGAGCTTGGAGCATGCAGCTGTCTTCTAGAGCTTTGATTTTGATATATGTATTTCCCTTTCAACATTGTATTCAAATATTTATATTAGTAGATATGTGGTGATGATGTTGTTCTTGTGATTTGGGTATACTTGTGGCTATGCTTCTAATGAGACAAATGTACGTTAGAAAATCCTCCTTGTAGGATCTCAGGATCAGAATCTGGCGCATGGACACTGGAAGCCGAGAATGGGGTACTACGGAGGCTGTCAGCATCGGATTCGGTGATCGAGCAATTTTGTAAGCCCGGTTTTCGAGTTTGGGGCGTGACATATAATACCCCCATATCTTAATCAAACTACACACGCCTCCAAAAAGGCACACGTGAGCGCAACCCACTGCTCACGAATCCAGCCGCTTTTTTCTTCATTTCCTTATCTCCCTCTCTCCCCTCTCTCTTCTGCTCGTAATATCTTTAGAGAGAACGCATGTCTCTCCCTTAATAAGGGAGGATGGTTCCTTATCTAAAGGGATAAGGGACAAAAAATCTCTCCTCCAATGCAAACACTTTGATCCTTTTTTTAAAAAATTTGATATTTAAATTAATTTTTTTTATATAAAAGAGTGACATAAGTTCGATAGTGAGTATCGATCATTTAACTTATATTATAATCAAGAGGGTCTCAACTACTCAGCTATTCAATTACTTATGTTGAAAATTGAAGTTAAAAATATAAGAACTAGAGTATGTGTGTGTACGAAAATTAAAGGTTATTACATTCTACCATCCTTCAAGAAAAATTCCGTCCTTGAAATTTACCTGCATGCTATTATCAAAGTGGTAAGGATTCTTCTCCCAAAACTTCATCTTCTCATTTCCATGATGCCTCGTCTGCATTATAATGTGCTCATAATACTTTGACCAAGAGTATGGTCTTTATGCATAGAACTTGCTCATTACTGTCCAATATTCATATATGTTCTTTCACGTAAGATGTATCCATACGAAGCTTGAGGCCATTCCAATCGATGTTGTGTGAACCATCCCACTCAAAATCTTGTAACATCAAAACATGGAAGACGTGGTGGACATTACAATCCAAAAATGCACAAAAAAAAAAGCTAGAAAAGTAGTGAGGCTAAATTTAAGGTTCATGATGATCTTTACAATAGATCGAGGATGAGAAGGTGAGAAAGATGCCTTAATCTAGAGAGAGAGAGAGAGAGAGAGAGAGAGAGAGAGAGAGAGAGAGAGAGAGAGAGAGAGAGAGTGTCGTAGATAATGTTAGATGCATTAATTAGATGCATTAAGAGCAATGGCCAAAATGAACTACTTAAAGACAATGAAACTAGTGAAAGGTTGATAATGTACTTAAAAAACTTGTTAAACAATGATCACTTTTAGAACATAAGAATGAAAGGGAAGGGACCATAAGCTCAAATGATGTCAGAGTTATAAATACTTTCGTAAGATTAAAATATTTGAAGTGAAAGAAGCTTTGGAAAAGATGAAAACAAGAAAGGCTCTTGGACTAATGGTATATCAATAGACATTTGAAAGTATATGGGAGATATTGGAGTATATTAGTTCATAAAGTTGTTCAATAAGATTGTTATATTGAAAAAAAAAAAATGCCCAATAAATGAAAGAAAAATATTAGTACCTATTTATAAGAATAAAGGAGATCAATAAAGAGCTGCACTACCTATCATCGAATGGAACTCACATGCTATACTTAGAAACATTGGGAATGAGTGATTTAGTAAAAACTAAGGCATGAGAAGAATGTATAAGAAAATCAATTTAGTTTTGTATTATGAACTACCACTGAAATTATATATTTTCCTTTTTAGATAATTGATGGAAAAGTTTAGAGAGAAGGATCTCCACATGGTCATTATTGACTTAAAGAAAGCTTATTGTAAAGTCACTAGAGAATTAATTGGGTAGGTATTAAGAAGAAAAAAAAAAAAACAGAGTTTCAACATGTTGACATGATTAACTATATGTACTAGGAGGTAGTAACAAATGTGATGGCCATTAACAAAGAGACAAGTGAGTTCCCAATTAGTGTAAGATTACACCAGAGGTTGACATTGAGCTCGATCATGCCTTTTTGCATTTGTTATGAATGAGTTAAGGAAGCATTTGTAAGAAGAGATCTCTTTGGTAAAAGTTGTTTGCCGGTGACATAGTTTTTATCAATAAGATGATGGATGGCATAAACAAAAAGATAAATTTATAAATGATTTAAATTAGTTAGACTAAAATAAAATATATGACATGTAATTTTAATCATAATAGAAATGGAATGGAAAATTATTTAAGATCACTAATTAAATAAATTCGAAAATGAGCAGCTTTGATATCTTGAATCGATAATTCATGAGAGAAGAGAAATAAAGAAGGATATTGCCATAAAATCCATGCCAATTAGAAGAAATGGAGATATGTCTCTGGAATTGGAAGTTTATGTAATTGTCATGTATTATTCAAAGTAAAAGTAAAATTTTATAAGATGGCTATGGAGCAGCCATTCATCATGGGACAGAATGTTAGGCAGTTAAAGAACATGTGAAGTTGAAATGAGGATTTTGGGATGGATGAACTGCATAAGGTAGTATAGAGTTAAAAATAAATGCATTTAAGGAAATTTAGTAGTAATACAAATTAATAATATAATGAAGAAAGGTAGACTTAGAAAATGATTTGATCCTGTGCAACAGACACCAGGAACTACACGGATAAAAGAAAATGAGTTAGTATAAGTTGAAGGCTTAAAAAGGTAAGAGAAAGGCCCATGGCTGGAAATCAATGTTCAATGGAAAATGACAGTTGGATTGTTTACTTGTTGTCGTTTTCGTTCATCGCCAGATGTACGGTCTAGATCCACGACTACCACCGGCCATATCTCATTTATTGGGCGATGGACGCTCCTTGCTAACCCAGCGCTGCTGTATCCTAGTCGACTGCAAACAACATATGCAGCAGCCACGCTTAGTCAAATGGTCAAACATGGCAATTCATATGATCCTCCACCCGAGGATCCAACCATACAAGGGTTTGTAGTTTTAGCAAGTGGGCGCATGATACATTGATCGAAACCATTGGTTCTATAGATAGATCCATTAAAAAAGATCTCTCAAGTTGGAAGATCCTGATTACCAATATCAGTACTGTTGAAAATGACACTTGCTATTTTTTTATTTTTTATTTAATCTTAACCGTCCATTTTCCAGTCATCACATGGATAGGATTGTTCGATTAAGGCGATTTTCTTGTGAACGGTTGGATGGGTCCCAACTATTCTATGGATCACTGAAGCATGGTCCCACATCCGTGTATTCCGTGCGCGTTGAGGAATTATACCATAGATGACCTCCATCTTTGCACAGTACACACGAGCTTTCAATTATGACAGATGAGGCCCAAGATTTGATAATCCAGACTGTCGGTCTATTATATGCACCCACGATAGACTATGCCTCGAAAATAACCACAATAGGATAATCTTAACCTCTCAATTAGCCGACCGATAGATAGACGGTTCAGAAGAGAAATACAACAACGGTCCACATCAGCCGACAAAAGTAGTTTTATATTGATCTCTTTTGGGGCTTGCCTCGTATGGGCCCAAATCAACGGACTACGTATGCCATATAATTCCTCTTTGAGGGTGTAGGAATGATTTGGGTCAAACCCAACCGTTTGGACCATTAAAAAAAAGTAATGATAATAATAATAATTAAAGATACCTTTTGGACTTTGAAATGGAATCCCATCATTCAAAGGGCATTCAAAGAAGATGGCTGGATTCAGGGGAAGCGGATTGGCTGGTGTACCATACACCACCGACCTGGCTGGTGTGTGGACGTCACCATGATGTATGTGTACATCTATTTTTACAGATCATTTTACGGTATGAGGCCAAAAATGAGTTATATCCCTATCTCAAGTGGACCACATGACAGGAAACAGTATCTTGACCATTAAAACCATTTTGGGGTCCATAAAAGTTTTGGATCAAGCTGATTTCTGTTTTTTCCTTTCATGTGGGCCTGTATGACCTAATCAACAGATTGGATTTCAAATAAACAGTATAGTGAGCCTCAGGAGGATTTTAATGGTGGATATCCAATCACTATTATTTTCATGCGGTGTGATCTACCTGAGATTTATCCCTCTCATTTTTGGAAGTGAGCCCTAAAATTATGTTTAAAAATTGAAGAACGGAATGGATGAAACAAATACATCATGGTGGGGCCCACAGAGCACCGACCACCAGCTACGGGGCTAGTGTCTGGGGGAGTAGCCAATCCGTTTCCGGATTCATGGGAAGCTGATTGGCTGGTGTACCAAACACCACCGACCTGGCTGGTGTGTTTACGTCACCAAGTTCTGTGGTCCCAGTATGAGTTATATCCAAACCGTCCGACCACTTGGCGAGCTCTCATAAAGCTATAGTCGAAAATTAGGATAGATCCAAATATTAAATGGACCACACTGCAAAAGGAAGTGGGGATTGAACGTCTACCATTGGAACACTTTTAGGGGTCAACGAAATTTTGGATCAATGTAATATTCGTTTTTTTACTCTTCATCGCCTGTTTGACCTTATTAACGGAAAATAAACGTTACGATGGGCGTTGAGAATCATTGTGTCCCAACTTCATTTTGTGGTGTGGTTCACTTGAGATTTGGATATGATTCATTTTTGGGATAAAGATCTAAAATGATCTGGCCAAATAGATGAACTTTGATCTCCTTTGAACCGTTCATGTAACTCGGATATCGAGGAGCGTCGATGCTCGTCTTCGCACGACAAGTACCCAGACCAGCTAAGGTTGGTGGTGTGTGGTACACCAGCCAATCTGCTCCCGGATTCAAGTGGATACGTACAAATGAGTTAAGCAGGCCCATTGGGCTTTTAGGCAAAGCCCAGAAAAAGCCCATGTGTTATCTGGACAGTTAGTAGGCTTGAAAGTTGAGCGGGTTCAACCCGACCGATCTGTGATTGACCTGAAAATGGGTTGGGCTTGGGCAGGATGTATTGGGTTCGGTCTTTGGCTTGGGCTATACAAATACCAACCTGATAAAACTTAGGTCGGGCTCGGGTTGAAGTCTCGAGTTGCCTGAACCAACCCAACCCAACCCGACCCAACTCAACCCGAACCCAATCGATATACAAGTTACTTATAAATTATAATTGGGTGTAGATCATCTGTGCTCTGAAGGCACAAAAAATTCGAGTGTCGTCAAGTTTCATTGGTCCACGTCATTTTTTTATGATTCAAGCTAACAAGATACACCAGATTTCTCTCTCCCAAATAGATTGTGTGCTACACAATGTGACTTTTAAAGGAGTAGTTGTTTTATATTTTAGCTTGTTTATTTGAAATTCTTTATGATAAATAATTACATCTATAATTAATAAAATCATAGTTACAAAAAATAAGATGTGTATTGAAAATATAATAGACTAATATAATAACGAAAATATTAGTATGTATCAACCCAACCAACCCAACCAACCCAACCGATTCTGCTTGGGTTGGGCTTGGGTTAAGAATTCTTAACCCGAGGTTGGGTTGGGTTGGGTTGGGCTTGGGTTAAGAATTCTTAACCCGAGGTTGGATTGGGTTGGGTTGGGTTGAGGTATAGGAACCTTGGGTTGGACTAGCGTTGAGCACCAACCCACCCGACTTTCAGCCCTAACTGTTAGGCCTTCCAAATAAATGGGCCCATGCTTGGTCTAGTTTATACTACTTTCATGAAGAAATGGGCCCATTTTTGTTATATGGGCTGGGCCATCCTTTACATAATAACCCTGATTTGGACTCTCCACACCTGGCCCATTGCACCTGTGGTCGCTCCAAAGGCTGGGAAAGGATATTCAAATAAGATATTATTAAAGGGCTGAATATGGCCATGGCACATGACAAGCACAAGGTCCGGTCCGTTGGACGGATGAGATGTCAATAGAATGGGGTGCTCTCTAGTCTTTATGCATACGGCGGGCAATGGGCCAGGTAGGCCCATGTGTACTCGAGCCCAGCCCAACACAGTCATGGTTCAGCGGCGTAGTTCAGCAAGTGCGAGTGCGGGTTTCAGTATTAGAGGGTAGGATGAGCTTGTCAATATCTGCTTCGGGTCCAAACATGATTATATAATAGAGAAACTCTCATGTCCAGCAAGTTGGACGACCAACCACTTAGATATTGACTACTAATTAATGAATGGTTGATGTTGATAAATGAGAGGGAAAAAAGAAAAAGGAGTTGCCCTCGCTAGGTGGGCCCACCATAGTGTTTCTGTGAAACCCATCCTAACCATCATCAGGTGAGTCACCTCGTGTTGGGCATAGGACCAAAACCTCAGCTCCATTAGTTATTTAGGTAGACTCCACAATTAAAAAACATTAAAAAGAGCAATGATCGCCCTCCAAACTATTTTTCTTAATGTGGCTCACTTGAATCACACATGGTTTTTTTTTTTTTTTTTTTTTGCCATATGCCCAAGTTTTAGCTTTTCATTTAATGGTTGGAGTGGATTGCATATAATCATTGCGATGGCCCTCGTAAAAATCAATGGTGGTTGTCTCTCTCCCAAGTGTTTACCTTGGTGTGGTCCACTTGAATCTAAGGTTAGCCTGATTTTTTGGCACTATCTAATATGGGATTGCACAATTGGATCTCACAACCAGTTGGCAACGGTAGATGTGACATGGACTTGACACTCTAGAAGTTATTGGATAGAAGGACTATAGCACGTGGTTCAACCAGTGACTCAAAACTACTTTTTGGGAAAATATCACATTTTTAAGAATGGGTGGGAGATTAGGCCCACCCTTGATTTTTGATGGGACCCACCATGATGTGTATGTAAGATCCACTCCTACTATTAGATGTGTAATTTTATGTTAGGCTCATAGTGGGCAAAAAAAAAAAAAAAAAAAGAAGAAGAGGTAAACTCATGATTCATGTAGACCACACGCTAAGGAAACAGGTAGGATTGAGGCGTCCACCTTTTAATTTTGCAGGGCCCACCGTGATGATTATATTCAATCCACTCCAATCATTAGATGAAACACTAAAACTTAGGCCTTAGGCCTAAAAATCAAGCCCCATTTGTAATTCAAGTGGACCACACAAAAGGAAATAGTTTGGAGGATGATCATTGCCTTGTATTTTCTAATTATGATCCAAAAAAATCTAAGTTAACAAGAGCTATTAAGTGCACCTTCAGTAGTATTCATCTGTGCCACAAAATAGTAAAGCTTATAGACTTCTTGAGTCTCATAATAATAGGTGACGTTAAGTCACCTCACTATTCTTGGTGGATTTCAAATCCAAACTTTTACTAGAATCAGGGCCGACCCAAGCTGTCAATAGTGGAAGCTCCTATCAACCTTATTAAACACAAGATATATATATATATATATATATATATATATTTTTCATATATATATATATATATATATATATATATATATATATATATAAGATATATATCCTTTAGAGTTTTTTGTAAATAGAGGAGTATTTGATGAACATGGAATTATACTTCAAATCAAATATTGGGAACTAGAAGTAACCTCCGTGTTCTAGACCCATAGAAAATATTTAGGAGAATATCACAGTTGCTATCCAAACTTTAAAACTCGATTAGTAATTAAGGGTTTTAACAAAAAGAAGAGATAGATTATTTTGACACATACTCTCCCAGGTGATAATATCCATTTAAATATTATTTGCGAGCTTCCATAACATCCACCAAATGGATCCAATGGTGACCTCAATGAGGAGGACATGGAACAACTTGAAGGGTTCATTCTACTATTTGAAAATGAAAACAATATAGATTAGAAAGCTCATTGTATGGATTAAAACAAGATTAATTTGGGTTCAGATTCTAAAATTTCTCATGTGAATGTAATAGTTGAAAGTGATTTCACATTATTATTTGTCTATATGTTGCATACATGTTAATAATAAGTAATAAAATGGAAGGTGCGGACATCTCTCAAAGATGTTTCCTTGGTATTTAAAATGGCTCACAAGTTGATACTCTTAGATCAAAGTTAAACAACATTATGGGGGTTATGCTTTGTGTCAATCTGATTATATTGGGAAGATACTAAATAAGTTTAACCATCTAAATATAAAAGAAGGACCCCACTTGATCCAAGTATCAAGCTAAAAGAAAATACTGGCCAGCACAATTAGAATATGCACACTATAATGGTCTTATGTATGCTATGTAATGCACTCCATGGATATCGTATATGTTAAACTTAGTAGGTTTACTTCCTAGATCAACAGGAATGCAATCAAGAGAGTCCTTGGCCTCACCAAAGACTTATGACTATTTTATTTAGAATTTCCTGAGCCCAAATTGGAAGGATATACTTGTGAGCATATGATATCGAGTGCGAGGGACAACAAGTCTTTCATGGGGTAGGTATTCACCCTAGGAGGTGCTGCTGTATCTTGGGAATCCAAGAAACAGACCTGCATAACGCACTCGATCATGGAGTCTGAATTTATAGCCTTGCCTGCAACAGACAAAGAGGCTGAGTGGCTAAGTGATCTTCTATTAGAAACTCCTTTCTGTGGAAAGCCTATATCGGCTGTGTCACTACATTGTGACAGTGAAGCCACATTAGCTAGAACCTATAGCGGCACCCTAAATCTAGAATATAAGTTATGATTATGTCGCACCATTCGAGAAATCATTGCTATTTTCTATGTAGAAATTAAGCAACAACTCCTGAGATCCTTTCACTAAACTCTCTAGAGATAGTAATAAATCTAAAGGGATGGGGTTGAAACTCTTCAACCAAAGTTTCGTTGATGGTAACCCAACGAAGTTAGAAAATCTCTAAATTTGGGTTTAATGGGTAAAAACAAATCAAATATGTGGAAAGTTTTTCAAAGATAAATTATAAAACCTCATCCATAATAAATAAGTCTTTGAAGCGTTTTAAAGAGGGTTGAGTCTTGAACTCTTAATGAAATCTAGTATGCCCTTTCAATGAAAGGATTTCACCTATATGAACGTAGAGATGGTGCCGTCTCTCATGAGAGTTAGGAGTTTTCTCTCGGGATCGTTTATGAATTGGGATAAGCACATGACCATTAAATGTGCTGAGCAATATTGTGGGAACTCTAAACAAACATATAGCGAATATGTGTGTGGTTTCTCCAACTTTGTTATCAGAATAACCACCTAAAGGCTCCTAGCATAGCCAGGCCCGAGGTTGAGATACTTCACTAAATTAAAATCGTAAGATATCTTTCTTTATGTATATATTATTATCCACATATATATTAAAAATCAAGTGGGGATTGTTGCAAAATATTGATTTTTAAATAAAATATATTTTAATAATAAAAAATAATATATAATATATATTATGTTGTTCCAAAAAACTCAAGGTTTTTGGGAATAGTCCCACTGGGAAAGGGAAGAGAAAAATCAGTGGTTTAAATGATAATAGTGGAGTATTATAATATTTACCTACCTAGTTCGTGGACTATGGACTTGCGTGTTCAAAGGCGTAAGCACTGGGAACACACAGGCGCACTGAAGCCTTTGCATCAAGCTGATTCCCTTCATGGCCAATGATTCGAGCCCTAAGCAAGAGCGAGTTGCGCGTTTAGTGGCTCCCGAATTGTTTGGGTGCAAAATCAATGAAAGTCCCTCGACTTTATAGAAGGTCCGTATAATTATTGTACTAAATGTGTGGCTCCTTAATTGTAATGATTTATATTTTAGATCCAAACACCCTCCATCAACCATTTATAGGTTTTCATTATAAAACATAGTTTTTCCAAAAAAACAACATCCAAAGGATTTATTTCCAAAGGACCATAACCCCGACCACCATAGCCTATAAAAGGAGGGCCTGGTTGGATTGCCAAACTATCTCAACTCACTCCAGCAAAACCCATACGAATTCTAGTGTTTCCAGCAACATAGCAAGGCTTGAACCTTAGCTTGAAAAATAGACCAACGGTGTGGTCTAGGGTCCAACCGAAACAAGATGGCAAGAATTGAATTTATTTGGTCAAAACCACTTTTCTCTTTCTTTTTCTTTCTTTTGGAATTTTTCTCATATTGTAATACCGATGAAGTGTGTAATAAACAAATTTGATGGGCCTTCGAGCCTTTAACGTAGGCATCAATTCCTATTTTTTTGTAGTACTCATTTACCCGAGTAGGGGCAAATAACGCTTTCTTCCCCCTTTGCTTCACCGTCTCATATTCCAATTATCGTGAAATGGCCATATTATGAAAACAATAATGTGGATCTGATAATACACACATCAAGGTGAGTCCCAAAGACAGTTTCATGCACCGCTCGAGTGAGGTTGTCTCACCTTATCTAATACCAGCAACGAAATTTTTTGAAATATGAAATTTAGGTGGGCCCCACGTTGATGTATTTCTTAGATCATCCACACCTTCCATCCATTTTTTCAGGTCATTATAGAATCGGAACAAAAAAACAATGTAGACAAAATATTGTAATAATACAAAACTTCAATCATCCTAAGCATTTAATCCCAGTTATTTTGTGTGGTATGGCTCATATGGGGTTTAGGATCTACTTGAGTTTTCGACTCATATCCCATTGTGGACTTGCAAATCACATGGATAGAGTCGATTTATCATGTACATCTCTATGGGCTCCACACAGCCCTAGGCACCTGAATATCTATGATCTTGGGTCACCATCAATCAGTAGATTGGGTAGCTAAAGATGAATGGTTTTGTCAAGGAATCTATGCGTCCCACCATGGTGTATATGTTTTATCCACAACGCTCATCCATTTTGACAAATAATTTTAGGGCATGAGCGAAAAAATGAGGCAAATTGAGGGCTCAAGTGGATCACACCACATGAAGTAGTGGGGATTAAAAGATTATCATAAGATCGTGGATAATTTTTGTTTATTTTGTATATTTATTTAATTCAATGGTACCATTGCTTAATATTATCGAATGGTTATGATTATTCTATCAAAAAGAGTATAGCACATGTTCCATTAATTAAGGGGTCATGTTTGAAAGATGTGTGTGGATGCCGAATAGGTGTGCCAAATTTGGTGGCAAGTGCATGTTTTGTCACGTATTATCCAAACAATAGAAATTGGGATAATAGTGGCAAATATGATAAATTGTCAATTTTCAGACATTTGTGGTTTGTTTTTAACAAATAGATTTATGTGGAAAAAATACTTATTTTCAGATATCATAATGTTTTTCAAACAAATTATTATATTGATTTATTAGCATTCACAAGTACATCGGCAATTTTCGGCAGCTAAATTAACTTTCAGACCTTATTTTTCAGTTTGGTAAACTGCGAGAGAGTTTGCTCAGCCCAAACAAATTATGTTGGACTCACCTTTTATGGGTCGAAGCCATTCATAAGGTAACTTGTCACGAAGGGGAGATACTCCCATTAAGCTTCTCAATCGGATGATCCTAACCGTTAGTCGGGGCAACTTTACTAAGAAATTCAACATTTTCTATGGCAAAGAGATTGGTTTTAGTGCTGGCTTAACAAATCATATCAATAAATGCACTAGACTTCTTCAAGGGTAGCCATCAGGTTCACTGAAACTCCCTACACTACAATCAAGGGATCAGGAACATCAATCTGGTGGGCCAGAAAACCATATTGAATGGATGATCCTAGCATTTTAATTAATGGATCTTTTATCATTTTTGTGTTGGGGAGTCCAATCCTACTTGCAGTCATTGGAAACGCCCACTGAATGGACTGTCTAAATTCACCAACTGTACAGCTCAGGGGACCAATATTGTGTGAGCTGCCTCATCAGGAAATCTTTTTATTAAACTGGCCTAGAATTCCAGCCCAAATTCGACTAGCAGTCCTCTAACCCACTTAAAATTTATCAAGCCCAAGCTTAGCCCAGCCCAACCCTTTGATTGTCTTCGGTTCGTTTTGACCCGACCCAGCACAACTGCACTTGAGTTTAAGAATGCAATGTGTGTCTAAACATGCCCAACCCAATTAGTGAATACATCCTAACCATATTGAGTCAGGCCGATTCAGCCCAGACTGGGCAACCTGACTCGACTCAGAACCTAGTGAGTTGGCCTGAGTAACTGGATCTTTTAACCAGGATGCTAGCATACATGCATAATTTGTACATTTGAATATTTATTTTCTATTACTCTCCGAGTTTGGGCTGGGTTGGATTGAGCCATCTGGCCCAACCCATTGATAAGATATATGAAAAGGTGGGTTAGGTAGGGTTTAACCCGCACCCAACCCATTACTTAAATGGGTCACATTTTCTAATAGGTTGGGTAAGGTAGGGTTTAACCTGCCCAACCCATTACTTAAATAGGGCATAGTTTCTAATGGGTTGGGTTAGGCTAAACCCATGCCCAACCCATTACTTAAATGGGCCACATTTTCTAACGGGTTGGATAAGGTTAAAACCATGCCCAACCCATTACTTAAATGGGCCATATTTGGGTTGGGTTAGGTTTAACCAATGCCCAACCCATTACTTAAATGGGCCATATTTTCTAATGGGTTGGGTAAGGTTTAACCTATGCCCAACCCATTACTTAAATGGGCTACAGTTTCTAAAGGGTTGGGTAAGGTTTAACCCACACCCAACCCATTACTTAAATGGACCACCATTTCTAATGGGTTTGGTAAGGTTTAACCCCACCCAAGCCCATTACTTAAATGGGCCCCATTTTGTAATAGGTTGGGTAAGGGTTAACTACACACGTCACACATGTGTGATTGCTCGGCTGACGTAGGATGTTTAATTGCCAATGGCCCAAAGAGATTTGGATTCATTTTGTTCAACCCGTCGTGTTACATGTATGGTAGGTGAATCTTGACCATTCATAGTATGGGCCCTACTGTGGATAACCCATGAAAACATAAACTAAAAACATACATATGATTAGTCTAATAGCCTAGATAAACTACTGATAAAAGTAAAAAGGGTTGAACTGAGAAAGTACAAGCTCATGGGTCACATGGATTAGTGTAAGGCCACTTTAAAAGTCAGGTGAGCCTCACACAAAAGAGATCTGTAGATAACCCACTCAAGATGAGAAAAACAATCTGGTCAAATTTCAAAATGGGAGATTGAACCAAGGAAGCATCGCAAGCTAAAATAGTCAGACGGAGGGAATCCCTAAGACCTCTCTGAGCTAGTCAAGCAATCGAATCGACAAAATGGCGCCAGTGGGAATTTGATTCTCGCGAGCTTCAAATAGAAGGTAAAATACTTGGAAAAATATGTACAGATAGGTGCAGAGGGAATTCAATTCTCATTAGTGTCCTAAAGGTCTACTTATCACCCACATAGTTCTCATTACCTGAAGCTCGCAAAAAAACATGAAATCAAGACACGTAAGCAATAATCCGATTCATTTCCTTCATTTGGGAAGGATTCCAAGCATTAGAAAGGTGTTATGTTAGAGAGAGAGAGAGAGAGAGAGAGAGAGAGAGAGAGAGGGAGGGCACTTTTAGTAGACCCTTTGGAAAATTTCCAATCAATCTCTAAGAGAGGAGAGAACTCCCTCCACTCCACTAGGTCGATCGGAAAGCTGAAAGATTCAAAAGAGGAGAGAATTCTGAAAGAAAAGTTTATTGAAGTTCATGACTAGGATCAAAATCAGGGATACCCAATTATCTTTTTGTCAAAAAGAGTGTTTGGTTTTTCATGTTCTTTCTTCCATCTCGTCCAAGCTTACGTTTTCATTCCACACATTCTATTACTTACATCTATACTACTGTTTTTTTTTTTCTTCAGTAAGTTAGACTGATGTTGAGCACTTGGTTTTTATAATTTGACCCAAGATATAGATCTTTTTAGAACTTAGTTAAATTGATGAAAAAATTCCTTGCACAATGTGAAAAATGGTGCCTAACCCCTTACTTTTCCATTTCTGAGGTCCTTACTTGGAATCTCTGACCAACAAGATTCACTCAAGTTTGAAAATCTTACAATTTCCCTGCTCAAGTGACTCTACCATGCTTAGTCAACCGTAGATTTTAAGCTGTGACCCCAAGTTAAAGCACATTATTTTTTAATCAATACTAACCCCCCATCTTCTCACTATTCAGGAAGGAAACCATGTCGCCAAAAGGTGAGGGGTGAGCAACCTCTTGTGGCGTTAATAGATTTAGTGACTAGAGATATTGTCGCTAGCCGCTAGTCAAGTCCCAATTCAAAACATCGGAATTTATTTATTTTTTTAAATGGATATTTTGTAGTTCTAGTCTATTTACTTTGCCACGTTTGCTTTCCTATCATTTACTTTCTAATCCAGTAGTTATTGGTTCTATAATTTACCTTCCTATCATTTACTTTCAATTTCGGTGGTTACCGGTCATGTAATTTACATTCCATTCATTTACTTTCTATTCCAGTGATCTATTGGTCCAACTTTTACTTTCTAGTTATTTACATTCTTGTACCTTACTCTCTTTTTTTTTTGCTACTAGAAACCACTGCACCAGTGGCATTCATCATGCAAGTGCCATCCCATCGTATAGAACCTATATGGGCCCTCACAGTCTTGTCATTAAGAAGGCCCCTCCAAAAGGTACCACCCAAGCACACTCCCGATAATTGGCTTACCTAGTTTGGAAGGTATATTGCTTTTGGAACTTCCTCAAAGTTGAGAAGCCTTAGATTACACATTCTACTCATACACTTTTGGTGCATTTATGTAGATACTCCACCTAGAATGAGAGAGAATACTTCCTGGAATTTCAGTTGGACTTTAGAAACGGCTTCTGATTTACCTGAAAAAATGTTGCAAATCAAAATGGGTGAAACGAAAATGATCCTTAAAATTGACTAACAATCTTGATCGATGTACAAACTGGATCCGGGCTAATCACCCGGACCCCTTAAACCTCTGATTTCCCATGCACATGACAAGTTGCACAAAAAAAAAAGAAAAAAGAAAAAGAAAAAAAAAAGAAGAAACAACAACAACAAAAGAGACCGGTGGTAATTACTACTATCTAAAAAGGCATTTACAATATAAAAAAATATTGTGCTTATCACCTAATAAGTGCAAGGAATATAAAATACTTTCCTTTTCCACCGGCAATTATAATATGACCGCCAATTGAGTTTGTAAATAGGGTTGATGCATTTGACCCTGGAGGCAATAGGGAGTGTCCAGGGGTGGCAGTGGCAGAAAAGAGTGTTCAGGAGCAATGGTGAGAAACAGGAAGTCCAGAGGAGGTGTACAGAGAAATAAAGGGGAGTTTTGAAAAATATCGGCCAACCCGGATGGTTGTTGGATGTAGAAAAGAAAGAGAGAGATAAATAGTTGGTAGAAGAAGCTACTGAAATTTCATAGTAGGGTTGAAAATAGGGTTATTCGACCATCCCTTTGGATGTTTCTGAGCTCCTCTTTTCCATCTCACATCTCATTCCGATTTGCATTCTTCTTCATGCATTTCTTTTGTATCGGTTGCATTTATTTTTTTTCTTTTTCCTTTTCTTTAAGACTTATGCCAAACCTACAGACTCTGTAAAGCAAAGCCCGATGTAGCATCATTGGGAATCTACTGAATCCCCAAAAAATTTTGAAAATTTGTAAAATAAAGACCACACGTAGTATAGTGTGGCTGAGAAAAGATGATCTAACTCCTTTCTTTTCCACCACCGAGGCCCTTAGAATCTATAGTTACAAACCAATTGCAAGAGTCACTCCTATCAGGGAATCATATTATACCCAAACCCTCAAAGTGATTTTACATTTCTAGCCATCCATAGATTACGAGCTTCATCAACTAGTGACAACTCTATATTACACACATTATCATGTTCGAAGTCAACACTACACCCCATCTAAGCATCAAGTAAAAAGCTGAGAAGATACAAAGTAGAGTAGGAATTGGGCGCCCGCTCACATAGCGTTCACAATTTAAAAATTAAAAAAGAAGAGAAAAAAAAGAAAAAAAAAGACCCTACACAAAGAGAGCGAAAACTTCCTCTACCGCCATTGGTCCCAAGAATCATCTATGGGTCCAACACCCTCTGAAATCCACTCCCTCCTACCATAGTATCATCCCGACCCGATTTGAAGTAGTTATGTCTACTCAAGATGATCTACCTGCTCTCCCCTCTCCCGTGGGTTCCCCTAAGCTCCTAATGAAAGAGTCTCTGTCTCTTTCCCCCACATTAGATATGGCCCTCGACCTGGAAAGGTTAGAGGAGTTCAAGACCATTTTCTTCCAAGGCAAGGCTATGCATTTAATCCAAAGTACATCAGTGCAATCATCAAGTACTTAGTGAGCTAGCCAGTCCAATATTCAATTTCATCATTACTTTCAGCCAAGCAATTGCCAGCATAAACTCCGTCTGAGGGGAGCCGAGTTCAATTTCAGTATCCTCTCACAGTAGGGAGCCAATGTCCAGCAAGTACTTCCCTAATGAGAGCTAGAGTCAAATTCTGACAAAGAACTTTAACGAGAGTCAGTTTTAAATTTTAACAAATACTCTGCCTAACAAAAGTGAGCCTCAGTCACAACAATTCCCTGTGAATGAGTTTCAAACCCAACAACCTCCCATTAACAAGAGTCAGTCTTATTTTCAACTTTTACATTCTAGTAAATTACATCATTCACATTCCAACGGCCAATTCCAGCACCCTCCTCCTAACATGATCTAGTCTCAATTTCAGACTTTATATTCTAGTTAGTTACTTCCATTCAATTACAACATTTACATTCTAATAGTTAATTACAATATCCTTCCACAACTAGAATTTCTTTTCAATTATAGTCTCCCACTCACGGGAGCTCAGTCCAATACATTCTCCTTAACGGGAGCAATAATCAGGTCCAACCTCCCTTTAACAAGAATATAAGGGAACCAACAAGATTGAGCACTATGAGGATAAGGAAATTCACACGTTACATGGGGAAAACCCTATAATCTAGCTCGTCTGAAATCAAGTAGCTCTGTAAACATTTCGAGAAGCAGCACAAAGCGATCAAAAGTAAGCTGCAGAAGCAGCATGGGGTGGACTTTTCGTCCACAAACGTTAGGAATCTCTGTCCTTTTCCTGATGCCAAGGTGCCTTAGAACTTCGAAATAAGGGATAAATATGCAATATTTAGACGTTATCAAAGATATCATCCTCAATAAAATTATAGAGCACTACAACATTTGGAAATATCATGTGAAAATGTCAACAACATCTGTACTTAGTTTTATATGTGATGATACTTCGAAAGGCATTGATGTGCGTGGTATGATAACCGATGCATTTCATATGTTGGTGATGGACAATGAGATACCTGATGCTTCTTATGAGCCTACAGAAGGAAGAAATGCTAAAGTTGATAGCTTCTTCAAGTTGCTTGAGGATATCGATCAAAAGTTATACTTATGATGCACTAAGATCACAAAGCTCTATTTCATAGTTCGGTTATATCACATAAATTGTTTATTTGAGTGAAGTAATAAGTCCTTCAACATGTTGCTGAGACTCTTAAAAGAAGGAGACAACTAATGATAAATTATGCAAGTAGTATGGTACTTCAAGATGGATGTATGTTGGAAATATTTTGGATAATGAAGAAATTTCTTCCAGTATAAAAGAGACCGAACGATTCCTGCCAAGATATTATGTCATTTTTTGTTAAATTTTAGGCTTCAGAGGTTGATCATATCGTTTAAGACGTCCTCCTTCATGAGATGGGATGATGAAAGTCAGACCAAAGATAGAATCTTGAGGCATCTCACTAACTCCCATGTTTGGAAGATTTCGATGGTAAACATCGGTTATTTTCTTCAAAAAATTGAATGTTAGACTATGGATGACAACCGATGGCTTTAATCCTTTCACAATGATGAGTATTTCTCATACCACATGTCCAGTTATCTTGACGGTATACTGTTGAGAAGTGGTGCCACATCTGGGGTTGCCCACTACCAGTCGAGGTTGCGTGGATTTTGTGTCGCAAGTCCTTTCGCAACTGGGATGTGGAAAGGAGTTTCGCAGATTTCGTGTCACAAGTCCTTTTGCAACTGGGATGCGAAAGGGAAGTTGCAAAACTATAAATTGGGGTCCCTAGGGCTATTCTAGGGTTAAGGTGAATATTGGGGAGCTATTCTAAGGTGTGAGAAAAGGGCTTTCTCTGTATCTCTAAGGGAGAGGTTAGTATATTGCCTTGTAATCTTCGTTCTTCATAGTAGAAGTTTGCATCCGTGGTTTTTTACCCTAGTTTGGGGTTTTTCCACGTATATCTTGTCTCGTGGTTTGTTTGGATTACTTTGATCTATTTCTAGTTTATATTTCTTCTTATTTATCGTTTGTGGGTGAGGCCTGAGATTGGATCTAGGCTCATTGCGTTGTTGGCGTGCTGTGCAACAACTGGTATCAAAGCTATTGGTTTAGTTTTATTGGGAGCGATGACAGAAGAAGGGAAAACTATAATTGAGAAGTTTGATGGTTCAAACTTTGCCTTCTAGAAGATGCAGATGGAGGATTATCTGTATTAGAAGGACCTCTACATTCCTTTAGGAGGAAAAGAGAAGAAACCAGAAAAGATGACAGATGATGAATGGTTTTTACTGGATAGGAAGGCTTTAGGAACGATCCGACTCTCCTTGTCTAAGAGCGTCGCCTTTTATATATCCAAGGTAAAAACTACAAAAGAATTAATGGAAGCACTAACCACCATGTATGAAAAGCCCTCAGCATCCAACAAGGTTCATCTTCTGAAATAACTATTCAACTTGAAGATATCAGATGGTGGGAGCGTGGCTGAACATCTAAACGAGTTTAATATAGTCACGAGCCAGTTGGAATCCGTTGGCATTGTTTTTGAGGATGAGGTCAGAGCGTTATTGATCTTATCCAGTTTACCAGATAGTTGGGATGGTTTGGTGATTGCTGTGAGCAATTCTTCAGGGTCGACAAAGCTGAAATTTGATGATGTGGCCGGTCTAATTCTCAGCGAAGAATTTAGAAGGAAGGCATCAGGAGTTTCAGGGGATTCAGGGAATGCTCTAAACGTTGAAGGAAGAGGAAGATCGCTGAACAAAGGAGGCAATAAACACGGGCGTTCTAAGTCAAGGAAGAAGTCCAAGGGACCGAAAGACAAAGACGGGTGTTGGCATTGTAGCAAGAAGGGACATATGAAACGTGATTGCAGGGCGCTTAAGAAACAAGAAGGAAACTCTCAAGGTGGGAAGGATTCAGTGAATCTATCTGAGGAGAGTGACACAGAGGCGTTGATCTTGTTTCTTGATGCGAGGAATGAGTCTTGGGTTATAAACTCAGGTGCTTTGTTTCATGCCACTTCATGCAAGGGAGTTCTGCTTAATTATGCGTCAGGTGACTTTGAGAGAGTATACCTGGGTGATGATGAGCCGTGCAGTATTGTTGGAAAGGGAGATGTTCAGATAAGTCAAAAAGACGGAATAACTTTGAAATTGAAGGATGTCAGACATGTACCGAGTTTGAAGCGTAACTTGATTTTAGTGGGGCAGTTGGCCGATACCGGTTATGTGACGACATTCACCAGTGATTCCTGGAAGATCACAAAAGGTGCCTTGGTGATATCTCGAGGCAAGAAGGAAGGTATTTTGTACATGACTTCAGGATCGTATTGTTCACTCGCAGTCGCATCAACTGGAGTGAATGGGCAGTTATGGCATCAGAGGTTGGGACATATGAGTGAAAAGGGAATGAAAGTGTTATTGTAAAAAGGAAAGCTACCAGGGCTGAAGTTTATTGACTTGGAATTCTCGAGGACTGCGTGTATGGTAAGCAGAAGAGGGTAAGTTTCAAGAAGACAGGACGTGCTCCAAAAACGCATCTGTTGGAGCTTGTACACACTGATGTACGGCACAGGTATCATCTCTCGGTGGCTTACGTTATTTTGTTTCCTTTATTGATGATGCTAGTAGAAAACTGTGGGTCTATTTCTTAAAGCATAAATCTGATGTATTTGATGTATTTAATAAGTAGAAAGTCATGGTAGAAAATGAGACAAGTAAAACAGTACAGTGTCTTAGATCTAATAATGAGGGAGAGTATTGTGATAAGAGGTTTGAGGAGTATTGTGCAGCAAATGGAATCAAACATCAGAAAACAATTCCAAGGACACCACAACAGAATGGTGTGGCTGAGCACAGTAATAGGACCATTCTTGAGCGCGCCAGGAGCATGAGTTACATACAGGGTTGCCCAAGACTTTTTGGGCAGATGCTGTAAATACTGCCGCATATCTCATCAATAGAAGTCCCTCAGCACCATTTGATGGTGGGCTACCAGAAGAAACGTGGACTGAAAAATAAGTGAACCTAGCACATCTCAGAGTGTTCGGTTGCACTTCATACGTTCGCATTGATGCAGAGCACAAAAACAAGCTGGATGCGAAGTCTAGGAGGTGCACATTTATAGGCTACGGGCAGCATGATTTTGGCTACAGGTTTTGGGATGCAGAAAACAGAAAAATCATCAGAAGCAAGGACATAGTCTTTAAGGAAAAAGTGATGCATAAGGATAGTGTGCATGAAAATAAGGCTGAGGAGAAAGAATTTGTAGAGTTAGAAGAGTTATCGGACACGGGTGTTACAGCGCCACAGGATGATTATGCACAGGAGCATTATGAGGTAGGGCTAAAGACACCGATATTGAGGAGGTCTACTCGAGAGAGGAGACCCACGATCCGATACTCACCCTCCTTATATTGTCTACTACTGACAGATAATGGTGAACTAGAGTATTTTGAAGAGGCATTACAGTTAGATACACGGGTTAAGTGGGAGCAGGCCATGGATGAGGAGATGGACTCTATTGAGTCTAATCGTACATGGAAGCTAGTCACTCTACCAAAGGGTAAGAAAGCTCTTCATAACAAGTGGGTTTACAGACTGAAGGAGGAGCACGATGGTTCGAAACGGTACAAGGCCAGATTGGTTGTGAAAGGGTTTCAACAAAAGGCAGGTATTGATTTCACTGAAACATTTTCACTAGTAGTGAAAATGTCTACGATTCGCATGGTCTTAAGTATAGTGGCTACAGAGGACTTACATCTAGAGTAGCTAGATGTTAAGACAGCCTTTCTTCATGGGGACCTTGAAGAAGAGATATATATATATATATATATATGCATCAGCGGATATGATACGTGACACCAAGAAAGGAGAACAATGTGTGCAGATTGAAGAAGAGTTTATATGGCTTGAAGCAGGCCCCGAGGCAGTGGTACAAGAAGTTCGACAGTTTCATGTCGGGAAACAGTTTTAGGAGATATCATGCAGACCACTGTTGTTATTTGAAGAAGTTTGATATGTCGTACACCATCTTTCTTCTATACGTTGATGATATGCTTGTGACCGGTTCAAGCATGAAGGACATCTCAGATCTCAAAAGACAACTGTCTAGAGAATTTGCCATGAAGGATTTAGGAGCTGCAAAACAAATCCTAGGCATGAGGATAAAGCCTGATAGGGAAAACAAGAAACTGATGTTGTCACAGGCAGAGTACATAGCCAAGGTACTTGATCGATTCAATATGGGAGGTGTTAAGCCGGTTAACACTCCATTAGCCAACCACTTCAAGCTATCTAAGGAGCAAGGGGCAAAGACGTAGGAGGAATGAAATTACATGGCTAAAGTCCCATACGCGTCAGCTATAGGGAGTCTCATGTATGTTATGGTGAGCACGAGGCTAGACATTGCTCAAGCAGTGGGAGTTGTTAGCAGGTTCATGAACAATCCCGGGAAGCAACATTGGGAAGCTGTGAAGTGGATTCTTAGATACCTGGTAGGTACTAAGGATGTAGGGCTATGTTATGGTGGATCAGAAATCAAGCTACAAGGCTACGTGAATTCAGATTTGGCAGGAGATATCGACAGCAGAAGAAGCACTACAGGTTATGTCTTTACTTTGGGAAGTTGTCACGCCCCGAACCCGGAAATCGGATTCATAAGAATCCCGATCGCCGAATTCGGTGCCGACAGCCTCCGTAGTACCTCATTTTCGGCTCCTAGCGTCCATACGCTAGATTCCGATCCTGGGATCTTACAAGGAGGATTTTTTTTGTACATTTAACTCATAATAAGCATAACCACAAGTATACCCAAATCACAAAGGCAACATCATTATCACATATCCACTAATATAATCATTTGATTACAATACTGAAGGGGAATACATAAATCAAAAATCAAGCTCAAGAAGACCACTACATGCTCTAAGCTCAACACTGCTGCAACCTAACATCACCTGCATGCATCAATCGTGCATAAGCTTATAGAAAGCTTAGAGGGTGGAGTAAGTGTGTGCTCAAGGTAAGTGTCAAATATTCAATACAATGCCATCATCATACAGTACCGAAAATACTGGTAATCCATAAATCATACAACATTGGAATAAACAGAATTACTAACAAGATCATGAATTACCAGAGTAAGCAGAAATACTGACAAGAGCAGGAATTATCAGAGTAAACATAAATACTGGCAAGATCATAAATTATACGATAACAGAGTAAGCGAAAATATGGACAAGTTCATGAGTTAATCAATATCAGAATACGCAATATAGAACAGCTATATCATGAGGAGTCATAAAGAGCCAAATATCAAATGCTGAGGATGCGATACAATATGTAATTCCTGATGAGTCCACGAATAGCGTCAATCGTATCTAGACCATATAAATGCAGAAACACAGTAACCTAAAATACCATATGCTGCATATGTAATGCAATATGCGCTGCGAATGGAATGACCATGCTAGAGTGTGAAGTCGGGATGATAGTACGTAGCATCGCAGGCTATGGGGTCCATCACAAGGGACTTCTATCCAAACCAGTCCCATACCTAAATTTGGATAGTCAGACTCAATTTGGTAAACTCCTGATCTCAGGTTAGTCACGAGCTTAATCGAAATCCTAGCCATGCGAAGGTACACGTAACAAATAGTTGCGCACCACCAGCCCAAGTGGATAGTGAATGAATGAATGAGTGAGTATGCAACTCCTGCTTAATAAGTCCACATATCAGTACGGTTCATCTCTGAGATCATCACCGGAGTCTATTACACTCTATGCCAGCTTGCCGCCCCTATTCGAGCATACAACTGGGTAAGTGGAAGAGACCTCACTATCCACCTGCTAATATCGGGCCCGGCTCGTTGATAGCAGACCCATTCCTCAACCTAGTCAAACTCAACCTAGATATTGCATCCTCACTCAGGCAGGTAAGGTCACACCCCCTCCTAACCGACTACTACATAGTGGGAGACACGACCTACTGGTATATGGCCCTCACGCGCTCATATATATCCACTCAGTCTTGACGTTGGGACGTCTCCTGACCACGGAGGTTTAGGGATTTCTACCCAGGGACATCTATGGCGCCTGTATGCTAGAACCAAACATTTTCGGTGTCCCCTCTGGCCATCTATGATATGCCTGTGGAGGCTACGGCCCTGATGTCACTAAGGCGTATAGTAATCATAATGCAAGATGCATGAGTCATACAATCCAGTCATGCATCAATCCTGCGCATACCATGCGCTCATGTGAGATAACCTTCACCTATCAAGGAGTCTCATAACAACATACTCAATGACATATGCAATAATTAACCACATCTCATAATAAACATTCAGATGATGCGTATGTGCATGTATCATGACGTTATACTGTCACATTCTCATAATCGGTATCAATAACCGGCATCGACCATCGACCTCTACAATGTGGACATTTAACCAACATTACCTCCACGGAAGGGTCCACATAGAGCCTAACATATAGTGGACCCATGACCTCACACAAGGACCTAATATACAACATAATGGGCCTTGCTTAAGGCCACATATACACAGCAGGTGGGCCCTGCTCATGGGCCTTGAATACATCTAATGGGCCATGCCTTATGGGCCTACTACATATTACAATGGGCCTTGCTCATAGGCCACGAATGCATCACAATGGGCCTTGCCCATGGACCTCAAGTACATCACAATGGGCCCCATCACATAGACCTTCTACTCATCACATTAGGTTTTTAAACATGGGCTGCACATACATTAAACAGGCCGAATACACATCTCAATGGGCCTCAACTTCAAGTCGCATATACATCATATAGGTCTCCACAATAGGCCTTGGCAATCGAAATCGGCCTCGACGAATCGGCCTATACAATCGGTATCGATGAGAATGGGCCTAACTAGGCCTAAGGGAAGGTCACCATGCAGGCGTTTAACCATCATTACCCAAAAATGTGGTCCACACATAGAGTCAAACATAAGGTGGGCTAGAGTCAAACATAAGGTGGGCTCAATTATCTAACAAGTGGCCTCAAATAGTCATCACAGGTGGGCCTTACATATGCAGCACGTGGGCCTACACATCATGGCGGGCCGATACATTGGGCCGCACCATTGGCCTAATATACCCATCACGGTGGGTCGCATCATTGGGTCCAACCAATGAGCCTCTGTAACGTCCCGTCCAACCAGCACAGTGTCCTGGGGCATCCACGTAGGATTTGCCGCAGGACCGTTCGTTTAAACCACTCATAGTGGGGTACCACGAGTTAATCAACTTAGATTTAGCCTGGTGGACTAGACTAGTCTGGGCATGACTGAGCTAAGTGCGGCCCGCCAAGCCAGATGACCTGTTTACATTTAACAGCAGTCCGTGTGGGCCACCCAGCGACCGAGGAGGGTCAAAAAAATCTAAAGTCTAGAAAATCATAGATCTCACTGGGCTTGTGGTCCATCGCAAATTACGGACCCAGTGGACACCCAGAACTGGGATCTGGCACTGGCCGAATGCACCCCACCAATGCCATAATTGGAATCTGGCACTTACAAATGAAATCGGGATATCAAGCATTCCAATCGTCAAATTTCTTTCAAAATTATGGTGACGGTTTAATATATTTTTCTACACCCGTCCACCAAATCTGGGACCTGATCGTGGATCGGTGACAGTTGATCACAAATCGGACTCGTACGACAAAACCCCATATTCGATCGTTCCCAAATTTTGCGTGGCCCCTTATTGGACCATTGAGCACCTACCCTATAAATTTCATGGCCAGAGGGCCACCAGAAATGCCCCATCAATCAGAATGGGCCTCCCAGGGCTGTTTAAAGATCGAAACCCTATGCTCAAACCCCATATTCGTTCATTCGTTTGATCTCAAATTTTACATGGCCCCTTGTCGGGCCATGAGACACTTACACCTCGAATTTGGTAGCCGGAAGGGTGATAGGGCTGCCTCAACATCAAATAGAGCCTTAGTAGGCTATTTTGGGAAATTATGGGAACTTAGGGCCAAAGGGGCCAACTCTAGGAAATAAAGCCCTAACCCCCTTATCTCATAACTCCCTCTTTACTACACCCACCAAAGAGAGAAAAGGGAGAGCAAGGGAGTAAAGGAGAAGAAAGTGTGAGTGAAGGGAGCTAGGGTGGACCCTTAGATCAAGGTGGGGCCCAAGGAAATCAACTATTTCAACTTCCTACTTCTCCTCAAGGGAGAAACTCTCCTCCATAACCTCAATGATCGTCCGTGGGTCACCTAAGTAAGATCTTTCACCCATTCTTCTTGAAAATCCATGTATTAAGAAGGATTAGCTTGGATCTCTAACATGCAAGTGCTTGCTCTAGGGATTCTGTCTGATCAGCCTCAAAGCCCTCTTTCCTAGGACGTTTTCCCGATTTCCAACGATCCATAGGTACAGACTATTGTTCTTAGGTGGCCTAGAACCAATTTTAGTACAAGCTTAATGATTATGAATGCTTGGATATTGTATTTAAAATTCTAGAGAAACCCTAGGGATTATATGTTTGTTGGAATTGTTTGGATGTGCATGCTTAACTCTCAAATTTGATGTAGATCTTACCTTTCACATGATATTATGTATGGATGATAATATGCTCATGTTTGATTGATTCTTTCCCCTCATATGCGGTGCTTCGTGGTGTGTATGATTATTTACACTTGTACTCATGATTTCTCAAGATGGAGGAAGTGTTTAACTTCCTCACACAACCCACACACTCACATGCACCTTATTTTCGTGATAATAATTTTGCTTGCTTGGTAGAAGTATTCGTTTGTATGGTTGAAATGCATGAGAATATGATATTGATGTGCTAGTTGATAACATGAGTAGTGGGCATGTTTGTAGATCCCTTTCCACCCTCTTGGGTTGGTCAGGAACCTGACGAGAGATGGTAGTCCCATCGGTAGGACTACACTAAGGCTAGACCCGTGGATTGGGCGGGAGTGTTCAGGTGGCTGTAATTTGACTACATAGGTCCCTTGTGTCCGAGGTCATTCGTCTCACGCTCGCCTGACTCGTGCGGTCTAGCCTACTGTCTGACCAACCTCATATGTCAACCCTGTTTGCTCACCTATGTATGGAACCTGGAACACCTTACAACCATTGTGGCTCATTGATACTTAGACTGTAACGAGTCCACAGTCTCTTGAGCCGGGTATGGTGGAATGGGATACTATGTTCGAGCTGTCGGCCTACGCTAGGGTACCGCACCTCCCTGTAGTGACCACGAGCGATCCTTTCCTTTCGGCACTCCTCATGTGCTTGGAGTCGGGGATGAGGAACCGGACGGGATCACGGACCGCGGGGACTCGGCCTCACGCGTTGATGGGGCCTTTGCCTCACAACCAGCTTAGGGCAGTGATACGTGGGGTGTATCCCCAATTTGCTAGATGAATGGATTTAACTAATAACTCTGCTAACACGATCGCATTGCATCGCATTAGTCAGGGTGGCGACTCAGAAGTTGAGGTCGCTTTGAGGGAGTGTGGTCATATGCGATCTTTAGATGGAGTCGCTCGATGGAGCGTTGTGGCGAGGGCATGCATCATATCATCCCGCATGCATGCATTTAAATAAGAGTTGTAGGTGTTGATGATTGACTGTTTTTCATTAAATTCATATTATAATTGATGTCTGTTATAACTTAAGATTAATAGTACACACTGAGTTGATCACTCACTCCCACTCTGGGATGGTGTTTTAAAACACCAACTAGACCTATTCATAGATGCAGGTGACTTAGGGCTGGAGGAGCTTGGTGAGGCGAGCTTTGAGGAGGAGGACGAGCTGTCCCACTTCCAGATGATGGATGGTTTTCCGCCAGCTGGAGAGGCAGGATCGGATCGCTGAGCTGTGGGCTCAGTCCTATTTTTTTGGACATCTTATTCTTTTGCGGTTTTGTTGGATGGCACCATGTGCCCCTTTTATTCTTTTGGACATGTATATACGTATATGTATGTATTTCTTACGATTTCTTCATTTCAGCAGACTTGTATAGTGATTCTTCATGTTCCAGGAAATTTCAGATTTGTGCAATTAAACCAGATTAAACGCATATTAATGAAAACTGGTCATAAGTGACCCCGGGAACTCGGGAGTTGAGTATATACGCGACCCTCGATTTTTAGGGCATTACAGCCTCATATCCAACAAGTGGGCCGCATTAATAAGCCGCACTAATGAGTCTTATACACATCAAGTTGGGCCTCGATAACTAGGCTAGAAACATATGACACTAGGTCATGACATACGGGCTGGAAATACGTCACAATGGGCCTCGACCCATGGGCCGAAAATACATCTCAGTGGGCCTTACCAAATGGGCCATAAACACATCTTAATGGACCTCAACCATGGGTCTCTAACATATCATAACGGGCCTTGCATCAAAGGGCCGCACTAATAGGGCTCATACACATCAAGTGGGTTGCATCAATGGGCCGCACAAATGAACAATAGGTAGGCCCTGCACATGCAGCAGATGGGCCCCACCAGATGGTTAGTGTAGATATAGAATGCATACATCTAGTGGGTCACACATCCCACGGACAGTGTGAATAAAACATACATCGAGGCTGGCCCAATATGACCTGGACGGTTAGGATGGAACATATGAGGTGGGCTCTGCTTAGGGGTTCCAATTACATTACGATGGGCCTTATGTACATCCCATTGGGCCTCGACCCATGGGCCTCCAATACATCAAATGGGCCTCACAGCATGGGCCTCATGTATATCAAGGTGGGCCTAAATGGATGGGCCATAATTACATCAAGATGGGCCTCCTCAAATGGGCCTTATATATATCAAGGTGGCCTCAACGGACGGCCACAAGTTCATCAATGTGAGCCTCACCACATGGGTCATATGTAGGGCTGTTCATGAGTCAAGCTAGCTCAAAAGGCTCGCTCAACTCGGCTCGAGTAAGCTCGGATTGACGCGGCTCGAATGGCCGATTCAAGTCAAGCCAAGCTAATTATTTGAAGCTCGAGTCGATTTCAAGCCAAGTTCGACCAGGGGGCATTTCAACTCGACTCGACTCGAAGCTCAAACTCTAGCTCGACTCGGCTCGATTAATAAATATATTAAATATTATAAATATATAATATAAGTTTAAAGTTTAAACTTAAAAATTAAAATTAAAAAAAAAAATAAACCCTAGAGTCTCTACCCGACCGCACGCACCCCCTTCCCTTTCCCTTTCTTCTCTTTCTCTGCCCATTGCCAGCCGCACGCCCGCCCCGACTACTACCACTAGTTTTCATTTCAGCTCCACAATCGTATGATTTTAACCTCTTGAGATCTACTTCTTAGGCGAGAAACCCAAGAAATTTAAGATGGGTTATTCTCAGATTTGTTAGAGCTTCAAGGAAATCCAATGATCTGATTGGCTAGAGCTCTTTACTTGGATTTCTGATCTGTGTCCTGCTCAGTTTCTTTTCTAGTACTTGGATTTCTGCTGGTGGAAGAAGATCAAGAACAGATTGGTTCTTACAGGTTTCCTCATCCGATTCGAAGCTTTGTTTGGTTTTTTCATTGGGTTTTGCTTTGATTCTCTTAAGATTTTTAAATTTTTCATCAATGGAGGAGGATCAAGAACAGAATCCATTACTCTCTCACCCAACAAGTTCGAGCTCGACTCGAGGTAAACTCGACTCGACTCGAACCACTAGCTCGACTCGAACTCGACTCGATAGCTTTGGCAAACAAGCCAAGCTTCAATGTTGAGCTCGAGGCCAAGCTCGAGCTCGAACTCGAGTACATCATGGACAAGCCAAGCCAAGCTTGGCCCACCTCGACTCGACTTGGCTCGATGCCTACCTCTAGTCATATGCATATCAAATGGGCCACACTAATGGACCTTATGTACATTGCAATGGGCCATAACCCATGGGCCTTGAATACATCACAATGAGCCTCAAATACATAACAGGTGGGCCCTGCACCCGAGCCTCAAAACATGCAACAGGTGGGCCCCGCTCATGGGTTAAAGATACATCATGAGGAGTCACATATATATCAAAGTGGGCCTCTCGATTGGGTCACAAAATACATCATAGTGGGCCCAACGGATGGGCCATAAAGTACATCAATGTGGGCCTCAACAACGACCTCATACACATCAAGGTGGGCCTCAACAATGGCCACAAATAAATCAAAATGAGACTCATACATGAACCAAGGTGGGGTCCACTTAAACTATAGATTTGTCTTATTTTTAGCCTCAAGCATGTAAGACAAGCTTGCCAAATGGTTGGACGGTTTGAATGCAACACATGCATCATGGTGTGGGGTCCACATGAACTATGGATCTGACTCATTCTTTAGCTCATGCCATAAAGTGAGCTTTCAAGGTGGTTGGACGGCTTGGATGCCACACACGCTTCATGATGGGTCCCATAGACAGACGACGTGGATGGAGCTGGTGGGACCCACAGAACTTGGTGACGCTGTAACAGCAGAGGTACACCCACCGTCCACTCCCAAGAATGGTTGGGTGGTGTGGGCAAAATACTTACATCAGTGGGTCCCACGTGGGGCCCACCAAAATGTTTATATGCAATCCAACCCGCTGACAAGGTCACACGGACCTTAGATGCAGGAAAAAAACAAATTTTATTTTGATTCAAAACTTCTGGACCACAAAAAGGGGTTCAATGGTAGGCGTTAAATCCCATTGTTTCCTGTGATGTGGGCCACCTGGGTCCCTTATTCAACTGATATTTGGGGTGGCCCACTGCCCCAAAGGGGCCTAACAGATGCACGGTGAGGATGTTCGGCAGACATCACAGTGGGGACCACGGTTGGGACCCTGTCCCTGCCCATCCGTCAATAGCAGCAGCGCAGGACGCTGCTATGCATCAGCTGCAGCAGCGCCTGCGGCTACCCTTTTTTTTTAAAACGGAGTGTTTTTGAGGTTTTTCACAGGTGGGGCCGACATCAGGGGAATCTGACTAAGCCGTTGGATTCCAGGGCTCAAGACAGACCTAACAAGCCCAATATTCGACATATTTTGGGGTACAGAAACATCGGGGTACATTTCAACGGTGAAAACCACCATTTGCTATGCTATGGTTCACCAGAACCTCGGATTGGCTCTGTTTTTTGGTTCAACGCCTAAAATGATTGGGAGAATGGAATGGACGAAGTGGATCGAAAACATACATCAGGGTGGAGCCTATATAAGTGGCCCACCCAAAACCAAGCTAAAGTGTACATATAATATATATATATATATATATATATATATATATATATATATATATATTTGTCTTTTCTATTGCCGTCATTACACCCCTGCTCACTCCTCACTGGACATCCAGCGTCACTGGACGCTGGACGGTTTGAATGGAACACATTTAAGGTGGGCCCCACCAACAAACATACTATCATGGTGGGCCACCAAATGGTTGGATGGTGTGGATAAGGTACACATCAAGGTGGAGTCGATCCGGGTGGGCCACATGGCCACATCATCATACAACAAAAATGAAAAAGGGAGGGAGAGAGAGAGAAAGAAAGGAAATGAAACACACATGTGATGGAGGGACCCCGACATTATGGGCCCTCCATTGCATGATTTAAAACATACATCAAGTAGGTCCCATTTCATATGGGCCCACCGATCAAGATCAACGGTGGAGATCCTTTCTCCACTGAAATAGAAGGTTTAGATGACCCCTTTTTAAACTAGAAAGCAAACATCATGATGGGGTCCATGGAGAATGGGCCCATCATGGAATGATATTGATAATCAAGGTGGGCCATCGGCCACATCTTAGGGTCTAAAGAGAGATCCATACCATCGATCGGTAGGCCTCACTTGGCCCATCATAAAAACATGAAAATCTAGCCTATAGAAGCACCCACCTTGATCATGGATTCTTCCTTCCACCGCCAACATGATCTAGAGCTCCAAGAGGACGATTCCAACAGTCAAGATGTTCTTAGGATGGTGGAGATAGGAGGTGGGAAGTGGGCCACACATGGCTTCTCATGGAGTTTTGCTTAGAGTGGGTTGCTCTCATAGGAGTTTCTTGGAATGAAGAGAGAGGAAATGAGAGAGAGAGAAGTGGTAAGGTGGAGTGATGGGATGAGAGGGATGTAAGGGGGTATTTTGTTGTAAGAGAAGTTGACTTTTGAGGAGGGTGGTTGTACTTGGGTATGGGTGTGAGTGATGAGAGTGATGTGTACTTGATTGATGTGATGTATCGTAGAGATTCCCTCGATATTTGCAATGTGCGGCATTTTCTTCAAACTGAACGTAGACCCACATCTCCTAGCTCGGGTATCGCCTTAGTGCACGAAACGCGGCATTAAAACCGCAGCGACGGCGCAGTCGCAAGGATACAAGTCTTGGGTCAAGCCGACTCTGAAATACGGGACTCGGCTCGTGATCGCTCGTAAACGCTACTAACAGATCGCGGGTCGTCGGAATTCAACCGGGAGGATCGCAAAAGCCTATGGAACGGTACGGGCTAGGATATGGGTCTCACAGAAGTGCTGCAGTCAGTTGGGTCTCTTAGTTACAGAAGATAGTATCTATCAGTACAATAGAAACAGAATATGTTGTGGCTACAGAAGCATGCAAGGAGATGGTGTGGATGCAAGGTTTTATGAAAGAGTTGGGTAAGAAACAAGAAGATTGCAAGCTGTACGGTGACAGTCAAAGTGTAATACACTTGGCTAAGAATTTAGCCTTTCATTCAAGGACCAAGCATATTGCCATTGGATATCACTTCATACGTTCGTTACTGGAAGATGGATCGATTGCTCTGGAGAAGATTCATACAAGTGAGAATCCTATGGATATGCTGACTAAGGTGGTCGCAAGGGAGAAGCTGAAGCTCTGTTCAGCTTTGATTAGTCTTCAGGCTTAAAGACGGGGAGGTGGTGCACTCCTGATGAAGAAGACAAATGTTTATGGCGATGTGTCTCCAAGTGAGAGATTGTTGAGAAGTGAAGCCACATCTGGGGCTGCCCACTACCAGTCGAGGTTGCACGGATTTTATGTCGCAAGTCCTTTTGCAACTGGGATACAGAAAGGAGTTTCGCGGATTTCGTGTCGCAAGTCCTTTCGCAACTGGGATGTGGAAAGGAGTTTTGCGGATTTCGTGTCGCAAGTCCTTTTGCAACTGGGATGCGAAAGGGAAGTTGCAAAAACTATAAATTGGGGTCCCTAAGGCTATTTTAGGGTTAAGGTGAATATTGGGGAGCTATTCTAAGGTGTGAAAAAAGGGTTTTCTCTGTATCTCCAAGGGAGAGGTTAGTATATTCCCTTATATTCTTCATTCTTCATAGTGGAAGTTTGCATCCGTGGTTTTCTACCCTAGTTTGGGGTTTTTCCATGTATATCTTGTCTCATGGTTTGTTTGGATTGCTTTGATCTATTTCTAGTTTATATTTCTTCTTGTTTATCGTTTGTGGGTGAGGCCTGAGATTGGATCTAGGCTCACTGCATTGTTGGCGTGTTGCACAACATATACAACTTGCCACCATAGATGAGCATAAAGTAGCCCTATCTTATGATGTCATTATTGATTCCTAGCCTTATAGACCTTGACAGTGATATTGATATGTATTTACAATCATTGGTAGTTGAGACACTTGTGGGAGTTTGGCATAGACACTTACGTTGCACAGAGCAATAACACATTCAGAATGAAAGTGGTGTTATTATGGACGATTAGTGACTTTCCAAAATATACTATATTATTTGGATAGAGCACTAAAGGGTGCCTCACTTGTCCTTACTACAATAAGGACACCTTCTCTTGACGTTGAAGTACAGTAAAATATTTTTCCATAAGGGCCACCGTTAGTTCCTCGAGCATGACCATCAGTTTAGATTTGAGAAGATGTACATCTGGTTACGAGGTTTTGGAACAATTAGATGTCATGAACTGTTAGGGGCCTTGCACAAAACCTTAGGATCTAGCCCTCCAGAACAAACCAAAATTATGGAATAATAAAGTAATGAAATAAATCAAAGCATCAACCACACACCATACAAGATTTTTACGTGGAAAACCCTCAAGGAGGTAAAAACCACGGGACCTCGTCCAGATCAACAATCCACTATGAAGTAGAACGTTATAACCGATCACAAGCACACCTTGCTATGATCAAACCTTCATCACTCACGCAGGAGTGGATAAACAGTAAGAGAAACAAAAGAAAAACGGAGAGATCTCACCGATTACAAGGATGTAGAAGCGTTGAGATATGGTAGATCACCTCTCTCTCTTTCCTTTTCCCTCTCTCACACCTTTGATAGCCCTCTTATGTTTTTCATTTACCTAAAAAAATCCTAGGGACCCCTATTTATAGTTTTAGGAAACTCCTTTCTGCATCCCAGTTGCGAAAGGACTTGTGAAACGAAATCCGCGCAAAATCACAGAATAAATCTGCATAACTACGACTGGTCGTGTCGAGTCCACGACAGGTCGAGCACACCCATGACAGGTCGAGCACCTCCTTCGACCAATCGCGCACCCCGGAGAAAAATAGTCCGACGTCGCTGGACTTTGAGTCGAGTCACGACTCGACTTTCACGATTGGTCGTGCACCAGCCCTCGACCGGTTGAGCAAGGCTCACGACCGGTCGAGCACAGGATAAAAAATTCCATCAAATCTCTCCCTTTTTGTCCCAGGGGGGATCCACCTTATTCAAGCCAGCCAGGTTTCTACAAACCTCAAACTTGCCCTTGAGCGAAGCCTTGGTCATCATGTCTGACCCATTATCGTCCGTGTGGACTTTCTCAAGCTGTCTGTAACACCTTCTGTTCCAAAGTATCCCTAATCCAGTGATACCGAATCTCTATGTGCTTTGACTTGGAATACTGACTTGGATTCTTGCTCAAGTGTATAACACTCTGACTATCGCAATAGACCACGTGCTCTTCCTCTTTAGGCTAAGTTTTTGTAAGAACCTCTTCATCCAAAATATCTCTTTATATTCTTCTTTGACTACAATGTACTCGGCTTCTGTCATTGACAATGCTACGACTTTCTATAGCTTGCTCTGCCAAGAAACCGCTCCCCCTACAAACGTGAACATGAACCCCGAGGTAGACTTCCTGGAGTCTATGTCGCCTGCCATATTTGTATATGTGTAGCCCTCTAACATAGGTTTACCATCACCATAGCATAGGCTCAACCTGGATGAGCCTCTTAGATACCGCAGTATCCACTTCACTGCTGCCCAATGTTCATTCCCAGGATTGGCAAGATACCGGCTGACAACACCAACCGCATATGATATGTCTGGGTGTGTACATACAATAGCATACATCAAACTTCATACAGCTGATATGTAGAGTATCTTCTGCATCTCTTCTACCTCTATCTTTGTCTTGGGACACTGTCTGTCGCTCAATCTAAAGTGACCATCCAGTGAAGTACTGACCGGCTTCGCTATATTCATATTAAACCGCTCTAGGACTTTCTAAATATACCGCTCCTGTGACAGCCAAAGCTTCCTGCTGCTTCTGTCACGGGTTATCTCCATTCCTAGGATCTGTTTAGCCGGGCCCAAGTCTTTCATCGCAAAAGACTTGCCCAACTCCTGTTTCAGCCTGTCGATCTTCTTGATGTCTTTTTCCATGATGATCATGTCATCAACGTATAACAACAAAACTAAGAAATCACCATCTGAGAACTTGTACGTGAACACATAGTGGTCCAACTCTGTTCTGTCATACCCATGCTGTAACATGAATGAGTTGAACTTCTTGTACCATTGCCATAGAGTTTGTTTCAGCCCATACAAGCTCTTCCTCACCCTACACACCATATGCTCTTTGCCTTTGACTTCGAAACCTTCTGGTTGGTGCATGTAGATCTCTTCATCCATGTCACCATGGATAAAGACAGTTTTAACATCTAACTGCTCTATCTCCAGATCCATGCTAGCTGCCAATCCAAGCAACACCCGTATGGATGTCATCTTCACCACTGGTGAGAATATCTCCTCGAAGTCTATGCCTTTCCTCTGACCAAACCCTTTGACCACAAGTCTGGCCTTGAACCTTGTCTATGAATTCTTCTACTCAACCTTCTTTCTGAACACCCACTTGTTGCTCAGAGTTTTCTTGCCCTTTGGCAGTTTCACCATATCATAGGTGTGATTCTTATGTAAGGATTTCATCTCCTTTTAGCTTTCAACCACTCCCCCTCATGCTCGTCGGTTAGGGCCTCAGAATAATCTTCTGGCTCTCCCCCATCAGTCAGCATAATGTACTCATGTGACGAGTACCTCTTAGACGGTTGTCCGTCCCTAGATGAACTCCTCACCTATGGCTCAATAGGTGGATCAAGTGGGAGCTGCTCCCCTGGTCCATCTTCTGAAGGAACTCCCTCGTCCTCTACACCTTGCTATAAGGCACCACGGGAGGAATAACCGGATCTATGTCCTCTAGCTCACCTGAACTAGGCTGGTTCTTCTCTGGCTTACCAATGTCTTATATACACTGATCTTCAAAGAAAACCACATCTCTACTCCTGACGAGCTTCTTCTCAGTCGGATCCCACAATCTGTAACTGAACTTTTCATTACTGTATCCTAAAAACACACACTGCCTGATCTTCATATCGAGCTTGGACCTCTCGTCCTTTGGTATGTGAACGGATGTCCTGCATCCAAATACCCTAAGATGACTGTACAATGGATCCTGTCCAGTCCACACCTTCTCAGGTACTTCTCTATTCATTGGGGTTAATGGAGACCTGTTTATCAAATACACCTCCGTGTGCATTGCTTCTCCCTAGAACCTCTTGGACAATTTCGCATGGGATAACATGTATTTAATTCTCTTAACAATGGTGCGATTCATTTGCTTAACTACACCATTATGCTGGGGGGTCTTGGGAACTGTCTGTTCATGCCATATACCCAAGGACTTATAATACTCGTGAAAGTCACCAATGTATTCACTACCATTGTTAGTGCGGATGCACTTTAATGATCTACATGTCTCTCTCTCGACTATAGCATGAAACAATTTAAACACACCAAAGACCTCGTCCTTGGATTTCAAAGCATAAACCCAAACCCTCCTAGATGCATCATCTATAAAAGTGACAAAATACAATGCCCCACCCAAGGTTTTTGTCCTCATAGGACTACAAACATCAGAATAAACCAAATCTAATGCATGCACTTTATTAACATGAGAAGCAAATTTAATAAATGAAACTCTATGCTATTTCCCTGATAAACAATTAAGACAGGTTTTGAGAGGTGTACCTGTCACGTCTAGAAAGAGTCATTTCCTCACTAGTAGCTGAAGCCCTTTTTCACTCATGTGGCCTTGACGCCTGTGCTAATGTCAATAGCTGAATCTTCCACTGCATTCAACCCACCCTTGCACATACTGACACTTACCTCGTACAGGGTGTAACATTTCTTTCCTCTGGCTGTGATCAATGAACCCTTGATGAGCTTCCATCACCCACCAGCAAACCGGCTTTCATAGCCATCATCATCCAACCTTCTCATTGACATCAAGTTGAGGCGAAGGTCTGGGATATGCCTCACATCCCTGAGAACCAATGTCCAGCCCACATTGGTCTTCACACAAATATCACCGACTTTCACGATTTTCGATACGCTAGAATTTCCCATCTTCACGGTCCCATAGTCACCTGACCTGTAGCTTGTGAAGAAGTCTATACGTGAAGTCACATGAAAAGAGGCTCCCGAGTCTATCACCCAGTCGGTGTCCTAACTCGTAGCCGTGAGACATATATTATGATATGCTGAAAGAATAACTACAACGTCGCCATCTGAAGTAACTGCAGTGGAATCTGATTCATCTTCCTTCCTTTCTTATCACAACATTCATGCTTGTAGTGGCCCTTCTTGCCACAATTCTAGCAATTAACATCCTTTTTGTTATTCGACTTACCTCTTGATTTATCTCAGGCCTTCATGCCCTTCTTGTTCTTTCCTCTTCCCGTTCTTGTGTCACAAGGGCCTCTTGCTGAGTAGACCCCTGAAACTTCCTCCTTATCTCCTCATTGAAGAGACAATTGGTTACCTATTCTATAAATATTTTTTCATTTGGCGCGAAGTTACTTAGAGACAGCACCAATGTCTCCCAACTGTCAGGCAATGAACTAAGTAATAGTAAAGCCTGCAATTCATCATCCAGGACCATCTTTATAGAGGAGAGTTGGTTCACTATATTACTGACCTCATTCATGTGCTTGGCTACAGAACCACTATCCTTGAACTTGAGATTCACAAGTCGCCTTATTAAATTTTTTTTATTACCGGCTGTCTTCCTCTCATATAGCCCTTCTAATTTTAGTCATAGGCTAGCGGCTGAAGTTTCCGTAGACACATGGTGGAACACGGAATCATGCAACCATTATTTAATAAACCCCACCGCCTTCCGGTCCATCTTCTTCCAATCATCATCAGACATCCTTGGATTTTGCTGATATGCCTAAAATTTGAGAATAAAGGTCCTTACAATAAAGCAAGTCCTCCATCTTAGCCTTCCATGTGGTCCAATTAGAACCATTGAGGCTGATCATCCTTAATGAGCCACCTTCCATAATTCAAAACCGATCCTACCCGTTCAATGAACTTAGCTCTGATATCACTTTGTTGGGGGCCTTGCACAAAACCTTAGGATCTATCCCTCCAGAACAAACCAGAATTATGGAATAACAAAGCAATGAAATAAATCAAAGCATCAACCACACACCACACAAGAGATTTTTACGTGGAAAACCCTCAAGGAGGTAAAAACCATGGGACCTCGTCCAGATTAACAATCCACTATGAAGTAGAACGTTATAACTGATCACAAGCATACCTTGCTATGATCAAACCTTCATCACTCACGCAGGGGTGGATAAACAATAAGAGAAACAAAAGAAAAACGAAGAGATCTCACCGATTACAAGGACATAGAAGTGTTGAGATATGGTAGATCACCTCTACGAACATAGACTCCCTCCATAAGCTTCCTCTCTCTCTTTCCTTTTCCCTCTCTCACAACTTTGATAGCCCTCTTATGTTTTTCATCTACCTAGAAAAATCCTAGGGACCCCTATTTATAGTTTTAGGAAACTCCTTTCCACATCCTAGTTGCGAAAGGACTTGCGAAATGAAATCCGCGCAAAATCGCTGAACGAATCTACATAACTACGACTGGTCGTGTCGAGTCCACGATCGATCGAGCATACCCATGACCGATCGAGCACATCCTTCGGACCGATCGCGCAGCCCGGAGAAAAATAGTCAAACGTCGCTGGACTTTGAGTCATTTCACTACTCGACTTCCATGACTGGTCGTGCACCAGCCCTCGACCGGTCGAGCGAGGCTCACGACCGGTCGAGCACAGGACAAAAAATCCCATCATGAACTTCATGTTGGGAAAGAAGTCGAATGTTACATCCAATCGTAAGAGATGATGGCAGGATGATGTGGGAGATTTCTATAACTGGAAGAAGAAAAACATTTTCTTCAACTTGCCCTACTGAAAAGACATCATGTTGTGGGATTGTTTGGATGTCGTGCACGTCGAAAAGAATGTATGTGATAATGTCATTGGGACATTATGAACATGAAAGGGAAGATGAATGATAATCTAAAGTCTTGTATGGACTTTCGATAAATGAATATAAAGCACAAGCATCATCCGATTAGTACTGGAAACAAGATGTATTTGCCCCATGCATGCTACACAATGAGCCTGACAGAGAGATAATTTATATAATGTCTTGAAAAGAGTGAAGGTTTCAGATAGTTATGCATCGAATATCTCACGATGTATGCATTTAAAAGAATGCAAGATTTCAGGTATGAAGAACCACGACTATCATGTGCTGATTGAGCAATTACTCCCAATAGTCATGCATGGTACATTGGCTAAGCCCGTGAACGCAACCCCGATTATGTTGTGATCATTATTCAGCGAGTTGTACTCCAAGGTTGCATGAGTTGATGACTTTAAAAGGCTGTAGTCTTGTATTGTGTTAACACTTTGCTATCTAGAGAGGATTTTTCCACTGATGTTCTTTGATGTTACAGAATATTGACCCATTCATTTGAATGTTGAGGCAAGGATCATCGAACTAGTACATTACCAATGGATGTTCCCTATTGAAAGGTATGTTGGTGATTAAGTGCATGTATTATTAATCAGTTGTATAATTTAACACAATTTATATGTATTCATATATACCTTCTCACACTCAAGTTGTACGTGCAAAATTGAAGTCGACTGGAGCATTCCATTACAGCAGGGTACCTTGCAAAAGAGTGTCTAACATTTTGTTTGAAGTAGTTTGATGGTGTCGAAACAAGATTTGACTGACTGATGAGAAATGAAGAATTTGGGGATCTTGTCTTAAGTCGATCAGTGGTGAGTGAACAAGTGTTTACTCTAGATACTGGTCATGAAGACAAATACACCTATATGTGCTCTTTAAGTCCGAATCACTTATCTCATACTTCAAGTAAGAATGTAAATTAGTTTTATTGTGTTCGTGCACATTACAGTTGGAATAACATATGTCAAGTTCATCTTATTCATTGAGCTCGAACATATGCATGGAACACAAGAATGAACATAAGTGTCATAATCATTGGGTCACTCATAATGAGATTGATAAGATGCACAATCAACGGTTTGATGATATGCTTTTTAAGAAGTTGAACAATCTGAGCTGGGGAACGCTTTTCGAAGAAGTTAAAATATTGGCAAAGGGTCTGATACTATTACAAAAAGATACAATGCTTATATCAGTAACAGTTTTCAGTTCCACACCAAAGGCCGCAATCACAAGAAGAAAACTAAAGTTAGCAGGGTCGTCATGGTTAAAACTACATCAAGCTTGGCAAGTGTCAGTGATAGAAATCCAATCTAATGAGACATTATCTAGTATGTCGTATTGATTGTTATTACAGAGCTCAATTATTATAGGCAGAAGCACATTGTATTGTTCGAGCATGACTGGATTGATGTGAGAATATGAATAAAGAAGGATGAGTTAGGGTTCACACTTGTGAATTTCACACACTTGTCCAATACTGGAGCGAATTACTCTGATAAACTGTTTGTGCTAGCATCGGAAGCAACACAAGTCTTTTATGTTATAAAAACCCAATCATTTAAATTGGCATATAAATGTACAGGTAAAACAAAGAGATTTGTTTGACATGGGGGCGAGAGATTCTGCGGAAGATGTTGAAGATTTCTTGCAAAGTTCATATTCTAATGATCGAAGTTTGGTGGATACATTGCATGTTGCTGATGTCAACCTAACTTGGGATATGTTAGATGTGTCTGTAACAATGATCAATGCATATATAATCCCTATGGATGAGATTAGGGAGGACGCCATAAACAAGTTAAATGGTAACAATACTGACGAGAACATTGGTTTTATATTGAAAAAAATATATTTATTATGTGTTTTAGTGTTTACAACACTCTTGAATGTTATATATAGTTATGTATTTCTTTGATTTAATACAATATGACATTATTTTTTAACATTATTAGAATTTCGTATGTGTTGCACTTACTCATTATTATTTACCTTAACCTTGGGATGTATCTTTGACATCAGATGGTTGGGGTTACACCTGCTCTAGATCAGTCTGATGCTTATACTTCAGGTAATAATTAATAATTTTGTTTTACTTTATAACTATAATTAATAATTCATATATTATGCATTGTATTTTAATAGGGCTTTCTGAGACGCATGAGAGACGTTGGCGAGGTAGCACACTTCTTGTGCTCATTTGGAGCGCGGATCTAGATGCTCATAAGCCACGTGTTCAGTATAACAAAGAAAACTTGCTGATTGACGATGAGGGATGGAAACTAGGGAAGTTCTTGGGCACTTGGTTAGAAAGCCGCAGTTTTTCTCTCTCATGCATGCGTACTAAAGAAAGGTTCCTTTTGATGAGAAAGTGAAAATTTAGCAATTAGTTCATGTAATTTTATATATATTAAACACCCTGAACTTTTCAATACCCGAGTATTGAAAGTTCTTAAGTGTTACCATGAAATCTAACTTAGTATATACATGTGTACGATACCCATTTAACTATCCTAACCTTACGCCTATTCTCCTACATGAATCTGACCGTTGGGAATGATCTTCATCCATGGATCAAGCCATCCGAACATTGATTTTAATACAGGGCCATCATATATCTAAGTATTCTCATCTGTTCTTCATAACTAACTACTCAGTCAAATATACACTGCTAGATAGAGACATCTAACCATTCACTTTGATTTTGGTATACCCGATCATAGTAAATTAGATATTTGATCTCTACATCCACTCGTACACATATCAAGTTGAGATTCTGATCCATTCATCATGTTCATCACTTATGAATATGCTTAAACCACCATCAGGACTACAATTTGAGAAACTTACACATATGAACAAGTCACTTGAATCTAATGATATACATATTTTACCTTTTGATCACTCCAAAAATCTACTTGTGTTCATCCGTTAACAAAACTGACCATACGCCTACTTACATACATGATCAAAGTACTAACCATAAAAAATTTCTATTTTTAACATGTCATCTGACCATCCGTTATGTAAGTTGATATATATACATTCCCTTAATTAATTTAATGAATAATTCTTTATTCATAATGATTTATATATAAGTTCTTTTGTAAGAATTACTTAGAAACATGTTTATAATCATGTAGAACTATTAGATTTCCTAAAACTTTCATATCAGTAATAATTACGAAAATGTCATTAACCTAGACCCTTGAATTCTAGATCATATGATTCTCATGATTCATTTAATGTGAAATTTTATATCATGCTTATGTGTTATAAATTAACCATACATGTCAAATTTCAGCCCTTAGATCATTGTAAAAGTGACCTCATTGACAAATCGGCCCCTTAACCATTGATTTTGGTGTCCATCGAGTGAAGAAACCTCGGGGTAGTCATAGTATGATATTTCCCTTCATATGAACAACTTGAATTTTCTATCATATGGACTAATTGTGAAATATGAAGACCCCACTTTGATAGACTTTTTCTTAGGCGTAAAGTTATCCTTTTGAGGCTTATCAACTCCTTATAAATCTGGATCTTTTGATTTAACTACTTTTTGTCGTCTATCGTAACTCAAATTTAGACCACACTTTGGTCTCATATGACTACGAGGTTATACAAAATTTAGACCCCGATTTATGATCCTACACCGTTAAATGCCGAAGTCAATTCATTCCTTTTGGTGTAAAAGGTAAAATTTTATATTTAGGCCTTTTTTCACCTTTGATCAACCACCAACTTTTGTTTAATTGTTTGTCTATCCTAACTACACATTTCTCCAAAAATTGGTCCCTAATCATTTAATGTGGACCGTTTAATTGAGATCAAGTTCGTTTTGACATCCGTTAGGAGAATTTTTAAGATATACCAATCTAAATTTCGTGCACGTTATAGTTAGAACAGCATATATCAAGTTCATTTTATTCTTTGAGTTTGAACATCTACAGGGAACACAAGAATGAACTTAAGTGGTATAATCGCTGGGTCACTCGTAATGAGATTGATAGGATGCACGATCAACGGTTTAATGATTCGCTTTTTAGGAAGTCGAACAATCTGGGCTGGGGAACACTTTCTGAAGAAGTTAAAATATTAGCAAAGGGTTTAATACTATTGTAAAAAGATACAATGCTTATATCATGAACGGTTTTTAGTTTCACACTAAAGGACACGATCATAAGAAGAAAACTTAAGTTAGTAGGGTCGACATGGTAACAAATACATCAAGCTTCGCAACTGTCAGTGATAGAAATTCAATACAAAGGGACATTATTTGGTATGTCGTACTGATTGATATCATAGAGCTCAATTATTATGAGTAGAAGCACATTGTATTGTTCAAGTATGAGTGGATTGATGTGAGAAGGATGAGTTAAGGTTCACAATTATGAATTTCACACACTCGTCCAATACTGGAGTGAATTACTCTGATAAACCGTTTATGCTAGCATTCGAAGCAATACAAGTCTTTTATATTAAAGACCCAATAATTCAAATTGGCATATAAATGAATAGGTAAAACAAAGGGACTTGTTTGACATGAGGGCGAGAGATTTCGTGGAAGATGTTGAAGATTACTTACAAAGTTTATATTCTAATAATCAAAGTTTGGTGGATACATTGCATGCTACTAATGATAACTTAACTTGAGATAGGTTACATGTGTCTATAATAATGACCAATGCATATCTAATCCCTATGGATGGAATTAGGAAGGACGTCATAGACAAGTCAAATGGTAACAATATTAACAAGAACAATAACTTTGTATGAAAAAAAAAAATTATTATATGTTTCAGTGTTATCTTTGGTTTAATACAATATGACATTATTTTTTAACATTATTAGAATTTTGCACTTGCTGCACTTACTCATTTTTATTTACCTTAACTTTGGGATGTATCCTCGACATAAGATGGTTAGGGTTGCACCTGCTCTAGATCAGTTTGATGCTTATACTTCTGGTAATAATTAATAATTTTAGTTTATTTTATAACTTATATTAATAATTCATATATTATGCATGGTATTTTAATAGGTGACGTAGGGGAGGACGTGAGGTCGAGCACCGTCTTCCTTAAGAGGATAACTATTCCGAATCCACGGAACTTCTCTGGACTCCTCACAGAGACTTCTCGAATCCACGAGAAAAGAGAGCAGAAAATAGAAATAAATTCTAAATAAATTTGAAATATATTAATGAATGAATAAAAATGAGTTCACAACTCTTTAAATAAGGGTACTAAGCAATGGGAAAGAAATCAGAATCCAACTACAACTAGGACTCCTAGAATTCGCGACTTACTATAAATAGTAAACTTACTATTTATAGGTTGGTCGTGATGTCTACTAGTGCTAACGTTTTGGGCCAAAAATAGTAAGTGTCCTTACCAACCCGTTCTCTAATTATTCTAAGCTCTTTCACGTTGGTAACTCCTAAAGCCCGACGGATGAAGAGTTATAAGCAAACTAAAACTTACTATTTATAGTAAAAATGAAATTGAAACAGGAAAACGACCGTCAAATCAGGGGTTTCTCGCAATTCCAAGCATCGCAACCTCACGTAGCTGGGTTGGTTGGCTAAAGTAGCTCGTTCTACCCCAAAATCATATATTTTTCGTCGGCTAACTCATCCCGGATTATGAGATACGCTGATTTAAGGTCTGATGGTCCAGATCATCATGCCGAGCCGACCGACGGCCTTTTCTCTGATCCATCTTTGCCATGTAATTGTCCGCGACCCACTCTACATCAATATGGCTTTCTGAGACGCATGAGAGAGGTTCGCGAGGTTGTACACTTCTTGTGCCCCTTTGGAGTGCAGTCCTAGATGCTCATAAGCCACGTGTTCAATACAAAAATGAAAACCTACTGATTGACGATGAGGGATGAAAACTAGGGTAGTTCTTGGGCACTTTGTTAGAAAGTCGCAGTTTTTCTCTCTCATGCATGCGGACTAAAGAAATGTTTCTTTTAATGAGAAAGTAGAAATTTAACAATTAGTTCATGTAATTTTATGTATAGTTAGGTTTTATTTTAAAAAATATTTACTCAAATACTTTGTAAATGTACTATAAGATAACTTCGAGGTCGATCATGTCTTAAAATATTGGATTTTTTTAATTTTCAATAACAAATGGAAGGATTATAAGTCGACCTTAGAAGGGATATACTATGCGCTTTATGAGGGTAATTCTGATAAGGCTAAGAAGCACTGCCCACGGAACATCGATCAGGTAGAGTGAAATTTATTAGTTACATTTTGAAAGAGTGAAGTTAGGAGGGTATTTGATAATTAATAATTATATATTATTGTATTTATATTATAATTAGTTTTAACTTTTTCATTCTTAACTTTTTAAATGTATGAACAGAAAAATAAACAAAGCTGTGTAATTTAGATGCTTCCCCACACTAGCGACACAGAGCTTCACAAGAAAGCCCGGGGAGGTAAACTCTGATAAATTGAAACTTCTTTTTTCTTTTTCTTTTTTTTTTTAAAAAATTCATGTGATCTCTAATTTATTAGTATATCTTATTAACAGATACATAGCTCCAGCAGAGTGGAACCATTCCGAGTACAAATGTTCAAAGTAACACATTTCAGAAAGGACGAAAATTTTCTAGATAGAGATGTGGATGAAATATTTGTAAGTATATGTTCAAAGTAACGCATACAAGAAATAATGTTAGTCTTTCTTTTACCCTAAACATGTTATTAGTAAACATATTTAATTAATTGCAGTGCACAATGCAAGAGAGGTAGTCCCAGCAACTAGAGGGTTCTTAGAGTAGTATGACCAAAAAGGGCATCTTCTCATAGGTAATGAGAGAAGATGGCCATGGTCATGTGAGAATGATGGGGATGTGAGTCATACCATCCACATTGTGGGCTCTCAACCTAGCCATCATGATTCTGTGGAGCGGGTTGCCCATGCAGAATAGAAAACCACCGAGGCATATCAGGAGACCATCATGGCACATTAGGAGGTCACCGAGATACGTTAGGACACGGTGTAGTTTTAAGCATTCTTCAATGCATTTTTGAAGTACATGAGTTAGCGGTTAGGTAGTCCTATGGATATGGATAGTATACTACGTGGTACACGAGTAATGACTTCCTATTCCACATTTCTTTTAAATTGATAATCTTAATACTTGTATTTTATTATACTAATAATTAGAGTAAAACTGTTTTATAAGCTATGTAGACAATTCAAGACCTGATGGTAATGACACTTTTTCATTTTGAATTGCATGCATCCTCAACCCTAAACATATTTTTCTTTCTTTTTTAGTTGATGAACTATAATATCCTAATCTTATCACATAATGATAGGTTTAGTTCATTGTAGTTCATCATCATGTACTTAACTTGAAATTTAATTGATTCTGTTTATCTTTATGATCAGATGAATGAGACGAAGAATGAGAACCAAGTGACTTGCAAGAGTTTCATGGAGAAATAAGCATCTTTTGTATACAGTTCAACTAATAAATTTCTTACTGCATAGTATAGATCTTTTGTTAGTGAGTTAGACTCACCTTCTTTAGTCAACCCAACCCACTAACAAACGATTCCACCATACAATTAGAAATTGATTGGTTGAGTTGTATACGAAAATATATCCATTTTCTCATGGAGCTTGTGCATGTTTCTTATTTCTCCTTATTGTTCTCATTCATATAAATATGAAGAAATTTGAATTAATCAGAATCCAAGTTATATATATGACAATGAACTATAGTGATAGAAATATATCATGATGATAAGTATATACGCAGCTCTCTCGTTGATTGCGGAGAGTCTAGTCAAAAAAATATTCTTAGCATTGTGGCTAACCATTGTTGTATATCATAATCTTTTTTAACTATAACTATATGTAAAAATTTTTGAATGCTTTATAAGTTAATCAATGTTTTGTGTATATATTTATGAGAACATGCAAGTATATTGTTATCTCATGCATGGTTTGTTTTATTTGGTGGGTTAATTTTTTTTATTCTTAATGAACTGCATTTTCTTTTTCAAATATAATTTATTACATAACACAAACTGGAGAATTTTATAGTAATACTATGGAACATAGGAAAGCTCATAAATTTCACTTGATATATTGTTTGCAATCAGGCAACATGTATGATATTAACATCCAATACCTTTGCTAAATCCCAGGCGAAAGTTTTATAAATGTCATTTTCAGGTAAGATTATCAGAGTTTGAAAATTATAGTAAGTATATGATATTTGAATTTTTTTGATGCTTAAATGAATACAGAATTACAAATGGTTTTGTTGGGGTGATGAGTACAATCTAGACATGAGGATGCATGAGGCGAAATATGAAGTTGGGGAATTGAACAAAACGATAAAAATTAAAGGAGGACATACTGAAGAAAGAAATCGAGATTGTAAAGAAAGAGTTGGAAGTTACTAAAAAAATGAATTTACTTCGGATGACAGGGAAATTAGAACAATAACTATATCTTTTGTCAATTTCAATTGATGGTGATGTAAATATCAACGTCGGTGTAAACAAAAGATGATATGTTTGAATGTTAATATTCAGAACGATAATACTCTTTCTTTTTCTAATTTTAGAATGTTTAAATTTTAAAATTGTAAGACACTATTTTACAAAAATATAGACAGATGCTGTAATTTTTTCTTATAAGATATTATGGCGGCGGATATATCCACCACTACATATTAACTGCTGACCATATATAATGGCGGATATATGCGCCACTAGTACAGTATTCCGTGGTGGATGTAAGAATCATCGATGAATGTTTTTGATGGTTTTGTCTAGTGGATAGATCCGCCTTAACAAGAGTGTTGTTGTATAACAATTTTATACGGCAGATATATTCACCGCTAAATATCATTGATGCCACATTAATTAAGATATTCAATGGTGGATCAATCTGTCGATAAATACAATTATGTGGCGATTATGTCCACCACAATAAGCTTAATATCAGTTGTTTATATATCATATATAGAGGCGAAACTTTCCACCACAATAACCACGACAGTGGTAAATGTTTAATCCACCGCTACATATACATCAACGGAGGATACAGTGACAGTAGGCGATTTGCCGCTGATTTGCTACAATATGTTTTATCGACGGATTTTGTTATACATCGGCGAAAAAGTCCGTCGTTATAGGTCAATACTAGTGGTTATTCAGATTATAGTTCAAACTTATATTTTCATTCCACATATTCCATTACTAGTATCTTTATTAATTTTCTTATCTTTTTCTCTTCTCTCGCTAGTTAAACTAAAATTGAGCACTTGGTCTCTATAGTCCAATTCCAAATATAAATCTTTCTAGAACTTAGCTAAATCTCTGAAAAAATTGAAAATTATGTAAATTAGAGACCATGCATTATGTAGGTGGAAAGTAGTGTCTAACCTTTTCATTTTTTATCACTAAGGTCTTTACTCAGAATTTTAACTGCAGACCAACTGCAGAGTAACTCAACTTGAGAAATCTTATAGTTCCCTGACTTTCAAGCAATTCTATTATGTCTAACCCACCATAGATTTAAATCTTTAGTAGTTACTGGTTGACGCAGGAATGAATGTGATGAGGTCGATCACTGTCTTCCTCAAGGATAACTACTCCGAATCCATGGAGCTTCTTTGGATTCCTCACAGAGACTTCTCGAATCCATGAGGAAAAAAGCAAGAAAAATAGAAAAATAAATTCTATAAAATTCATAATTTTCTTTTTTACACATGCACCCACCACTCACCCACGCACACCACAGTGGAATTTCACTACCTATGGGTTTCAAACCCAAGACCTTGTGCTGAAACTCCTCAGAGTGTACCACTCGGGATACTAAGCAATGAGAGAAGTTTTGAAATCAAATTACAACTAAAACTCCTAAAAATCGCGGTTTACTATAAATAGTAAACTTACTATTTATGGAGGAATGTTTAAGGGCACCGATTTCTCGCCCTTCACCACTACGGCATATACTTTGCTAATTTCCTTAAATTCTTCCATGAAATCCTGAATGGTCAGGAGGGAACTCCCCTCCACTTTAGAAGCTTCAGGGTAGTTCTCTGGTGTCAAAGGGCCAAGTATTATCATTCGACTATCCTTGACGAAGACGTAAACATTGTCTCATCCTCGATGGGTCGCATCACGGTCTGACTGTCATGGTCGACTGAATAACATATGACATGCTTCCATGTTGACCACGTCACAAAGTATTTGATCCTTATAAGTTTTGCTAATTGAAAATGAGACAGTGCATTGTTCAGTTACCTTGGTCTTGTTCGCCTTTTTTATCCAGTCAATTAAGTACAGGGAAAGATGTTTTGTTGTTGGTAATTACAACTTGTTCACCATCACTCTTGAGACGATGTTCTCGCTACTGCCAGTCTATGATTATATTATAGACTTTGTCATTGACGGTGTACCGTGTATGGAATATATTATGTCGCTGTGGATGTAATTTCTTCTGTGTGGTGTATATTAATCGCCTCACAACTATATATTCGCCACGATCATCTCCCATCCATTCATCGCCATCTGCTCATTCATCATTGGCTTGTTCATGTTCATTAAAGCCAGGGTCTTCTTCTATGGCCTTACCTTTAGTGCCCAATTCATTTATGGTCAAGTGTGCTACGAGACGTTGATGACAGATGTTTGATAAGTGGCCTGATTGGCCACAACGGTAACAATTGTTCAACTTTGTCCGAATATAAGGATTTGGAATCCTACTCGGGCCCGCTGTTGTGAATGCTACACGTTGAGGCCTAGATAAATTACTCCCCATATTACGGTTTACGGTTGCAGGAGGTTGATGACGTTCTCATACTGATTTTTTTCCTCGTGTCAGCACTAGATCCTACGTGAGACTCGTCATGGGGGGTCGAGTTGAAGGATAAGGCCGAGCAGGAACTCTTACAAGTTACGTTTCTACCATACCTGCCAATTGAACTGCTTTATCCACGGTCCTGACTGGGTGCATCTGAACTTGGTCCTGAATCATCGATCATAACCTACCTATAAATCGTGCTACCTTCTGTGATTCAGTTTCTGACAGGTCGTTTCTTATTGTCAACCACTTGAATTCTTCGGTGTAGTCAGTGACGATTCGATTTCCCTATCGGTAGTTTTGGTATTACTGGAATAATACTAGCTCGTAATCACTAGGAAGGAATCATGATCGAAGAAGGTGTCGTATCCGTGGCTATGATGAGATGAGCGCCTTATTTTGTTAAGCACGTGAGAGTTATAATTGCTCCCACCATGCAAAAGCATCAGATTTTAATTTAAACGCTATTAATTTCACATTTTTATGCTTTGACACATCCATGTAATTAAAATATATTTATACTTCAGCTAACCAGTCGAGGAAATCTTCTATGCGTAATAAACCGTTAAAGCTAGGAAGTTCGGCCTTACCTCGATAGTCTCTTTAGTACGATCTAGATGATCACCTTTATGGATTGGTTGTTGGACAAAGCCTTCATTAAATTCTTCATCTTTAGAGCTCGAATCATCTGGCGTAGCCCTATGATCTACCACTAGTAGTGCTCTAAAGAAATCGGAGTTGTACCCTATAGCAACCACAAGTAGTGGATTATCGCTTAGGGCTCGAGGTGGAAGTAACGCATTTGTAAGACAGTCAAAGGTTTCCTGCGGCCCTTACATGATTAACCGACTCTCCCGGTGGAAAGCTTCCATTCTTTCTGAAAGATAGCGAATCTCTGAATCACCGTCTACAAGATTTTGGTTGATACCTTCGTTGTTTGTCATCGGCCCAACAGGAATCCTTGCTTTGATACTAATTGACGCAGGTATGAACGTGATGAGGTCAATCATCATCTTCCTCAAGGATAACTTTTCGAATCCAATGAGCTTCTTTGGACTCCTCACAAAGACTTCTCGAACCATGAGGAAAAGGTAAGAAAATAGAAAATAAATTCTATAAAATTCATAATTTTATTGATGAATGAAATAAATGAGTTCACAACCCTTTAAATAGGGATACTAAGCCATGGGAGAAGTTTCAGAATCAAACTACAACTAAAACTCCTAGAAATCACAACTTACTTTAAATAGTAAACTAACTATTTATAGACGTTCGTGATGTCTAATAGTGCGCATAGTTTTAGCCCAAAAATAGTAAGTGTCATATTTGGTCCAACCATGATATTCTCCTAATTATTCTAAGCACTTTTCATGTTGGGCGCAACTCCTAAAGCCCAACGGACGAAGAGTTATACTCAAACTAAAACTTACTATAAATAGTAAAAACAAAAATAAAACGGGAATTCGACTGTCGATCTGATGGTATTTCACAAATTTGGCATGGGAAACCTGGAATAGCGGGTTGGGTGGCTAAAGTAGCTCGTCCTACCCCAAAATCATATATGGTATGTCGAATAACTTATTCTGGATTGCGAGATAAGCCTGATTTAAGATATGACAGTCTGGATCACTTTTATTATCAACTGAGCCTTTTCTGTAATAAGGAAACTGAAGCTCCACCAATCACATCCCAAGAATCACGCTGTACAAACAATACAATAGGCAGCCTTGAATCATCTTACATCAGACAAAGATACTTTCACGTAAATCCCGCACTGGGTGGTTTATGGAAATTCCCTTGTATAGCTAAACCACTTGCTATACATATCCAGTAATTTATAGTCTTACCATATATAGCTAGACTACTTGCTCTATATATATTCATGTAAAACTTTCTTGTAATGTGTGAGAAAATATTTTATTCAAACCTCTTTATGGTATCACGAGCATTTTTTCTCTAACGAGATTTGATCCATACCTTCCGCATCTATGGCCTCGTCTTCGTCCTCCAGTGCCTCTGACCCAGTGGTTGCCTCTCACCCAACCAATGGCCCACCGGTTGACAAAGACAATCCCCTCATTGCCATCAATACCAATCAACTACAGCGCTTGACCCCCTCAAATTTTCTATCCTGGAGTGCGACTTTTACCAGCCTTCTCTACGGATACAACTTGATGGGATACCTAGATGGCACTCTTCAATGTCCATCTATACCAGACACAAATGCTGACACCACTGCCCGTGCTCGCTTCAATTTCTGGTTTCGCCAGGATCAGCTATTACTCAATGCTATCCTCGCCTCTATTGTTGATACCATTGCTCCTCTCATTGCCACTTTAGCAACTTCACGGGAAGCTTGGCAGCGCTTGAAGCGTCTCTATGCCAACCGCTCTCGTACCCGTGTGATGCAACTCAAAGAAAGCCTCACCATGCTTCAACGTGGTGATCGTTCTGTTTCTGAGTATATGCAAGCCATTAAGGCTACTGTTGACGAACTAGCACTCATTGATGCCCCTCTTTCGTCTGACGATATAACCCTTTATGTTCTACATGGGTTAGGTCCTGAATTTCGAGATGTGGTGGCCCGAATTCGCACACGTGAATCTGCTCTCTCATTTGAGGAACTTCATGACATCCTTATTAGTCATGAAGTCTACCTCAAACGCTTGGATGCCTCAAATCAATTTGCTGTTGTTACGGCTAATACTGCCAGCCGACGGGATGGGCAGCGCTATCAGCGCCACAATGGCTCTCGCTTTACTCGGTCTTCATCCCACAATGACCATCAGTCCAACAGGAACAATAAGCCTCGCCGTAAGCCCACATGCCAGTTTTGTGATGAACAGGCACATATTGCCAAAAATTGCCTGAAGCTCCAACCAGCCACTGCTCATTGTGCTGGCCGGTCTACTGGTAAGAAATGGTTATTGATTCTGGTGCCTCCCACAATATTACATCTGATTTGGGCAACTTATCTATTCATTCTGAATATGATGGTACAGATGCTGTGGTGATTGGTGATGGTTCAGGTTTACCCGTTACTCATATTGGCTCTCTTATTTTTCGCTCCTCTGCCAAGAATTTTACTCTCAGTGATACACTTTGTGTTCCCCAGATTCACAAAAACCTTATTTCTGTTCATCAGTTTACCAAGTCTAATAATGTGCTAATTGAATTTTATCATAATTATTTTTTTATGAAGGATCAGACCACGGGGGCGACTCTTCTTCGAGGAAGGTGTGAACACGGTGTCTACCCACTTCCTACCTTTATTTAGTCTGCTTCGCCCTCCATCACAGCCAATGTTGGTGAAAGAACAACTAGTTTAATTTGGCATCGTAGGTTGGGCCATCCATCCCAACGTCTAGTTACCAAAATAATCTCTCAACATGTTCTTCCACTTACTGCATCTGGTTCATTACCAACATGTCATCCTTGTCACATTAATAAAAGTCACCAATTACCTTTTCATTCTAGCACTATCCATACAACTGCTCCTTCACAATATATTTTTTCTGATGTGTGGGGTCCAGCTCCTGAATTATCATATGATGGTTATAAATATTATATTGTGTTTATTGATCATTTTACTCGATACTGTTGGTTCTTTCCCATGCATAATAAATCTGATGTCCGCACTATTTTTCCACAACTACATGTTTTTTTGGAAAAACAGTTTGGTCATTCACTTAAGAACCTATACAGTGATAATGGGGGTGAATATCTTGGTCTTTGGTCGTATCTTAAAAAATGTGGCATAAGTCATCTCACCACACCGCCTCACACTCCTCAACATAATGGTATTTCCGAAAGGAGACATCGCCACATTGTTGAAACTGGTAAAACTCTCCTCACTCAAGCTAATATGCCACCAAAATATTGGACACTAGCTTTTCAGGCTGCTGTTTATTTAATAAACCGCCTACCCACCGCCAATGGCCATGCACCGCCCCTCACACGTCTTTTTGGCCAACAATCAAATTATCAAAAATTACGGATGTTTGGTTGTTTATCTTTTCCATAGCTTAAACCGTATCACCACAATAAACTTGATCCAAAGTCCAAAGCCTGTATTTTTGTTGGTTATTCTAATTCTCAAAGTGCTTACAAATGTCTGGATATTACCACTAACAAAATTTATATTTCACGACATGTAACCTTTGATGAATTAGAATTTCCATACATGTCCATGACTCACACGGATCAGGTTTGTAAAAATCCTCTGGTTGTGCTTGCTCATGAGCCCATCTACTTGCCTAACCAGATCCTATCCGTGCCTCAAAACACTTCAGCCCCCACACCTGGTTCGCACCTCCAACAAGCAGAGCACTCGGTGTCCAGTCCACTCACTCAAAGCACATCTCCTGATTCCGTACCTGTACCAAGTCCTGCCTTACTCGGCCCTCGGGAGCAGTCTCCCTTGACTGCCTTGCAGCCCATTCCGAGCCCAGAGATTCCATGTACTCATTCCATGATTATCAGGCGAATGAATAACATCATAAAGCCCAAGCGGATGTTTGCAGCCACCAAACATCCCATGCCATACTCTCCTGAGCCTACCTGCGTGGGTCAGGCCTTAAAAAATGAAAATTAGCGTCGGGCCATGAGTGAAGAATTCAATGCACTTGTTCGACATGGTACTTGGGATTTAGTTCCTTCTCAGCCCAACATTCGGCCCGTTGGTTGTAAATGAGTCTTTCGCATCAAACGAAAACCTGATGGTTCTATTGATCGCTATAAAGCCTGTTTGGTGGCTAAAGGTTTTCATCAACGGCCGGGTGTAGATTACACTAAGACTTTCTCTCCCGTTATTAAACCGGCTACTATACGAGTCATTCTCACTATTGCCTTATCTCGTGGGTGGCTCCTTCAGCAGCTTGATGTGAACAATGCTTTTCTTCATGGGACTCTTACTGAGGAGGTCTATATGGTTCAGCCTGCCGGGTTTGTGAACCCCGATAAGCTCAATCATGTCTGTAAGCTGCGACAATCTCTATATGGGCTCAAACAGGCCCCTCGAGCCTGGTACACAGCACTAAGTGGTCACCTACTACACTTGGGCTTCCATCAGTCCAAATCTGATGCTTCCTTGTTCATCTACAATCAGTATGATATTGTGGCTTATTTTCTTGTATATGTTGATGATCTCATTTTGACAAGCAACTCTGGCTCTTTTACTAAGTCTGTTATATCTTCCCTTGGTGCCAAATTCTCTCTCAAGGATCTCGGCCCCTTGCACTATTTTTTGGGTGTTGAAGTACTTCCTATGTCAAATGGGCTTCTACTCAGTCAACATAAATATATTAGAGAACTACTCCAACGCACACAACTAGATGGTGCAAAAGCAGTTGGTACCCCTCGCTCCATCTAAATGATGGCACCCCTACAAAAATTTCGGTGATAACACTTGAATTCGGCGAGTCATTGGTAGTCTCCAATATCTTTCACTCACTCGACCGGACATAGCCTTTCCAGTCAACCGCCTTGTTCAATTTATGCACTGTCCGTTGCAGACCCATTGGAGTGCAGTCAAACGTCTGCTTCGTTACCTCAAACATACCATGCATCATGGCCTACTCCTCCAAAAAGATTCCAGTACCACACTCACGGCCTATTCTGATGCCGACTAGGCAGGCAACGCAGACGACCGGACATCTACATCAGCATACGTCATTTTTCTTGGCCGCAATGCTATCTCCTGGTGTACTCGCAAGCAACGAGCAGTTGCCGGCTCTTCTACCGAGGCAGAGTATCGAGCCCTTGCCACAACGGCCTCTGAGGTAGCTTAGTTATCCTCTTTATTCACTGAGCTTGGGTTACAGTCCACTAAGCCTCCGAAACTTCTTTGCAACAATGTTGGTGCAACTCACTTAAGTGTCAATCCCGTGCATTATTCTCGCATGAAGCACATCGCCATTGACCTTCATTTTGTACGTGACTATGTTAACAAAGGAATCGTTGAAGTCTCGCATGTATCTACACATGATTAGTTAGCTGATTTGCTCACAAAGGCACTGCCCCGTACCAGATTTCATTCACTGATGTCCAAGATTGGCGTCACCGATGGTGGCACCATCTTCTTGAAAGTAATAAGAAACTGAAGCTCCACCAATCACATCCCAAGAATCACGTTGTACAAACAATACAATAGGCAACCTTCAATCATCTTACGACAACATACTTTCACGTAAATCCCATTTTTGGTGGTTTATGGAAATTCCTTTGTATAGCTAAACTACTTGCTGTACATATCCAGTAATTTATAGTCTTACCATATATAGCTAGACTACTTGCTCTATATATATTCATGTAAAACTTTCTTATAATGTGTGAGAAAATATTTTATTCAAACCTCTTTATTCTGATCCATCTTGGCCATGAAACTGTCCGCGACCCGCTCTACATCAGTGGTGACTCCAAATTACATGTCAAATTTTTAGTCAATACTACACCCCTTCTTTGCACATTTAGGAAGGAAACCACGTCACGAAGGGATGAGGGGTGAGAACTCTCCACAATATTCACAATATCCAACAGTAGAACTAAGATCTAAGAGGGCCATATCTCCATAAGAACACGTATCACGTCTATGGAGACGTCCATTGAATGAGATCTCTCATCGACGGCCAATGGTTTGAAAATCATGCATATCAGACAATTCCAACTGTCATATACTTTCCCGCACTCAACCAATACCAACCATTAATTAATCAAATTTCGTTTCCTAGGTATCTACTATATATTCTTATATTGACTTATCCCTCTCTCAATCAAAATTACAATTAAAAAAATCATTACAGAGTCAATCAAAATTATAATTAAAAAATTAAAATTAAAATCATTACGGAGAGATTTGACTATGAATTCATTAATTCTTGCACGAGACTTCTTCACTCATCAGACTGGTCGAAAATGTTAGAAACAGGTAGATGGTTTAGAAAAGTTTAGCCAAGCTTCTTCAACCATCCATCTCTTTTGTAAACAGCACCCTACCTACTTTAGAAAAGTTGCCCTTCACAAGCAAGTGGGTGTAGCAAAGGTTAATTTTCCAATAGCTCATCAGGTTGGAGGCTAATAGACAACAAATCTTAGAAGTAGATTGCAAGATATGGGATAGAGGAGCCAAAAAAAAAAAAGCCGTTTTAATTTCTAAAAAGTTACGTGATACTCTTGCGTCATCACCCGAACTGATAATTCCAACCTTTTATTAATTAAGCATTTGTGACATTCGGGTCATTGATTGCTTTCATTTTCACCATCCATCAAATACACACCAATCAGTCAATTAGAAAAATCCAATCAATTTAATTTCTATTGCAGAGCTATCTGAATCACGGCCAACGCTTTGTACGGTTGAATTTGACTTTATTACATTCCACATGCCCAATTTCTTATCTAGCATACCTTAAATCCCTACTCTTTTGGTTTATATTATCTAAATGCCCTTATATATATATATATATATATATATATATATATATATATATATATATATATATATATATATATATATAAACCCTTTCCATGTAGATTTTAGTAATTCAAAAAATTAATTGAGTGTAACTGTTTCCCCATGTGACCTTGTCTTCTCCTCTCATTATATATAGTAGAGAATGTGTCTTCTCCTTAAAAAAATCAAATTTCATTGAATGTTTAGCCAACCTATTTTAAATCACAAAATCTATATAACTTTCAAAATTGTACATACTTGAATAATTGATAGAAAATTGCATAATACCAGCTCTTTTAGAGTAAAGACAGTCAAATGTGGGTCAGTATGATGGATGGTCCAAATGAATGATTGGTTGTTTCTAACAATTTACAACAACCATTTTCTTTGAATCCATTAGAATCATCCAACAAAATTGATTCTTGAGAATCATAAATGACAAATGATGGGTACATTCATCTAGTGACATGATGACCATCCAATTTGTACACAGGAATGAACAGTCCACAATATTGCTAGAAAAGGTCTTATCAGTGTCCATCATCTGGTGCCCACCTTTGATTGATGATCCCTTTTAAAACTCACTTTGATTAGATGACCTTAACCATCCAAGCAATGATATGAAATGGATAATTGATACTTTTTATAATAGAAAAAGTGAAATCAATGATCTAGACTTGCATTATGTGGGTGTACTTTTGGCTGTTGATTTTTTTTTTTGTTAGCTTGTTAGTACACCCATTGTCAGTTCACACTTCACTGTTAGTCACCCCCTCTAGGAATCGACACCAAGACCTCAATGTTGAAACGATGTATCTTTCACTCAATCTACCACTTGAGCTATGGATCTAGGTATTTGGCTGTTGATTCCTCCCAAAAATTACTTCGATTAAATGATCCTTACAATATAATCAGAGGTTTTGGAATTGGATGGTCCATATTGATTGTAATATAGAACGTATGGCTGTTTATCTGAACGACTTATCATGCGTGGTCCACTTTAGGTTGCACATCTCTCCTAACTTTAATTGAAGATTCTAACCATTTAATTATTGGCTAGAAAATAGATAGTTAGTATTGATTATAACAGAAAATCCATCAGGTGGAACCACTTTATTGCCCATCGCTCTTGAAAAATCACTTTCGTTATCCAATCAGTGTCTAAAAAACTGTACGGCCCATATTGACTATAAGGTATGATCGTTGATTTGGATTAGCCATCATGTGGGATATCTTTAACTGCCCATCATTGTAGAAAAGTCACTTTGACTGGATGATCCTAGCCTCCAATCAATGGCTAGGAAAATGGTCCATATTTATTTTAATAATGGTCCAATCATTGATATGGACTACTTATCATATGGGACTCAACTTTGATCCCCCCTCACAAGAAATTCCACTTGGATCGATGAACCTAGCCATACAATTAATGGATAGGAAAATAGAGGATTCATATGAATTATAATAAAGGTCCAATCACTGATTAGTAGCCCGTTCCAAAAAAAAAAAAAAAAACCTTTGATCAGACGATGTTAACAGTCTTATCAATGGCTAGAAAATCGAGGGTCATATTAACTATAATAAACAAAAATGACAATTGATTTGATTGCCTAACCACTTATAATTTATTTTGATCAAATTGGAGCCGTATGAAAAGATCCGCTAGAAAATGGATGGTCATCTTGATTATAATAGTGATGGTTTAATCCTTGTTCTTGACCATTCATCATGTGGGCTACCTTGGATTACCCATCCATTAAGAGTCGGTTTGGTCTGGCAATCCTAGCCATCTAATCAATGGCTAGGAAAAATGGATGGTCTAGCAATCCTTTCAATCTCCACTATTTCCTATGGTGTGGTCCACTTAAAATTTGGATCTGCCTCATTTTTGGGCTCATGCCGTAAAATGAGCTGAAAAAAATGGATGCACAGCATGGATAAAACATATACATCATGGTGGGGCCCACATAGCTTTGACACCAGCTTGCTGGCTAGTGTTGGGGTCACCAGCCAAACTGCGTTTGGTTGATATGGAAGCGAATTGCGTGGTCACTCTGCCACCATTGACCTCCATGGTGGCAGGATTCCATGGGACCCATCGTGACATTATGTTTTATCTACATTATTCATCTATTTTTTCATATCATTTTATTCCATGAGCCCAAAATTAGAGCATTTCCAAAATTCAATTAGACCACACAGTAAGAAATAATAGGGATGTAATGCCTACTGTTGAAAACTTTTGAGGCCATAGAAGTTTTATATCAAGATGAAATTTATATTTTTCATTTATCCATATTTTATGACCATATGAAGAGGTTGAATAATCAATAAACATCAATGTGCACCTTAGGAAAGTTTCAACAGTAGAGACGTCATTATCCCAATGTTTCCTATGGTCTGGGCACTTGAGTTTTGTATATGCTTCAAATTTGAGCACATTGCCTAAAATGAGCTTGAAAAATGGATAGATGGCCCAGGTAAAACACATCACGGTGTGCCCCGAAGAGTCCTGCCACCATGGAGGTTATTGGTGGTAGGGTCACTACACAAACCGCGTCCAGTTGATATATTCTTCCCATCATTAGAGGTCCGTCATCAATTGCTCATTCCTTTCAAAAGTTGTTTTGATAAGATGATATGAGACACTGATCAATGGCTATGAAAAAAGATGGTCCATAATGCTTGTAATAGAGATGATCTGATCATTGATATCAACAATTCATCATATGGAACCACCTTTTATTGCCTATTCCTTTTTTAAGCTAGTTTGATCAAACCATCATAAAAATTCAGTCAATTGCTAAGAAAATGGCCCATCTATATATTGATTATAATAAAGAAGGTCCAATAATTGATATAGTTGTTTCCTAAAAGAAAAAAAAGAAAAAAGAAAAGAAATTGTTTAATAGGATGAGAGAGAGAGAGAGAGAGAGAGAGATGATTAATATTTTATAAATCATAATTAGAGATAATTTTTTTAATTTTTTTAATTTTTTTTTATTTACATCACTTCTTCTTAATTTAATAAAGGTATCTACAAATTCACAAAATTTCTAAATTAAGACCAAACACTTCATATCCAAAATAAAAGTATAAAAAATATATATAAGAAAAATACTAAGAAAATCACAAAATTTTAAGTTACTCAAACTCACCCTAAATGATCATAGGACTCTAAAAAAGCCACGCAAAGGTCCTTAAAGCATGAAATAGTAACCAGTCAAATATTATGAGGCCATTCCTATGATTTCAATCATTGAATCTAATCCCTTCTCTTCGCAACACTAGGATAAGGACGATTCCTAAGTCCTTACTTAACCACCCTATAGTTTTGATGCAAGCCTCACCAATCACCCTTGCTTCCCTACTCAATAACAATGTCTAATCATCCAATCAAAGCCACACATCATATCCATCTAATCGTACGGCCACAGTCAGGAAAATAAAAAAAAAAAAACATGGGTCTTTTTCTATAACCCTATGCATGGCCATGTTTATAGGACAATCTGTATTCCAATTGAGATTTCCATCAGTTATTTTCATATATTCCAATCAAGATTTCAATCAGCTATTTTTTATGGCCTCTTGCTTTTTTTTTTCTTCATCTTGTATTATTAGCCTAAGCTATGGTGATTGGGAAAGACAAATACGTAGATTTAGGCTCTTTAGAGGGTGGCAGTTCATGAGCAATAACCATATCAAGTCCACGTGTCATGATGCGATTGGAACAAAGAATGGTACATGTAAGGCTAATGTTCCACCCTTGAGATGCACTACAATCCAATGTATATGGGCCAAAACACTTATAATCAAAGGTCTGTAACCAATGACAGCTCCCATCATCAACATAACAATAAAGTGAAAGGAAGAGAAAGCAAAAGACACAGCTCACATGCATGAAAACTAGACATATGGCCCACCACAGCATCTAAAACAACTTCCCAGCCATGAAATTCCGATCACAACTCCAACATAACATCTGCACCAAATAAAAGTAAAAATAAGATGATGATCATATATAGTCATTGCCATAATGGTCATGTACATTGTAGGAAAAACATCCATTCTATTATTTGTGATCATGCTCTGTAGATGTGGAGACATGTAGCAGATTAGATCATTCATCAGGTGGGCCATACATGGATGGACTGTAGTGCCACAAAAATCTCATATGTTGGATGATCCTAGCCACTGCTTGGATAACAATTTATGATGAGAAATGGATTGTTAGAAGAAAGTCTCAATGGAAAAAATAAAAATAAAAATAAAAAATCTTCCAATCAGTGGGTAGGATCATCCAACCATTGTAGCTTTCAATGTATGGTCCTCATATGGTGGGGCCCAACAGATGCACATCCAAAGCTTGTACATGGGTGCAACATGTGATGTTGTTGATGATGATGAAAACATGAAGAAGAAAGCTCTTACCATGAAGCAAAGAGATAGATTCATTTCCGGCATTGTCACTTAAATGGTACTTGAGACCTGGGTTGCCGATTGAAGGGTCGACCTTATTAAACGCATCAATAGATCCAACGGCTCCATGAATCTCATGGTCCAGCTCAGGGTGGATCTTCCTCTTCAACATCTTTGTTACCATCTGACCATAATAAGAAAATATTCAAATTTTCATTAAACCTTCATCCCCATCATATGATTAAAACCCTAATGGACGAAATAGAGAGATAGAATTAGTAGCACATGTCTTCTGGGGTGATGAGGACCGTTGATCTAGTGGTCCACCATATGGACGAAGCATAAGCTAATCATCGTTATGATTGGTTAATCTTGTTAGGTATTGGCGAATTGGAGACCATTGGTACAATAACTACAAGGGTTCTGTTACTGTGATTTTTCAGGTGTGGCCCACTTACATCATGACCCACTAGACTAATGGTCTTGATCATGCTGAAAATGTTTCACATGTTCAACAAAGAGAGAGTGAAAAAGCTGAATGATTGAAGGAAGGTGGCCCCACGTGGATTAGGTGAGGTAGCGTTAACAGCTCAGTAGGTGAGGCCCTGAACATGGGAACCACTCCTTTGTATATCCACGCCGTCCATCCGTTTTTTCACCTCACTTTACGTCAAAATCCCAAAATTTAAGTACATAAAAATCTCAGGTGGACCACACAGTATAGATTGAATTTCCACCGTTAAAAACTTCTCGGAGGCCATAAAAGTTTTGGATCAAGCTTATATCTGTGTTTCCCCTTCATCCAAGTCTTTGTGACCCTATCAACAGGTTGGATCGGAAATAAACATTACAGTGGTCTCTAAGAAGTTTTTAATGGTGAGTATTCATTCAACATTATTTCCTGTTGTGTGGTCCTCCTGAGATTTGAATCTACCTATATTTTTGTAATATGATTTAAAATGAGCTGAAAAAAGGTATGAACGGCGTGGATATACAAAACATACATCAAGGTGGGCCCCGCGGTCTGCCTCACCTAATCAGCGCTCTCCCCCCAGCTGAGCCTTGCGTGCAATAGTAATACTAAAAATACTTAATATCGCATGAGTACGTGGCTATCCTCATCCCTCCAAGTCTCCAAAGCGATCACATCTCCCGATCGCATGATCCGAACCGTCCATCCCATGGCTTCTGTCATGAATGGTCGTCCAGCAGAAACTCATAAGGAACAGATGATCTTAATCATCATTTTAAGAAGTTGAATATGAGCGGTCGAAAATTTCACCATCATCAACGGTCAGGACCATCAGTTCAGCGTGAACTATGGGTCGCGGCACATCACGCTAACTACCATAAGATGGACGGCTCATAATTCAGATCATATTTCATGTGGGCCCTACTATGCAATTCATGGGGAGCAACAAAAAAGAAAAGGAGGGGAGAGAAAAATCAAGAGCAATGTACTCGGTGTATTTTTCTCGTTGGATGAGATTCCTCTCCCTTCCATGGCATCAGCTTCTTAGCCAACGACCGCACATGCTTTGTACTGCACGCCGGCTTCTTCCCGGATCCTGGCGAGTCCTTGCCGGATCCGCACTTTCCGGCGGCAGCGGAGGCGGCCGAGGCAGCGTCGGCAGAGAACAGATCGGCCAGCGTCGTCCTCTCTCCCTTCTTCTTCTTGTCCTTCTCCAGCTCATCGCCACCGTTGAATTCCGGTATAGAGAGGAACCGACGGAGGGGATTGTCCGCTGCGGCATCGGGTTTTAGCATCTCATCTCCGATGGCAGATGTGTCGGGATTCGCGCCGAAGACCTTCTCCAGCTCTTCCTTGAAGGCGTTGACGGCTGACGGATGGAACTCTTCCTGTTCTTCTTCAGTTTCTCCAGCGTCGTTAACGGTGTCATCTCCATCCGTGACGGAATATTCCTGTTCGTGCACAGAATATTCGTCGTCAGGTGGGAAGTGTTTGAGCTGATCGAGGCCGAAGGTGCCGATGGTCAGGATGCCATCTTGCCAGCCGCTTAGGACGTCAACGATGGTCACGTGATCGTTGAGCAGCGCGTCCGTATCGCACGTGAGCGTTGACGACTTCTTTCCGCAGTCAGCAAATGTATCTGTTGGAGAAAAACAGGAACATGAGGGGAGTTATTTGATACTCCGGCAGCGTACGACACGTGATACGCAGGCGCTCAGAATTGCCTTGCATCAAGTCAACTTAAACTGACTATATCTTGGAGTTTAACGTTGTTAATCACAATCCGAAAATAAAATAGATTGGACGACCCTAACCTTTTATGCGTGGACATTCATATGTTGAAATACAACAATTGCCTATTTCTCATTTCTAACCGTCCAATAAAGGCCCACCAAAACGATGGTCAGATAATCAAATAAGCATATTTTTGGACCATGATACATCTAAAACTGAGACCCATAATTTTAACAGTTTATTTGTTATCCATTAGTGCAATTTCCAAGTCGCTTATTAGTGCTTGAGTATTATCCATCACACTCCGGCAGAGTATCAAACTTTTTTTTTCCCTTAAAACATTAAAAACCAAGCTCCATCTATATTATATTCTGATACACGTGACAGGGTCGACGGTAGATCGTAACCGTCCACCTCCTCCAAAACCTCACCGTTGAGATCTTAGCCATCACTTTATTCAGCAATTTTTTCTATTAACATTAACTACCAATATATTTGGTTTTTAACATCCACTTGATGATCGCCATTCCAATGTCTAAGATCATCATCAACCGTACGTTTTACAATGTGCATGGTGTCAATCCACCATCTACCATTGGATCTCCTCATTTTTCAAATGAGGATAAGCGATGAGTCGCTTTGCAGGTTAGGCTCTCTCCTGGCAGCAAATCAATATGCTTCCTATAGGTAGTGCAAGCAATCCAATCCATGTTTTTATGTCCATTATATATATATATATATATATATATATATATATATATACACACACACACACACACGGTCGGGGGATGACTCTATCCTATTAGAACAGAACATGAGTTGTGTAGATCCCTGCTGCATGCAGTGCACGGTCCACGAATGTGCTGGCGTATCTCCCACCGTCCGAATACGGTAGACAGGATCAGATTTTAAAATAAATGTTGTTATTCACTTCCACCATTTAGATTTTGCGTCGTATAGACCTAACGTACCACTCCCGTTTTTTTATTTTATTAGACTTAGTCCTCCGGGTGAACCGAGGAAAACGAAAATACCTTCTTTTTTCAGTTACTTCTGTAGTATTTTTGAAAAAAAAAAAAAAAAACCAACGTCCGTACCCCAGCAATCGCCGGCGGCCATTAAAAAAGAGTAGTGTACGGACTCGTCTACAGTGCTAATTTCAGATTTTTCCCTAGATTCTCACGGGGAAATCTAACCTGACTAGTGCGGGACGAGGTTCGTATTGGTTTGTGCTGTGGACCCCACAATGATGTGTGTTTTATCCATGCCGTTGATACACTTTTCCAGCTCAATTTAGGACATTAGCCGAAAAATGAGGCAGATTCAAATCTCAGGTGGATCACACCACTGGGCCCACATACTGAGTGGTTCGACAATCCAAACCGTCCATATCGTGGAATCTTAAGTTACAAGGAACTCACGCTGAGCAGATGGTTGTCACCATTACTATCTGTAGATTTACTCAGAACATGAGAAGAAAATTTTCAACAGCTGGCATTGAAGTCGAAATATCCAAGGTTAGAATCATCAATGAAACATGATAATGGAATCATAGCTCAGTAATGGAGGTAACGACAATCTGGACGGTTGAAATCATCGGATCATCTCAGCATGTTGGCCTCAATGGTTTTTCTCTTCAAATTCAACCTTGTTGCTGACGTGTGTAAGAGAGAGAGAGAGTAGTGCACCTCTTTTACGAGAAACCATACAGTAATCCACGTTGGGGTGAAACTTTCGGTGCATCCAGTCAAAGATCTGTTCAAAAAACAAGCATTAAAACACACGTAGAGATTATGGGTCTGTTTGGTTGCACCAAGCATCATGAAATTTCACGATTAATAATCTCATTTGGTGCAAAATGTCATGAAATTTGCTGCAACCAAACACACACACACACACACACAAAAAGAAAAAAAAAAAAAAAACTACGTCTCTCTCTCTCTCTCTCTCTCCAGTGAAAGGATGCATGGAAGAGTCCCTCTCGATTCTCACCTTCATCTTCTCTGCAAATCACTGAAAGAGCTGAAGTAGAGGAATGGCAGATTACTGATATAGGTGGTTGATCGAGAGAGAGAGAGAGAGAGAGAGAGAGAGAGAGAGAGAGAGAGAGAGAGAGAGAGAGAGAGAGAGAGAAATGTAGTGCAATAATACGAGGGCCATCTAAGTTAAGAGGCCTTATATTGCGACACCTGCCACCTAGATGTGGGGCCCAACCTTCTACCGGGGATATTGAAGGGCCGCTTTTCTTTCTCTGATCACGAGCCGGGTCGTTTGCTCTCGATGGCGGGATTGATAATGTCCAAATTCTTGAATGACGTTAATACCCTTTTCATGTCTTGGCCCCGCGTCAATTTACAGGGGTAGGACGCGGATTAGCTATTGACAGGCTGATTAGCGAGAGTCGCAACGGAAGTGACGTCACCAAGTTTTGTGGGCCCACCCCGATGTATGTTTTGTATCCACACCGCCCATTCACTTGGAGAGATCGTTTCAGGGCATGAGCCAGAGAATGAGTAAGATAATGTTTGAGTGTAGAGAGTGACGCTCACCGTTAAAAAATTCTAACGGCCATACAAGTTTTCGATCAAGCTAATATTCGTATTTTCACCTCTTTTATTATTATTATTTTTTTATTTAACCTGTAAATAGGTTGGTTCTCAAATAAAAATCGACCTTAGGAAGGTTTCAACGTTGGCGTCACTCTCCCCGCTCTTTTATATGGCCAAGTATGCTCCCTTTTGGATCTTCCTCATGATGTATTAAATTTATCCAAACCGTCCATCCATTTTTCCATATCATTTTAAAACATTGGACCTAAAATAAGTTAGATCAAAAGGCTGAAGGTAGATCAAAGGCTGAAGTGGACCACACAATATGAAGTAGCAGTGCTAAGGATGTCCACCGTTGAAACCTTCATATGGTCAACCGTTTCATTTATTTTCCATCCAACCTGTTGATATGGTCATATATACATTTTCCATCCAACCTGTTGATATGTTCATATATACTTGGATGAAGTGAAAAAATAAATATCATCCTGATCTATAACTTTTGTGGCCCTGAGAATTTTTCAATGGTAGGAATTGAATCCCCAATGTGTGGTCCATTTAAGACTTGAATCTGTCTTATTTTGTTGTCCAACATTCTAAAATGATACGAAAAAATGGATGAACAGTGTGGATAGAAGTCATACATCACGGTGGCTCATGGGGCCTCCGTCTGTCCCGAGCTCAGAACAGGCAGGGGTAGTACCTAATCCCTGCCGTTGTCTCATGCCTAAAATAATCTCTCCAAATGGATGAACGGCGTGGATAAAACACATACATCATGGTGGGTCCCACAGAAATCGGTGACTATCACTTCGCTGGGGTCTCCCTACTCAACCTGTCAGTAGCCAATCCGCATCCGGTCTGAGTCAGAACCGTTCCTCTTCCAGTTCCACATGCCCAGATGCTCAGCCGATCTTAACCGTCCATATTTTGAGTGTCATTGTACAAGATGAGGCACTGAAGGGCGTAGATCAGGTAACGTTGCCCACAACACCCCAGCACCGATGGTGTGGTGATGTGTTGGGCTCTGTGGGACCCACCTTGATTTATGTGTTTTATATCAATGTCGTGCATCTGTTTTGACAGCTCAATTTAGTACATGAACCCAAAAATACAGAAGATCCGAATTTTGAGTGGACCACACCAAAGGAAATAGTGGTGATTGAACACTTACCATTGAAAACTTCTTATGGGCCACGAAAGTTTTAAGCAGATATTTGGATTTTCCATCATCCAGGTGACCTTATCAACATTTTGGATAGTAAATAAAAATTATAGTAGGCCGTAGGAAGGTTTCAATGGTGGGTGTCATTGTCCCATTGTTTTCGGTTTTGTGGTCCACTTGAGTTTCGGGCCTATTTCATTCTTGAGTTCATGGTCCAAAATGGGTTCGAAAAATGGATAGACTACGTGGATATAAAACAAATACATCATCGTCAGCCCCGCAGCCCCGCAGCCCCCAACACATCACCACAACACCTCTAGGGATGGTATGGACAACACCACCTAATCAACGGTGGATGTCATTATCCCCACTGTTTTTGGTGGTGTGGTCTACTTAAGCTTCAGAGGTATTTCATTCAGGATTCATACTCGAAAATGGGCTGTAAAAATGGACGGACTGCTTGGATATAAAACAAATACATCACAGTCAGCCCCACGGTGCCCAACACATCACCACACGACCTCTTGGGATGGTGTGGACAACACCACCTAATCAACGGTGGATGTCATCGTCCCCACTATTTCCAGTGGTGTGGTCCACTTAAGCTTCGGATCTATTTCATTCTTGGGTGCATGCTCCAAAATGAGCGAAAAAGGCACAACACCACTTAATCAACAGTGGATGTCATTGTCCCGGTGATGTGGTCCACTTGAGCTTGGGACCTATTTCATTAATTACGTTCATCCGTCCATATCTGGATGTGGGTTCCATGGGATTCAAGCCATCCATCTTAGTTCTTCCTACCATATATGATCCGGGTCATCAAATGGATGATCCCAGCCGTCAGTTTCTGTTGTTAAATCAACCACCCATTTGTGGGCTACTCCATTTGGATAGGAACTCCGTTCATGGATGGCCCGGATTCATTGGCTCGCCTGCCGATTGTCGGTTGGTGGGGAATGAGGAGAAAGGTCCTCCTGCTACTGTATCTTTCATTTATCAGTTTACAAGTTTAGGTGAAACCAACCATACACATGTACTAACCTAGCAGTGATGTGTACCGTCCACTAATTGGGTATCCTCATGGATTGCCAATGATCCAAAAATCATTGTAACTGAGTCATCCGAACCATCCAGTTAATGGATTTTTGTGGTCGTGCAATACAACCATTGCGTGCATTCATTGTCATTCTTGAATGAATATAATCGGCCTGATTTTTGCACCCAAAGATCTTGACCCTACGTTTTCAGTGGTTCAGATGTCACAATCACATACAAGAGATGGTGTCCTCCCATTTCATGTAGGGCTGGAATCCCTTTGAATTTGCATAATAATTCCAGCCAACCATAAATGGACGGCTGGCATCATTAAACATGCTTTCTCCGTGGCCTACCTTGATGATGTGTTGCATATCCATGCCGTCCATCCATTTTTACAACCCATTTTAGAACTTCATCTCAAAAATCAAGCAAATCCAATTTCAGGTTGATCACACCACAGGAAACAGTGGTGTTTGAGTATCTCACCATTAAAAATTCCAAAGGGCCTATTGTAAGGTTTTTAAAATTTTTTATTTTCCATCCAACCTCTTGATAATGTCCAGAAAACCTGGATGAAGGGAAAATAAAAATATCAGCTTGATAAAAAAATGTTTGTGGCCCACAAAAAACTTTTAATGGTTATACATGACAGTTTCTAGTGGTGTGGTCCACATGAGGATCGTCTTAAGGTTTGTGTCCGAGTCCTAAAATAAGATTTAAAAGTAGATGGACGGCGTAGATATACAAAAAAAAAAATACATCAATGTTGGCCCCAGACGGTTAGGGGTGTCGGGTGTTACCAGAAAACAGCTAATCCGCTTCCATGGTATCGATCCCTGGTGGGGGTGGAAACGGATTGGCTACTCCCCCTAACACCAGCCAATGGCTGATGGTCGGTACTCTGTGAGGCCCACCATGATGTATGTGTTTCATCCATGCCGTCCCTCTATTTTTACAGATCATTTTATAATATGAGACAAAAAATGAGGTATATCCCGATCTCAATTGGACCACATTATAAGAAACAGTGTTGAATGAGTGTCGACAATTAAAAACATTTTGGGGACCATAAAAGTTTTGGATCAAGCTGATTTTTTTGTTTTTTCACTTCATCTGAGCCTGTATTACCTAATCAACTGGTTAGATTTCAAATAAACAGTACAGTGGGCCGTAGGAGGATTTTAATGGTGAATATCCAATTATTATTGATTTCATGTGGTGTGGTCCACCTGAGATTTATATACCTCTCAGTTTTGGTCTCAAGCCCTAAAATGATATTTAAAAATGGATGAACGGAATGGATGAAACAAATACATCATTGTGGGGCCCATAGAGCACCGACCACCAACCCAGTGCTGGTGTAGGGGAAGTAGCCAATCCATTCTCGGTGGGGGTGGCTAACATGAAGTGTGTGTACTAACATAGGTGTATACTAACAAGCTAATCCAAAAAAAAAAAACAAAAAAAAAAAACAAGCTAATCCGCTTCCCTCTGGAAACGGATGGGCTACTCCCCTGCCACAGCCAATGGCTAGTGATCAGTGCTCTGTGGGCCCTATCATGATTTACGTGTTTCATCCATACTGTCCATCTGTTGTTTTAGATCATTTTATGGTATGAGACCAAAGTGAGATATTTCCTAATATCAAGTGGACCACATTATAGGAAATAGTATTGAATGATCCTTGACCATTAAAAACCTTTAGGGGGCAATAAAAGTTTTGGATCAAGTTGGTCTTTGTTTTTTCCTTTCATTTAGGCCTGTATGACCTAATCGACAGATTGGATGTCAAATAAACATTTCATTAAGCCTTAGGAGGATTTCAACGGTGGATATCCAATCACTATTGTTTTCCTGTGGTGTGATCCACCTGAGATTTATATTCTTCTCATTTTTTGCAATAAATCCTAAAATAATATGTAAAAATGGATGAACAGAATGGATGAAACACATACATCGTAGTGGGGCTCACATAGCACCAACCATCAGCCACCAGGCTGGTGGCAGGGGAGTAGCCAATCCGTTTCCCTCCCCTCTCCTGTATACGGACGCGGATAAGGCTTTATTCTTTTTTTTTTTGTTAGCTTGTTAGTACACCAACGGTCAGATCACACTTCGCGGTTAGCCACCCCCACTAGTGAATCGATGCCCAGACCTCAACGCGGATAAGCTTTTGGCAGGTTGATAATGTATGTTTTGTATCCGCATTGCATTGTACATCCGTTTGGAAAGATCATTTTAGGGCACGATTAAAAGAATGAGTTAGATTCAAATTTTGAGTGGACCCACTGCAAAAAACTTCTAAAAGACACAAAAGTTTTTCATCAAGCTAATACCTGTGGTTTCCCTTCTTTAATGTCTTTTTTAACTTATGAACTGTTTCAATCTCAAATAAATATCATGGTAGGCATTAGGAATATTTCGACGGTAGCGTCACTCTCATTACTTTTTCTAGGGTGGGATCTACTTAAGCTTTTGATCTGCTACATTCTTTGGCTCATGCTATAAAATGATCTTCTCAAACGGATGTACGGTGCGGATACAATACATACATCTTGGTGGAGCTCACCGGACTTGGTGACGTCACTTCGGTTTAGCTACTCAACGTGTCAGTAGCTAATCCACGTCCCCTGTATGCCGCGTGCGTACAAAAGTGGGAAGCGTAGATATTTATATATTTTATTTCAAAAAAGGAAAAAATCTTCTATAGCCGCGTGGGTACAAAAGTGGGAAGCGTAGATATTTATATATTTTATTTCAGAAAAGGAAAAAATCTTCTACGGGATAGATGAGCTTTTCTATCCTCATTTGTACCGTTTATTTATGAAAAAAAAACAGACGAGAAGAAGAAAAAAAAAAAAAAAAAAACTTTGATACTCTGGTAGAGTGAAAGGGATAATACGCAGGCGCTTGGAAATTATTTTAAAATTGCATAAGTGGTATATAAATAATTCAAATAAAAATGGCTAAATCAGATTAGATTTATTGTAAACCAAAATATATGCTTATTTGAATATCCGGATATTGGATTGGTGGACATTTATTGGACGGTAGATAATGAAACACATCCGACAGTACTATTTAATCTAATTTTGGGACTATGACCTATCTCGAATGAGTTTACCAATTTTAGTTGGTTCAGCTTGATTTAATGTCTGCCATTTGTACAACTTCTGATTGCATTTGTAGCAAATGACTCCCTTTGAACTCTTAGGAATTTGGATTTTTACACTTATTTTACCTTCCAACATGCGAATAAGCCCCATTGTAAATTTGATGCTCTGAAACAGTGTAATGGTTCATATGCATGCACTTGAAAAGTTGTCAACCTGCCACATGCCTAACTCAAATAAATTTATCTGAGTAGTGGGTTCCACCTACAGTGTTATAAACTTAAGTATATGGACTCTTGGGAGTTTCAACACTTGATCAAGGGTTCGAGCATCCATAAGTGGTGACATCCCTCTGGTGTGAGTGTGTGGGGGTGTGTAAATTAAAAAAAAAAAAAAAAAAAAAAAAACCTTAAATATATGGCCGTGAATTTCCTACAATCCCGATCAAATAGAGCTCTTAGACCCAAAAGCTTTGTGGGCCCACCATGGCTACCCCACAAGAAACAATGAAGATTGAAATCCCACCGTTGAAACCTTCTTTGGGCCCACAGAAGATCAAGCTGGTATTTGTGGATGATCTTCGGATACGGAGGTTGATCGATCCCTGATTGTTGAGCCTGCTGTGATATATGTGCCTTAAATCCATGCCTTCCATTCATTTTGACATCTCATTCATGGCATGATCTAAATCTTAGGTAGACCATACCACCATTAAAAACTTCTTGAGCCACCTGAATGTTTATTTGTCATTTGGTAAGGTCAAAAAGTCCTGGATGAAGGGACACACCCAAATATCAACTTGATACAAAACTTTTGTGGCCCATACGAATTTTTTAATGGTCAATCACCACGGTTTCATGTGGTGTGATCTGCCTGAGATAAGTTAAAATCTACTTCATTTTTTGGATCATGTCTGGAAATGAGCTGTCAAAACAAATGGATAGCAGGGATGTAAGTCATATATTTCGTGGTGGGACCCATAGGGATCTACCGGCCGGTGATCCACCAAAGCCACACTTATATTTGTGTTTTCCTTCATCCTGGTGGGACTACTCACCTTATGAACATAACAGGTTGGAAGGCATATAACTGTTATAGTGGGCCCATGTGTACTAATATTTTCTTATGATGTGACCTGCTTGAATTTTTGGATCTCTCTCATTACATAGCTTTTATCTTAACATAAGCTGGCCAAAGTGATAAATGAAGTAGAATTCGTAAATATGCGACGGTAGAGTCCATTGGAAAATTATATCCTGACCAGGCAATGGATGGAAAGATGATACACGGCTCGAAACAAGGACGTCAAGACCCGGATTTCGAACAAAAGCTTTGGGCATGAAGTTCCTGCGCAAGGATGTTAGGTGGGGCCCAATGAGATGTCTGTGAGAAATCTACCCCATTCATCCGTTTTGAGAGCTAATTTTAAGAAATGCCACTTAAAATTATGTGTATCCAAAACTTAAGTGGGTCACACGAGAGGAAACAGTGGAGATTCAGTGTGAATCGTTGAAACATTCTTATAACCATAAAATTTGTGTCAGGAATTTATTTGATATTTTCGCTTCATCCCAGAGGTAATGACCTCATAAATGGCTTAGATGGAATATGAACATTAAGGTGGAGCCGAAGATAGTTTCAACGGTAGGAATTTCTTTACCCAATTTTCCCTACGGTGTGACCTACTTTAATTTTGAAGTCACCTTATTTTTGGTCTCATCCCCTAAAATGAGCTCTCAAAATGAATGAACAGGGCGATTTCTCACAAACATTTCTGTGAGTCCCACCCATCATCCTTGCCAGAAACTTCATGCGGAAGGCTTTTTAAGGAAATCCGCGTACCGAATGTTATTAGTACCGGCGGAAGCGGTATATGAACGTGCAATGCAAAGACAAGCGCTGACGCTCATCGAGCTATAGTTGTACAAAATAGTTCGAAGGAGATCAAAGTTACATTGCCGCTAAAATGATGTATTATTATATCCACACCCTTCATCCATTTGTTGACATCATTTTACAGCATGAGCCATAACATGAATCATGTCCAAAACTCAACTGGACCACACCACCAATAGCAGCAGGGATAATTATTTTCACCGTTAAAATATTCTTAGGGCCCACCATAACATTTATTTTCCATCCAATCTGTTGTTATGGTCATAAATACCGGGATGAAGAGGAAAAACAAATACCATCTTAATCCAAAACTCTTGTGACCCCCAAAAGGGTTTCAATGGTAGACATTCAATCCCTGCTGCTTTTTGCAGTGTGATCCACTTGATCTTTAGATCTATCTTATTTTTCGGCTCAAGCCTTACGACGAGCTCTCCAAATGGATGGACGGTTTGGATATAACACATAGCTCGTGATGGGACGCACAGAACTTGCTGACGTCACCACGCCAGCTGGATCGCTACCCAGCTAATCCGCTTCCCGGACCAATACCATGACGCAAAAACCGTACCATAGGTCTATTTTGGAAATATAAACTATCTACAATGGATCCCATTATTTAGACGAATACATTTGATTCATGCTACTTGTACTTGCTTTTTACGGGGCGCGGCTTGGGTGGATCTGTGGTTCCATAACTGTGGGGCCCACCTTCATGTACTTACCTTACAGCCACACCGCCCATCTATTTTTACAGCTCATTTCAGGGCATGTTGCCAATAAAGAATCAGATCCAAATCTCAGGTGAACCACACCACAACAAACATTGGTGATTGACAATTAAACACTTTTTGTGGACCGCAAAAGTTTTCGATCAAGCTGATATTTGTGGTCCCTTCATCCAGTTCTCTCTGACCTTATCAACAGGTTTGATGGAAAAATAATCCGATGCTTTTAATGGTGATTATTCAATCATCGCGCTTTCATGTGGTGTGGTCTAATATTTAGATTTGCTTCAATTTTTAGTTCATTCCCTAAAATAATATTTCAAAATGGATTGACCGTGTGGATGTATGGCACATACATCAAAGTAGGCCCCACAACCAGAGAACCACCCACCTCAGTGTGTTAACACCATGGCTAGAGTTGGGCATCAAATCGAGTCAACTCGGATTGGGTCCAACTCAACTCGGTCCGAGTTTTGCATGGCCTGACTTGAACTCGGTTCGATCCGGGACCGAGTCAGGGTCATCTGACTCGATCCGATCCTAACTCATGCTGGCCTTAACCGATCTGAGTCCGACTCGGTTAGGAAAATCGAGTCGGATCAGATTTGGCCAGGTTCAACTCGATCAGATAAGCTGATTTACATGTTCAATTATTCTCTGTAGAAGATCTTTCGCCGCCTTGTCACATAAAGAACCTCCAAGCATATTCTTCTCATTCTCAAACTTATCCTTATATGTCTCCTAAAGAGTCATCCACTGGATCACCTCCATTGTAATCGGCTTCTTTAATAGCACACTGAGGTGGTGCATCCATCCAACAACAGGACGGACAGGTATGCATCAAAAGATATTTGATGCATGACATCTGGATAATTTCATGACATAACAGCAGGAATGCATTCAAGAAGAGGCAGTAAATAAGTCCATTAAAATCATATCGGAAATTTGGAATTTCAGAATAATTTTTTTCTTCCAATGTAGAGTTTAGAAGGCTTGATTGCTTCGGATCATATGGCGACAACACTAAATACCAACAAAATTTCCTTAGGAGCTACAAGTTAAGAATCTCATATGAGAATTTCAAAAGCCTGACGGAGTGGAAAAAAAAAAAAAAAAAAAAAAAAAAAGAAGAAGAAGAAGAAGAAGAAAGAGGATAACTGCAATTACCGGAATCCACTATGAAGGATCACCTTTCACAGATGGGATCTCATATATTAACTTGTAGCTACGACAAATTTCCAAAGTAGTCATTGCTATGTGAGTGATACCTGCATCAGGAAAAAAAAAAAAAAGAACAGATAAACAATTGTAGAACTTACATGGCAAAGGCAGCATTTTCAGTCTTATCTTTCCAATTCTCGTTGAAGAAGAAGAGGAGACTAGAGAGGAATAAGATCAGGTGTCGGGTAGGCAGTAGAACGCAACACTCGTTCTGTCGTTCGGTAGGGTTAGAAAAGAGGGGAGAGGCCAAGAGGGATGTAAACGATTAGGGTTGGGTTAGGGTAAAAAATTAAAAAGTCTTTTTTATACTACCCGCCCGGGTCGGGTCTTTTCGATTTGGTGCGGTTCCACTCGATTCGGATTTTCAGTTCGGATCTGGTCGGATAGACCTCTATCCGGACCCGACCCGAAAAACGACTGGATCTAGATTTCCACACTCGATCAGGCTCGATCTAGACCGTCGGTTCTGTTCGGAACGGGTTTGATCGGGTCAGATCCGCTGGATCGGGTCAGAAATGTCCACCTCTAACCATGGATATATCAAATAACAGTGGAAGTACTGATCACATTCAGCTAGTGTTTCATGTCCTACCAAAGATGCGAAAGTGGAACAAAAAATAAAATAAAATCAGAGGCCAAAAAGGAGAGTTCCAAAATGACCCTTGTTGCAAGTAGGTGTGCAACTATGACAGGACAGGTCAGGTTCAAGTTAACCTGAGCACAATCCGAGAACAAGTTGAGTCAACCTGTGGCTGGACCGAACCTGAGCTCCCCAGCCCAATGTACCACATCGATGGTTAATGACAGAGTGACTGGGACCCACTCGTCCAATCTCGAGTTGAGCAGGGGTGCAGGCTCTGGGCATCAAATCGAAGAGTCAAAGAGTCTTAAAACCAGACCATGCCCCAGACCAATCTCATGCTATCAGGTTGCATCATGCCCTATAGTAGTGTAAAAACTAGATGCCTTCGAACTGAGGATGACCCTTCCAAATGGGGTGACCGAGTTCCTAACAGAAGGGTCATCGACATAGGATGAGCAGTGTCTTCAGCTCAGAGACGAGTTGTCGAGCTGAGTCATTAGAGAATGGAGCTCGAGAAGAAAGGACTCGCCCCACCAAGAATGTCTACAACACATGTAAGGAACCCTTAGGGAAGGAGCTTGGTAGGAACCTCGAGTTCCCCATCATCCCGAGCTGACCAGGTTGGCCATTGTTAGATAGGTGGTATGAGAAATCTAGAGCGAATCTCACCCTAGATTCGGAAGAGAATGATCCAGCTTGATTTCAGCCGAAAATCACTTTGATATATTCGGGCTCGGTCAAAGATCGCTACAACATATTTAATCTCGGCTGAATATCACTCTGATATATTTGAGATAAGAATCCCGCCAGATCAGGAACCCTCCAACGTAGCAGAGTGGGATACAAAGGTCCGAAACATTCTCACACACCATATATATACAACTACAAATTCAAAACCGAATGAGGGAAGAAAAAGAGGTGACTCACCTAGCCCTAATTTACCTCTTTACATTTATCTTCTACAGGCCTAACTTAGGCATTGGAGGATCCACAGTTGGCCATCGCCCCCTCCCCCACTACTCATATTTTCTCTAGCCTTTGCAGATACATTGGAGAGCGCAACTCTACATCAACTTCATCTGTTAGATAGAATCGGGTAACAACATATTGGTGTCATATGTGGAAACGATACGTCGTGTTCTCACTGAGTAAATACAATTGTTCCCAACCCTCCCTCTGGTGGCAAAGAGAAAAGGGAAGGCCCCAACTGTAGCCGAGTCTTCCTGCCAAGCCTCGTCCGAGGAGGAGCAGGCTTCGCAGTCACCTCCATAGTCCTAGCCGCCCTCACAGGTTGTGGTCCACAAATCACGAAATCGAGAAGGTTGACTTAGTTCCCTTGAGAACCAAGTTGGAACCCTGGCCAACAACGTGGATCACATATGAGGTTGTTGGAGAGGTAGCAAGTGCCCTCGACCAACCAACAGGAAGCAGACAGCCCGAGCCGCATCAGGGGCAAGTATGAGATGGAGAAAGCCTCACCGCCCCAGCCCCCGACACGAGTGACCACAAAGCTCACCGAATCTGACTTGTGCCATACTCTTAATGAAAAGCGATAGACTCAGGGAAAGAAATTTCCAGAAGCCATGATAGAAAGTGAGGTCCCATATGAGGTGGAAATCAGAGATATTCAGGACCAACTCAGTAATTTTCAGCTAGCGTACTAAGAAAAAGCGTCGGTATCTATTGACAGCCTTCTTGAGCAGACAGAGCTGCAATTTACCGACGACATCATGCAGGCTCAGCTACCACACAGATTTAAAATGCCCCAGATACAACCCTATTTGGGTTCAGACAACCCTACCGATCACTTAGAGTCATTCTGAGCATGGATGGAGCTCCACAACACTTTCGGACCTATGATGTGTAGGGCATTCTCCTTGACGCTCACCCGGGCAACTCAGAAGTGGTACAGGAACCTGAAGTCGAAGTCCATCATCTCTTTCGCCTAGCTTAGCAAAGACTTTGCCACATAGTTTATCAGAGGCAAAGGCATTCACAAGCTAGCAACTCACCTCCTTACAGTGACTCCAAAGGATGATTATTTGCTAAAGGATTACATCATCCAATTCAATGTCGAGGATGTAAGCGAGGGAGGTTCCTCACTGCCAAGGGCAAGAGCAGCTCGGCAAAAGATAAGAAGAGAAAGTAGGCCAACGAGGGACCCAGTGCTAACCCAAAAAGACAGAGAGACAACAAATAAGGTGGTGCTCCCCACGTTCTCCGAGTTCCAGAAAGTCAGTTTCGCCGGTATACTCCACTGAACAACACGCCCGAGCAGGTGCTATGGAGGTTAGAGACAAGAGAATTCTGAAGTGGCCAAACAAGATAAGGGCAACTCCAGAGAAAATAAATAGGAAAAAATATTGCCATTTTCATTAAGATCATGACCACAACATGACCTATTACTTCGACCTTAAGAAGAAGATCGAGTTCCTCATCCAGAGGGGCAACCTGTGCGAGTTCAATGCCAACTGCAGGGAAGACCGACCAACTCCTTGGTAAGAACAGCGAGAGGAAAATAATGATAATGAGTTGGTAGGGGAAATCTGTACCATTTTTTATGAACCCTCCGGTGGAGGGGATTCGAACTAAGCACACGAATTCATACTCGGAGTGTAAAGCTTACTGATGAGATCCATCTAGTGAACCTCGCCAGCCATCCTGAGAAGGAGCCCAAGATAGAATCATGTACGATCGCCTTCACTATGTAAAATGCAAGGGGGATCCAGCACCCCCACGATGACACGTTGGTGGTCGCCATGATTGTGGCCAAGCACAAAGTACATTGGATGTTGGTCAACACAGGGAGCTCGACAGACATCATGTATGCAATTGCCTTCGACAAGTTAGGGATAAGGAGGTCGAGATTACGACTCGTTTGAACCACTCTGCTCTGTTTTGCAAGAGAGAGTGTGACCTCAGAAGGGAGCATCTTGTTACCAATCACAGCAGGAGAGAGCTCCATCAAGGTCACCAGTATGGTAGACTTCGTAATGGTGGATTGGTGTATCATGCAATCTTGGGCAGACCATCCTTAGATGTCATGCGGGCTATAGTCCCCATTTATCACGTGATAATGAAGTTTTTGACCGATTACGAGGCCGACAGAATTAGGGTGGACCAACATAAAGCCCAATAGTGCTACTTAATAGCTCTCCAAGGAAGAGCATGATAACAAGTAATGCAGATAAACTCTCTAGTTCCCAAGGAGAGAGGTATAGAAAGAGGATTGACCAGCTGAGGTCGCTGCTTATCAGCAGAGAGTTATCTATACTACAATTTAAGAGTGAAGAAAAGAAGCTTCAAAGTGGGGGAATTTGTGCTTTGAGAAGTCTCCTTAAGCACGAAAAAGCCTGGCTCGAAAGCCTTAACACTGAGTTGGGAAGGATCCTACAAATTCACCGGCATATTCCGACCAAGGACGTATCAACTAGAAGAGATTTTCCCCACCCTTCGAATGCAGAGCACCTAAAGATTTACAATCAGTAAAGAATGATCAGGCTGAGCTCTACAAACACTTCAACGTTCAATTTTCGACAAACATTTCAGGTGTTAACAACTTGTAATGATTTTTCATAAATTGATTATTATTTTTCCTACATCGATGACCGTTCTACTGTCTCTAAGTGATAAGCGCAATGGCTAGAGAGCCAAAAAAAGGGAAAGGCCAAAGCAGGCACCCTTCGACTACGAAAGTCTCAACAACTACTATCCTTATCGGACAAAAGAGCCAAGGTGAGGGAAAGACTAAAGAAGGCATCCTCCAGCTAAGCATGTTGCTCTGATTGGATAATGGTCAGAGGTAGACAGGCTAGAGAAGGCATCTTTCATACCGACCTAAGTAGTTGGACGAGTGTCGAGATGAGGGAAAGGCCGAAGAAGGCACTCTCCAGCTGAGCATGTTTCCCTGATTGGGTAATGATCAAAGGAAGATAGGCCAGTAAAGGCACATTCCATACCAACCTGAGTGTTCGGAAATACTCTAAGAGACGTGCAAAATTTGAATTCTACCACCCTTCACCAAGTAATAAGCATTGTTTGGTAAAGTGGGCGAGGAAGAAACAACAAATGTCACTACCGGGAGTTAGAATCCCATCCGAAGATCTGGGGGGGGGGGCTCGTCACCACAGTGTAGGCCGATAGCTCGAGCATAGTCTCCCATTCCACTATGCCCTACTCACGAGGTATGTTTGTATCCTGTATTGCTCATGGTCACTACGGGGAGGCTCGTCACCCCAACATAGGCCGACAGCTTGAGCATAATGTCTCATTCCACCATGCCCGGCTCACGAGACTTGTGGATCACATCATAATTATTATTAGTGGGCGCTACATGGGCGAAGGATGTCTCAGGTTCAACAGGTGTGATCATACATGGTTAACAAATAAGGTTGGTCAGTTAGTGGGTCAATTTGTCTGATTCAGGCAAATTAGGGGACATCCGACATTGGGTGGGAGCGACCCACATAGTCCAACTATTGCCGACTACCCGTGTTCTACCTAAATTAGTCAGATTGGTCACTGGGCCGCCCAACTGGTCGGGTTGCCCCTGTGAGTCTTAAAATTTTGTTGGCCAATCTAGAAAATAAATTAATCATCTAGCATATTATGGGAAATCATAACTACTCTTAGTCATGGAAAAATTTAGGCATGCATATCCATAAAGCGTAGGCAATCAACATAATCAAAGCATATCAATGACATGCGGCACATTTCCCCCAAATCGTCACAGATTTTGGGATCAATCAAAATCTATTTCATATAATTTGAATTTGAAGTGAGGAGGGGTATCAATTCAATATGTTGACTTAATCTAGCATAGAATCAAGTAATTTATTATTCTGGACATGTATAGGTAAATTTAAAGAGAAATAACTATCAACAAATTTCTCACTAATCAACATATATAATAAATTTCACACACATAATCATTAATTTCAGCCTAGGTTCGATAATTGGTCACCTAAGACTAATAGTCCACACTTAGGAATGGTTTGACGATTTGTGGAGCCGCTCCTAAGGCGTTGGTTCCGCGGGTTGGTGTAACGGAGCCCTGTGCAATAGAATTTGCATGTTAGAGTTTATGCAAGTGGTTTAGGAGACTTAAAATTTGGAAGGGGCTGGACTGATTACCTTTCTATCATCAGTGGGCCGCTCTTTATGGTGGGGCGTGGTTGCAATGTCCATTGTGGGCAACGATAAGGGGGGATTTTTCCCAAGGAGCTCTTTCCTTCTCTTCTCTCCTCTCTCTCACTCCCTTGCAATTAAAAATTTGGATGAGAGTGGGAGAGTGAAATTTTAGGCTTTATATAGTCTAGTTTTTGTGTCTAAATGGTCCTCGGGGCCCTTTTTCTAAGATGTATGCCCCTAGTGGGTTGAATTTTGATCTTTAAGGCCATTCCAGTAGCCCCTTGGCCCATCTGTGACATAGGGCAAGTGCCCCATTGTCGGATGAGTGATTGGTTCGAATTTTATGGCAAACGAATTACTCAATTTACCACGGGGGCCTAAATTATAATCAATGGTCATTGATGTTCCATCAGGGCCCTAGTTATACGGATATGAGGAAGGAAATATTCCTGACTCATGGCCCGAGTTTGGTTGCGATTTAATGGTTAGAAAGCCACAACTTCACGAAAGAGTGGAAGGTCTATTTTACTTGAGTTTTTAAATTTCAGCCTAAGGGATTCGCGCATTTCAAGCACTTGGCTTCTAGCCCGAGTTGAGCAGTTCTGGGTACTATCTTAGTTCACCACCCACGATGGACATCAAGCCCAAGGAGACAGGTATTATTCTATAATTTCGGAACTAGTGGGCTACTAATGAGAGGTCTGGAGCTTGTTCGGATAATCGGGGCATTTTTCGAATGAATTGAGTAGGGAGATTTCTTGGGCATCTGGATTAACTAAGTTTACAGTGTAGCCTATTCGAAATTAGCAAAAGTGGTGATTCAGTCATGATCACTCTAGATCGTTGGTTCTTAGGCTAAATGAGTGACCGGGTTAATTTGGTTTATAAATCAAGATCCGACCCATAGTTGTCTCGGCTTTAGGTATGTCTTTATTTGGTTATGGTTATATCGATTGGTCAGTGGTAGGTTGGCTAGATTTGGGCCCTAGATGAACAATTCATGAGGCTAGACTTGAGGTTTAAGTGATCAAGCGGATTAGTTGGCTTCATACGGTTGGTTAATCGAATTTGTGCGGTTCTTTACCGGTATCACTTACGTATAGGCTCACCTCAAGCGTCAAGAGTTAGTAAGTGACAACGTGGGCCAGTTATAAAAAAATTTAAGAATTTTTTACATTTCAAAATAGTAAAAATTCAGGATGTTACAGTATTATCATCGGAACAACACTGACCTCCCGATACCTCGGCCTTGTTCACGTCTGAGGCACTGCTACCTCTATCATATGACCCTATCTACGGGTCGGACGGGTTTATCGGCTTCCAATTGACCTTCGGTCTTATCCTAGGAAACTACCCGAAGGTCTCTCTGGAGATCCCAGGGGATAAGCTCTGAATCCCGGCCCAGAGATCTTGGGGATAAGGATCTCGGGAAGATCTTCGATATGATAGGAGTTCTAATTCGAGTATGATACTTACCTGTCAAATAGAAAAGATCTTCTGACTGTGTGATCTTCCCTCTATTATAAATAGGGAAAGCCCCTAACGGTGAAAGGTACACGACACACAAACTTTTACACACTGATAACTCCTTTCCTTTAAGATCACTTCTAAAAAGACTCAGATCCCTAACTTTAGCATCGAAGGGTCCCCTGCATTAGCCAGGGTCTTCCTTATTTGTTTTATGTGCAGGCACCCAAGGGTCTAAGAAGAGTCTATCGGATGTCGTATGTGGGAAGTGACATTAAAGCCATTTTCAGCTTTACCAGATAAACCGCGATGGCTAGAGGGAAGAAGAAAGCCCAAATCTCCCTTGTTGCACCTGATCTTACACCACTGGAGAAGCCTAACAGTCACTGGGGCTCCACCTCCCAACAGCAGACAGATTCCGGTCCTACAAGGCAAGCTCAACAATCTCGCAATAGAGGAGGGCGGCTGAACTCCCTTGAGCAATAGGTTGAAATGTTAAATAATAACATGAAATCCATGAGATAGTTGTTAAAACGACTACAGCCCCAACAAGTACAGAGGACCGCCCAGGAAGCTGAACAAGTGGTTCGCAATCCTCCTCAACCCTCCAATAAGCCTGCCGCCTCTCAGAGAAGTTGTCAGCTTGGATGGACCAGGCCAGCCCCTTCTCATGTTTCTGGGACTGTAGCTTTACCCGCTTCCGACCTATGCCATGAGCTAGACCGAAAGAAGTGCAACAAAGTTTTGGTCAAAACTATGGCCGAAAGCGGCGAACCGTGGGAAGCTGAGCTTAAAGACTTGCGATGTCAGATTGGGGACATACGACAAGCCTACCATGCAAATGCTCTGAGTCCAATGGAAGTAAAAAAGGAGGAAACTGAACCTTCGTTTACTGCTGACATTATGCAGGCTCAACTGCCAAATAGGTTCCGTATGCCACAAATTACCCTATTCTCGGGAATAACCGACCCGTCCGAACATCTAGAGTCCTTCAGGGTCTGGATGGAATTCCACAATGCGTCCATTCTAGTGATGTACCGAGCATTTTCATTAACCCTATCTGGAGTTGCTTGATTGTGGTTCAAACAGCTAAAGCCGAGCTTCATTAGCTCGTTCTCCCTACTTGGTCAAGTCTTCATCAATAACTTTATTAGGGGGAAGGAAAGACTCAAACCGGCCTTTCACCATCTCCACGTCATCCAGAACGAAGGAGAGTTGTTGAAAGACCACATCAATTGCTTCAATCTTGAAGCAATGCAAGTACGGAAGCATCCAAGGAACTTGGTTTAACTGCAATAATGGGGGGGGGGGGGGGGAATTAAGGGATCCTAAGTTTCTCTTCTCTTTGGATAAGAACCCTCCGACAACGATGGTTAACCTATTGAACAGGTCGCAAAAATATTCTAATGTCGAGGAAGCCTCTACTCTACGAAAGGTTTTCTAGAGGAACAACAGTCAAAGGTAGAGCCTAGCTTAGCCAATGGAAACAAGAAGAGGAAGGACAACTGATCACGAGATAATCAACGTCCGAGCAAGTGACCCAATAGCAAGTTCAAGTCATACACTCCCCTTAACAAGACACCCAAACAAGTCTTGATGGAGATCCAGGATAAATGCATTCTCAAATGGTCGAACAAGATGAAATTCAAGCCTGGCAAAAGGAATAAAAATAAATACTGCCACTTTCATTCGGATCACAGTCATTCGACAAGCGATTGTTTCAACCTCAAGCAGGAGATCGAAGCGCTCATCTGTAGCGAGCACCTTGTAGAAATGTTAATCATCGAGGAGATCGGGATACCTCAAAAGATGAACAACTCATCAATAATAAACCAACCTGGGAAATACACACCATTTTCGGAGGTCCTGTCGGCGGAGGAGATTCGAATCCAGCCAGTCACCTCGACTCGGAACGAGAAGTCCTTACCTCCAGCAAGCCTTTGAAAGAACATAAAATAGAAACCTACGGCCTGACCTTCACCGATGAGAACGCTCGAGGAGTCCACCATCCACACGATGATGTGCTCGTGGTCATAATGACCATAGCCAACTGCAAGGTATTCTAAATTCTCGTGGACACCAGATCATTGGCTGACATCTTCTTCGCATAGGCGTTCAACAAGATGAGAGTCGTTCGGTCCTGACTTTGAGCCGTCAAAACTCCTTTGCTCTGATTCTCAAGTGGTAGATTCATACCCGAAGGGTCAATACAACTCCCGCTCACCACCGAAAATGGACAGAACCAGGTAACCATGATGATTGACTTTTTGGTGGTGGACTGTCCATCTGTCTACACTACAATCCTCGGTCGACCCTCCCTCAACACCCTGCGAGTTGTAGTCTCGACTTATCACTTGGTAATGAAGTTTCTGACCGAGAAGGGTGTTGGGTTAGTTATAGGAGACCAACATGAAGCTCGACAGTGCTACACGATGGCTGTAAGAGCTTCACATCAGACGATGGCCATTACCTCTCTAGACCCCCGAGAAGATTCTAAAGAGGGGTTATCCCGTGGAGGATCTCATTCTCATTCTACTCGACAGCTCTGATCCATCTAGAACAGTCCAGGTTAATTCATCTCTAACATCTCCATTGTGAGACAAGATTATAAACCTCATTCGATAATATACATACGTCTTTGTATGGTCCCACGAAGACATGCCCAGCATCAACCCAAAGGTTATTATTCATCGACTAAATGTCGACCCCGATCACCGACCAATTCGACATAAGTGCAGACCGCTTGGTCCTAAGTGATACACAGTGATTGGATAAGAAGTCGACAAACACCTTAAAGCTGAGTTCATCGAAGAAATTTACTACTCGGACTGGATAGCCATCGTCGTTTTGGTTAAGTCTAATAGGAAATGGCGGGTCTGTGTTGATTACATTAACATGAATAAAGTTTGTCCGAAAGATAGTTTTCCTTTTCCCTAAATTAATCAGCTTGTCAATAGTATGGCCAGGCACGAGCTACTACGTTTCATGGATGCCTATTATGGCTATGATTAAATTGTAATGCATCCATATGATAAGTCAAAAATAACCTTTGTCACTAACAAGGGCCTTTATTGTTATTGAGTTATGCCCTTTGGATTAAAAATGTCGGAGCCACCTATCAGCGGCTTGTCAATAAAATATCCGCCCGCTAGATCGGGCTGACAATGGAAGTCTACATGGACGATATGCTCCTCAAGAACATTAAAGCCATGGATCATGTCTCTAATCTCAAGGAAATGTTCCTAGTTCTTGGAGAATATCAGATGAAGTTGAACCCAAATAAATGTGCTTTAGGGATTATCTTAGGAAAATTCTTCATTTTCTTGGTCAATCAATGAGGAATCGAAGTGAACCCTGAAAAGATCAAAGCTTTGCTTGACATGAATTCACCAAAAATGACTAAAGATGTCTAGAGCCTTATAGGTAGGGTTGCCACTCTCAATCGCTTCATATATCACGATACAAACAAGTGTCTCCCCTTCTTCAAACAATTGAAAGGGAAGTAAGTCATAGACTGGATAGAGGAATGCGAGATGGCTTTTCAAGAACTCAAGCGATACTTGGGGTTGCCACCGTTGCTCTCCAAACCTGAATAAGGAGAACCGCTGTTGTTGTATTTGGCCATTTCAGTTGCAACAATCAGCTCGACCTTAATTAGGGAGCACAAAGGGAATCAACTCCTGGTGTACTATGTGAGCAAGGCCTTGGTCTCAGCCGAAATGAGATACCCAGACCTAGAAAAATTGGTGATGGCATTGGTGTTCACAACCTCAAGTGTAGGGTCATGATATACTAATAATCTTTGTAAGACCAAAGTCGAATCCACAGGGACTGATCTTGTACATTTATGAAATTAACTAGAAGTAGAACTAGGAGAAGATGTAAAACTAATTCTAAAGTGATTGAGAGAGTAATTGTGATTAAAGTAATTAAAACTTAGAATTCAAATGTGAGAACTAGGGTTTCCAAGGATCCACTTGTAGTGATCAGGGAGCCCTCTTACTTGATTCAAGTCACACAATTGGAATTGGAGTCTTATCCTATCCAATTAGAAGATATAGTAACTAAATCAATCTGAACTTTCATTGACCTAATTCTCAATGAAGGAGATCTACGATAATTGGCAGGGATTCCATCACCAAACCATGCCCAGGAGGCAATGGCAAACAATAGGATTTACTACTCAGTAAAGGCATTGTAGTGTCAAGGGTTGACAACTCAGATGGAGGCCTCAACTGGATGGTTTCAAATTCCAGAGTCATATTGAGCAACTTGTCCATCTCCTGAATCATATCATCATTCAATTCAGGGGAGTGGTCTAAACATGCCTTACGAAAGTTGGAAGGGCTGGTTGAAAGTGGTTCATCCTCCACATTTAAATCGGACATGTCTAATGGGTGAAGAAGATCACTATGGATGACAACTTCCTGAACCTCTTGATCATTGATATGGGCGAAACTTGATATTGAATCTAGGGGGATTTGAGCTGTACATTTATGATTGTCATCCCAATACTCATCATCTTCCAATTCAGTACAGTACACACCTGAAATGGGATCACTTTCCTCACATTCTATTCCTAGATTGGGTTGAGGTTCGAATGAACTAACCTCTTCCTTATCATTGAAACCAGGTGTGTCAATATCATTATATTGGAAAACTAACAATGTCTCTTGATCATTCATTTGGACCGTCATCGAGATCGACTCTTCGGGAAATTGAACCATGTGCTCATTAACAGAATCCAACTCCTCATTCTCAATTTCAATATGTTCCACACATGAACATATCTTTTGTATATCTTTTATAAGTTCTTGTAATGCTTGGAGTGAGTTTTGTTGGATGAGCTCTAGATTCTGTATGGAGTTCTAAAGTGAATTCTCTTAGATTGTTTTTGTTTGGATTTTAATGGTAGGGGATCAAAGAGAATAGTCACTATGATCGATTGTTGGTTCATCTCTCCAATGTTGTTGTTTTCACTGATCATATTCATACGGGTCATAGGCGAGAAAGTTGGATGGTTGTTGGTGCACATTATCACTTATAATATAATCACGGAATGTTTTCTTATTGCCTGATGGGTGATAATCATTCTCACTCCAATAATCATGTATTGTCTTAATCCGTGGAGTGCAATTATTTTCCCACCTATAATCACCAAAGGACTTTTTAACCGGTGGATCGTTATATTTTGGCCGGTTCTCGATGATGGGTTTAGAAAAATTTTGAGACATAGGCTGTTTCCTAACATAATCATCAGACATCCCTTCCCAATATCTCTTAGCTATCTCAGCATACTGACGTTCCCACTCTTGCATGGTGAAATCCTAATTCTAAACCTAATCCTAAAATAAAATAAAAGAAACTCCTACAGCAATAAGAAATTTAGAAATAAAAAGGTAAAGAATTAGAAAGAGGTTACCAAATTAAAAGTTTCTATGTTAAGATCCTTCAAAATAGAAAAATAAACAAGTTAGTTTCTAAAAAAAATTTAAGAAAGTTTCTAAAAACAAATTAGGAAAGTTTCTAACCCTAGAAATAGAAAGCAAGTTAGTTTCTAAAAAATTCCAGAAAAAAAATCTTACCCTAAAAATAGAAAGTTAATAAATCCTAATCTTAACTTAATTTTAAAACTAATCAAATTCAGAAAACGTAATAGTCAGTCCCTGGCAATGGCGCCAAAAACTTGTTCATAACCTCAAGTGTAGGGTCGTGATGTAATAATAACCTCGGTAAAACTGAGGTCGAATCCACAGGGACTGATCTTGTACGTTTCTGAAATTAACTAAAAGTAGAACTAGGAGAAGATGTAAAACTAATTGTGAAGTGATTGAGAGAGTAATTGCGATTAAAACTAAGAATTCAAAGGTGGGACTTAGTGTTTCCAAGGATTCACTTGTAGTGATCAGGGAGCCCTCTTACTTGATTCAAGTCACACAATTGGAATTAGAGTCTTATCCTATCCAATTGGAAGATATAGTAATTAAATCAATTGAAACTTTCATTGACCTATCACAATGAAGAGAACTATGATAATTGGTAGGGATTCCATCACCCAACCATGCCTAGGAGGCAATTGCAAATAATAGGATTTACCAATCCCATAATCTCATAGCAAGAGAATTGTGAAGATTAGGAAGGATTCCATCACCCTACCATGCCCAAGGGACGATGGTGAGCAATAAGACTTACTAAATTCACAATCTCAAATCAGGAAAAGAAGATACTTAAAGCTATTGCAGATCTACTGTAATTTGAGTCACAATAAACCATTAAAAACTGAAAGTATTCCTTAAATATCAAATTAGAATCCATGAAGGTTTATCATAAATATGAATCAAAGTAATAGAAACAACCCATCACGCTATAAGCATTACTTCTTAGCCCTAGCTAAGAGGTTTAGCCAACCATAAACATGATTAGATCTAAAAACCTAGAAGAAAGCATGAAAAAACTAAGGAAAAAGAGAAGAAAAATGCTTAGCGACGACTCTCCACCCTTATGCTTCATTCCTCAAAACCCTAAAGGATGCCCAGGGATGCCCTGGGGATTCCTATTTATAGTTGTGCAACACCTCCTTCGCACTGACTTGGAAAAATCTAGAAACCGCCTCAAATTTACACAGTTTCGATTTTATCAAAGTGTCTTCGATATGTCCTTCGATTCTATTGAACAATCTTCGATTGAATCGAAGATCAATCCAGAACTGTCCAGCGAGTTTGGTCCTGAAATCCTGAAATTCTCGATTATATCGAAGTGTCTTCGATAGAATCAAAGATCGGTCCAAAATTGTCCAACGAGTTTGGCCTGAAATCTTGAAATTCTTGATTTTATCGAAGTGTCTTCGATATGTTCTTCGATATGATCTAACAGTCTTCGATAAAATCGAAATCTATTCTGGCAGTTTTTCAGAACTATGTTTTTCTAGCCCCAGAATTTTAGATTATCATTTTTCAGGATAGTTTTCAGGATTCTTTCACTTCAAACTTTGGTTCTCTTCCTTCATCACTTGGTTTCCTTAGATCTTTGACATGTGAATTCTTTAATCTTGATCTCCTAAGATCCATCCCTTGACTTGGTGACTTTTGAGCATTAATTCCACTCTTTTAGCATTGTTTTCAATCTAAGCTCTAAATTCACCTTACAACACAAACATGAGTAAAATAGGACATTAAGCAGTATCACGTTCATAAAACCAAGATATAAATGGCGGATAAGATACAATATTTGACCCTCAACAATTGGTCGTTTCCTCTCGACGATTGTGACCATACTTTCAGGCCCACACCATCATCATCCAGATCGATCAACTTCTTCACCAAGTGTTGCAAAAGACGGAAGCTTCAGGAAAGCTGACCAAGTGGGTGATCAAACTAAGTGAGTTTGATATCAAGTAGCGACCCCGAACAAATATTAAGGGTCAAGCGGTGGCTAACTTTATCGTCGAGCTTACCCCGGTATTAGAACAAGGATCCGAGATGAACTAACAATTCGAACAAAGTTCTGATCTGACCATTCAGGCCGACCTGAATGTCCAACCCGAGCTGGAACTTGTTCTGAGCATTTCGCGCAAGTAGACATTCAGTTATCAGGATGATCCCAACCTACCTAGATGGACGTTATATGTTGATGGCTCATCCAACTCTAAAGATAGTGGCATCATGATGGTCATGGAGACTCCAGATCGTGCATGTATGCAATATGCCTTGAGATTTGGATTTTAAGCCTCCAACAATGTAATAGAATATGAAGCTCTGCTCACTAGACTTAGACTGGCAGCCACCATGGGAGCCCAACACCTTCAAGTTTTCAGCAATTCGCAGCTAGCCATCAATCAAATAGTCGAAAAAAACCAAGCCAAGAAGGAACACATGAAAGCATATCTATGGAAAGCTAAAGAGCTAATCGGCAGATTTCAGAAGTGCAATGTCGGCCTAATCCCTCGAGCAAAGAATTCCAAGGCTGATGTGTTAGTAAAATTGGCCACTGCGGATGAAGATGATATCCCAAGATCAATTCCTATTAAATTCCTCACCAAACCGAGCATTAGCGAATCCGACCTTTCCATAACTCTTCTGGTAAGCTCGGAACCAAGTTGGATAGATCCAATTATCGATTTCCTTAAGGAAGATAAGCTGCCTGAAGATCGGATAGAAGCACGTAAGCTATGGACTAGGGCAACTTGCTACACCATAGTCAATGACATCTTATATAAAAAAGGGTTCTATCTCTCTTATCTCAGATGTTTTCGACTAGATGAAGCAGAGTATGTCTTAAGGGAAACCCATGAGGGTATTTGCGGAAACTACTCCGGCGGCCAAGCCTTATCCCATAAGGTCATTCGACAGGGGTACTATTGGCCGACCATCTAGGCTGATGCTCAGCAGTATACTCGAAAATGCGATAAATGCCAGCGCTTTGCAAACATACCTCAACAACCTCCCAAATAATTGACCCTTATGGCTAGGCCATGGCAATTTTCCCATGGACATCATCGGTCTTCTACTAACCGGCAAAGGCCAGACCAAGTTTGCAGTAGTTACGGTCCATTATTTTATAAAGTGGGCTGAAGCCGAGCCCCTGACAAAGATTACCAAGTAGAAGGTAATTGATTTCGTTTGGAAAAATATCATGTGTAGGTTTGTAATTCCTCGCACGATTGTTTCTGAAAGGAGAGCTTAAGAAGTCCTAGAGGGGGGGGGGGGGGTTGAAAGGACTATGTCAAATAATCGAATAAAGTGCTGAATAATAAATAAATCAAATATCTCAATTGCCTAGCTATTGAGATGTTGATTCCGAATGATTCGTAGGACAACCTTCACATAAAAGTTTAGGCAAGACAACCTTATTTCATGAATTCCTTTTAAAATAAAAATCTCAAACTTTGCAAGAGTAAATAAAAATAAATATTACAATCATTCACCACTTCAACTGAAATGTAAATACAACCATTCACCACATAACAGATAAAAACATTCACCACATAACATAGAGCATTATATTAGTTCAGTGTGTCAACAACTCTTCTAAAATAGTCACACTTACTCTACTCCTAAAATTACTCTCCACGTAATCTTGGCTTTCACTATGAAAAAAGTTTTCTTAGGATCACCTTAAAACCTAATACACTTGTGATTTTATCGGGTTATCACAATCAAACCCCTCACTGAGATTTTCAGGCTATCTCAGACAAAACCTACACTGAGATTTTCTGGCTATCTCAGAAAAACCAAATAAAAAATTGAAGGTATACTTATCTTCACCATAGAAGATGTATTAGAAGTTGTAGCCAAAGAATCGCTTTTCTTGAATGTCGATAGTTCAATATATTGTTAGATAGAAAAGGTCTAAGGTTCTATTGATTTTAATTAAGTTTAAATCAGTGGCTACTTGAATTAATTCTCTTGCTCAAAAGAAGAGTAGTATTTACTCTCTTTAGAATCAGAATGATAGAATCTGAGATTAAGGGAATTAAACAAAAGCTATAAATAAAATTTATAAATACCGTTCAATAGCTTGCTAATAACTGGAGCTTCTCTCTCTTGCAGAATTTTTTGATAATAATAATTGATATTTCGTATTGAGAGAGAACCTCAATTTATAGGCCAAGAAGTTGAATATTCGACTGGCTCGAGGTAGTCTTCAACTAGCCCGAGCAAACTAAATTTTGTTTAACGGATTTCAGATTGTGCGGGATAAGATTTATCCAAACTTCGACTAGCCTGAGGACCAGTTCGACTAGTTGAATTTGGTCTTCGACTGGTCGAAGATCCTAAAATCTGAAATGATTTAGTTGCTAGAAAATCCCAGTGTAACGCCCCAAATTTCAAGGGCCGAGTAGGAACTAGGCTCCCGAATTCCCAGGTGCCACGTGTGCCCTATTAGGCTTCAGAAATTGATGCATTTTGATTATTTCATAAGCAGTTGGGGAGTTTAGTAAACTATGAAGCATGAATCAATAACGAAATAGTACTAAGTGTGACTATATAAATATAAAACATTTATGTCTAAACACAAAGTAAAGTAAAGACGGGAGGGGCTAGTCCCACTAATACATCATCCCCAAAATGACTAGGACCTTAGCCCATACCTTGCGATCATCCATACACAACTAAAAGGGACCGTCGAAGGTCTAGTAGTATGTCAGCTCCTCCTAGTCATCAACGCTGGCACCCTCAAGCGCATCCAGTTCCATAATCCCTGCATTTATGATAGGTTCTGGTTAGTGTTTTAAAACACCGTCCCAAAGTGGGAGTGAGTAGCTAACCCAATGGTACCATTAATAGTAAGTTACACATGTTATTATACGCAGGAACAAATTTAGTGAAAGACATATATATAAAGAATCTTAAATACTCTTGTTAATGCAAATGTATGGTTCAATGATATGATGCATGCCCTCTCCACAACACTCCCTCGAGCGATAACATCTAACGATCGCGAATGACCAACACTCCCTCAATGCGACCTCGACTGCCGAATCGTCAAAATTAAATAATGCAATGTAATGTAAAATGTTATCCAAGTTGATTAATTATGTCCATTCATTTGACAATTTGGAAAAATCGAGATACCCTGACAGATCAATGCCCTAATCCGATCGCGCGGCTCTAACGGCTGTGGTCGTACGGTTCTTGCAATCCTTGGCCCGTTTGGGTTCGTCATTCCTATGATTTAAATCATACATAAACTTTTAAGACATTCAAAATCTTGCTCGCAGTCACTATGGGGAAGCTCGTCACCCCAGCATAGGCCGACAGCTCGGGCATAGTGTCTCATTCCACCACCCTGGCTCACGAGTTTAGTTGCTCACTGGTCACTATGGGGAGGTTCGTCACCCCAGCGTGGGCCGATAGCTCGGGCATAGTGTCCCATTCCACCATCCCTGGCTCATGAGTCTTGTGGGCCGTAATTTCTAGTTATCAGTGGGTGCAAACGGTGCAGGGTGTCTCAGGTTCCACAAACATGGTCAACATACAAGGATGACCAACCAGTGGGCCAATTTGTCCCCACGAGATGAACCACGGCTGTATGGCTTGAGAGCAACGTCTCGCGTAATCTAACTATAGCCAACAACTCGCGGTTTGGCTAGTCGTGCCAAACTTGCCCTGGGCTAACCCAACAAAAGGGTTGCCCAAGAGATTTCGATTGGTCGGTCGATCCCAAGAGGGCACCATACATAAATATAGTAATAATGAGTAGAGGTCGATCTACTTGTAGTTGTGAGGGAAATCAGGCAAGTATAGTTGTAATCCGCATTCAAATCGAGCACAAGCCAGCATTATGCATAATTCAAGGGATTCCTAGTGGTGCTAGTGCAGGGGACTGAGTTTTAAGTATCGACGGGTAGGGTAATAAGTATCGCAGCCAACTTTAGGGAGAACCATCCTACGTGGTGGGGTGTAGGTGGCGAATGCACCCATTCCAAACCTACAGGGGGAACATGTGTACAAATCCATGGCACTAATTCAGCAAAATCAGGGACATTCCTAACTAAGGGTTCCATATATTTCGACACTTCAATAATAAAATCAACTACACACCAAATCTACACATAACAATCACATGCAACAAAATTTGACTTATGAATTTAGTAAGATTGGGGAAAATACACATGTAACTTCACAATTTGACAAGCAATTCAATCAATACATGCATCAAGGGTGTTAAGCCCCAAATTTCCCTCCTTGATTAGAGAAATTCCATGCATAAATTCAAATTCAACCATGACATTATAAATCAGCAACATACAAAGCAAATTCCCACACATAATCACTAGAGCTCACTCTAGGCATGATAATAGACCACCTAGAGGTAATGGTCCACACATATTGTCGACCGGAAGCCCTTGCGATTGCTCTAACACGCTGGGTTCACAAATTCGATGTGTATAGGTCCTGTGTCAAGGAAACGCATGTTAAGACGCATGCATGTGACCCTAGCTTAAGAGAAATGGAGGAGAGGTCATGATTGTTACCTTAGATCAGCCACACCTCATCTCTACGGTGGTAGGGCCAAGGTTTCCGGCATGCGTCGATGGTAGGGGTGCGGGAATTTGAATTTCCTAGCTCCCAAGCACTCTCCCTCTCCCTTCTCTCTCTCTCTCTCTCTCTCTCTCTCTCTCTCTCTGCTAGAAATTGCTATGGGAGTGAGGGAGAGAGGGCTTTATGGGTTATATACCCTGAATTTTGACCCAGTTGGCCCTAAGTGTCATTTATTTCCTCAAATGACCTTATGGGGCCCACTTATGGCTTTCAGGGCTGCCCTGGCTCCCTAGCCCATCTAAATTATAGGATGGGTACCTTATGGCCCGATGAAGGGCTGTCCAAGGTTTGACTGCAAACGGATGCGGGGATTTATTGCAAGGGTCCGATTTACGATTAACGATCACCGTTCCTCGATCAAGGGTTAGATTTTGTGGACGAGTGCAGGGAAATATCTCTGATTTATGGTGCGAGTTTGGATGAAATCTAACGGTTGGAATGTCATAATTTATGGTCTTAAGTGGCAGGGCTAATTATTTTAAAAATTCAGATTCAGGTTATTACTTGGGAGAGTTATGCTTTACAAGCACCAGTTGGATGGTGCAGATCGTCCGTTCCTAGGAGTTGTTTGAGTCCATTTCCCACGATGGACCACAAGCCCAGTGAGATGGACATTACTGTAAAATTTTGAAACTAGTGGCCCACTAACGAGCGACCTAGAGCTTGTTCGGGTAATTGGGGCATTTCTGAAGTGAATTGGGTAGGAAGATTTCTTGGGTGCAGTTGTTGAGGTATGGATTAAATAAGTTCACAGTATGGCCTATTTGAAATTAGCAAAAATGGTGATTCGATCATGATCACTCTAAACCATCGATTTTAGGCTAAAAGAGTGATTGAGTTGATTTGGTTTATTAATTAAGGTCCGGGCCATAGCTAACTCGGCTTTGGGTAGATCTTTAATTTAGTTACGATTGTCTTGATTATTCAGCGATGGGTCGATTAGATTTGGGCCCTATGTGAATAAATCATGGGGCTAAACTCGATGTTTAAGCGATCGGTTGGATTAATTGGTTTTCTACGGTTAATCAATCTTATTTGCACAGTTCTTTATCGGTACCAGCCGCGTATAAGCTCACTTCGAGCGTCAAGGGTCAGTAGGTGATGACATGGCTAGTTATATATAAAAAATTTTGAGGATTTTTTGGCAATCTAAAATAACGAAAATTCGGGGTGTTACAATCTACCCCCCTTAAAAAATAATTTCATCCTTGAAATTCCCTAACGTGAATAGGTAAAGGTATTTTAATTTACGTATGCCTACATTTCATTGATTTCACATTCATGTGTATGGTAAGGTGCATATTATCTATGCTAGTCTGGCTTATTGTAGTCTACCCCCCATAAAACTTTTCCATCCTGATGGTTTACTAAAAATTTTCTTTTATTTATTTTTTTTGTAAGATTTAGATTCATGACGAGGTTCCCTCTATATAAAGTAAAAATATATGTTTTCAATGTTCGGCCCACACGGAGAGACGGTTGCAGTGGGATTAAACCCGATACATCGATCATCTACCTGGCCAATGTAGAAGGTTCATTGTATCCCTTCTTAGTCTTGGTGGATCCTGATCTTCTGCTTGTTCACTCCTCAAGTATAGGGTTGTGATGTAGTAATAAACTCGGTGAGACCGAGGTCGAATCCACGGGGACTGAAACCTGTACGTTATCTGAAAATAACCAAAATTAGAACTAGAATAAGATAAAATCTAAATCAGGTGAATTTGAGGAATAATGGTGAAATAGTAAACTAAAATATGTAGAATTCATAGGTAGGGAACTAGGGATTTAGAGGATCCACTTGTAGAGATCAGGGAGATCTATGGTCGATTCATGAACTCAACTGGACTTCGAGTCCCATCTTCATCCAGTTGGAAGATATATCACTAAAATTGAATCTGAACTTTTGTTGATCTAGTTTTCAAGAGGTAAAACAGTTATAAATTAGAATGGATTCCATCATAAAACCATGCCCATGAGACAAAGTAAACAACAGAATTAAGCTAATCCATAGCCAATCAGAGAGATGTATGGATGTCAGGAAGGGTTTCGTCATCCAACCATGTCCAAGGGGCGATGGTAAAAAACAGGGCTTCCTAACTGCATAATCACAATAATGAAAAGGAAATATTCAAAGTCATCGTAGATCTATTGTAATTTCAGTCACAACAAACCATTAAAAACTAAAAGTATTCCTTAAAATCAAACCAAGATCAACATCAGTTTAGTAATGAATCAAAGCCATAGAGTCTTCCCATCATGCCACAAGCTTCACCTCTTAGCCCTAGCTAAGAGGTTTAGCCCAACATGATGAGGTTAGATTTCTCAAAGATAATCATAAAATAATTAAACAAAAAAACTCTCTCAAACTATCTCTCTCTTACTGACGTCCAGGGCTGGAAAATTCCCAATTTTCTTTCTCTTTCTCCTCTTTCTTTTTATAACCATGAAGGACGGTGGATGGGAGGTGGACTGCTGCTGAGCTGGAGCCGGTGCGGTTGTGCATGGCAAGAGATGGACAGCTGTTTTCGCAGAGCAGTCGGTGGAGGTTTCTGCAGAGTGATACGCAACAACAGATGGACAACTATTTTGGAATCAACATTGCGGCCGCACATGTGAGATCTGAGACATTCAGTCGTCTTAGCTATGATCGGTCCCACCTTGAGAGAATTTTAGATGGTCCAGATGGTCGGACCGATCCTCGTGACGATTGCAAAAACAGCTCGAAATTTGGTCGTGCGTAAAACAGAGCTTGCGTAAATCACTTACGCTGATGTATTGGTGGGGCCCATGATCCTTGTTGGTTGGAAAATCCATACTGTCCGCTAGATTCGTGTCGAAAAACCATTCGGATATGGAAGTTTTGGATTGGATTTGGTGTGGCCCACCAGAGCTTCTATTCTACCGTCCAACCTTCATCTGCATGTAAACCTCTGAAATACGTTGACACCATAGCTAGGGTCGTCCTCACCGTCCGGAAACATTGGACGTTCAGATTACCAATTATGACGAAGGAGGTGGGCCACTGAGATCGCGCTCCCTTGGACGTTCGCAGGCAGACAAAAACGGAAACTCCGTTTTAAGAAGGAAGTGCAGTCAAATGGCCTTTGACTGATTTGGTTGGTTCAATGCACAACAAGTGCACTGTTTCTGTATGCTTTGGCCATGCAAAGTGGGGCCCATCTTGATGATCCATAGGGATCTACTCCATCCATCCAGTTTGTCTCCTCATATCATGGAATGATTTCAAATTTGAAGCATATCCAGATCTCAGGTGGGCCCTGAATCACTGTTTTATGGGCTGATCTATTCCTTTGGTCACTTCCAGAGGGATCGAACGGCTGAAATTCGATGTATACGGTTAATTTATGGTCCTCAGGCCATGTATGAAGTTTTTAACCGAAAAGATGGTGGGAACCCCGTGATCTTGCATTCTGGACGTCTTTCAGGCCGCTTGAACTTCAATTTCACGATTTTCTCGAATCTTTGGTATGTACATTCATCAATCTTGGTCCCCTGGAGTCTTTCCCTTGCTTTGGTGATTCTAGAGCGTCAATTCCATGTATTTAGCATCCTTTTCAGTCACATGTTCATAAATTCACCCTGCAGCACAAACGTGATTTAAATATGCCTTTAAACATTTCTATAGTCGTAAATCCATATAATAACTGGGGTCTAATATGCAATATTTGACCCTCAACACTGATCGGTCAAGCAGTGAGTCCACTAGTAGTTGCCCAGAATTGAGAATTGGGTCAAGCCGCGAATGCTTCGCAGGTGTATAGTTTCATAATTCCGTAGTCCGATCAACCTAAATGTTTAGGGAAATACCCATCATCAAAAAGTTCAAATCTCTTATTTATAAGGTTGTCCTTTGGGTCTTGGTCTAAGAGAGCTTATTTTAATTTATGTCTAAATTTGAGGTTAATAAATCTCTCAATATGCCTATGGTCAAAGATCATCCTTAAAAGGTTTTTAATGGCATAAAATTTTACATGTACAATGCCATTTCGATCTTATGGCTAGTGGGTTATGAGAAACTGCACTTTAGTCTCGTTAACTTCGAGAGGGAAGGAAGAATCGAGAGTTCTAAGATATTCTGGAGGTTTGGAGTGCTAACAACGCTAATAAGGACGCAAAAAAGGAAAGATGAAGAATATCGTCTTCTCAATGTTGTTTGAACCTTGAGTGCATAAGAGAATAAGAAAACTTAAAATATTTTACTGTAGTCCACCTCCAATATGAGCTTACAAAGTATTGAACTATGAAACTCAATACTACTCAAGGGTCCTAACTTAATTACACCAAAACAACTTAAACAAAAAAAATATGTATATATATGTATATAATCAAATTTAATCACAGGTTTATTCCTAATACGATTATAAATAATTTCTAAATAAACACCAAATACTAAACTTTAATATGAAAAGACATGACTAGTTTATTGACAACTCAAAGTTGTAGAAATTTTTTGTTTCAACCTTTCTATTATTTGCAGCATATTTGTCACTTTTAGTTACTAAATTATTTTTATAATTTTTAAAGCAATCCATTATGAAGATTAATTTTATTTCATAAAATTTTGTTTCATTTGAAGTTCCATAAAAATTATAAAAATTCAGGAAGTACTAGTTGTCCAAAACTAATGATTTTCTATTTGTTTCTAAAATACCTCTTCTGCTTGTAACATTTTTCATACTTAAAGTAACTAAATTATTTTTAAAATTTTTATAGTGAGTTATCAGTAATTTTATTCTCATATTGTAAGATTTTATCTCATTTTGAGTTATGTAAAAATTATTAAAATTCTAGGAGTGACAGTTGTCTGAAACTAACGATTCTTTATATGATTGTGAAATGTCTTTATTTCTTGTAACGTTTCTTAGACTTTTAGTACTTGAATTATTTTTAATATTTTTGTGATAATTTATTATTAATCTTAAATCCATCCCACAAAATTTCATCTCATTTGGAGTTGTAGATAGATTATTAAAATTCTAGAAGTAACAACTCTCCTTAACTAACGATTTTTGGACAGTTGTCAAAACATCCTAAAATTAAATATATTTTAATTTTAATTTTATTTATTTTTATATGAAACTAGAATTATTAAGATTCAATTTGGATTTTGAATCACCTAAATCGTAGTTATATCGAGGGAGATATGATTTTTCAAAGTTAATACAAAATCCCAGTGTGGCCATGCAGATCGGGCGGGGCCAACGCTCGGCAGGGGTTCCCTGAGCGTGGCCATGCCCCTGGGCGGTGGCAACACCCAGGCTCTATGTAACCTGGTGTGGGCATGCCCCGGGGCAGCGGCAACGCTGTTCCCTATCCTTCCGGGCGATGGCAACACCCCATTTTAGCTATCTGGACTATCAAAACCTTACAACATGCATATCTCACAAGCTAGAACAAGTTATTCAACATACCGTATATGATTTTGGGGTAGTAGGAGCCACTTTATCCAAAAAAAACTAGGTTATTTTTTAAGATTACATAATTTTAATGGTCAAAAATCTATTTTATTTACATTTTTGCTATTTATAGTAAATTTTAGTTTAATTATAGCTCTTCGTCCTTTGAGCTTTAGGAATTTTGTCTAATATGAAAAGTACTTAGAAAAATTAGAAGAATAAAGTGGTGGAAGGTGAGATTTTGAAGGAAATGGGTTGGAAGGGGAGATCCTAAAGGTTAATGGGTCTGGGAGGGAATGAGATTTGAAAAACTAGCTTAGAGAGGAAACTTCTCATGGAAAAAATGGATTTGGAAGAGAGGGTTGACTTCACGTTGATGGCGGTCCCATTTAAATTCAAGGGGCCGTTCATTTGGTGGTCCAAGTAGGCCAGAAGTCTCTCATGCTCAAGGCGGAGATGACTTGGCCTGCCAAAACTGAAATAGGAGTATGTCCTACCTCAAATCAGATTATTGGATGCGCAGTGCACGTGTCTAGGGCACACGTGCTACTTTAGCTACTTGACTCCTCAAAATTGGGTCGTATTATCTCCAATCTTGGAATTTCCAACTACAAGTGATTTAGATCACTTCTTATGGCCTAAGTCCCTTCTTTACCTAAATCCTAGGCTAAGACTTCAGTGTTCAGATTAGCTGGATGGCTTGGTCCTAGGGTTCTTTAATGTTATTAGGTTCGATCGCTCCTTCCTAAGTCAAAATGGCGTTGTGATAGACTCACTGCCTAAGGCCTAGCTCAACCCCGAACCATGCTCTGATACCATCTTATAATGCCTCAAATTTCATGCAAAGCAAATTTTCACACATAATCACTAGAGTTCGTTCTAAGAATGATAATAGGCTACCTAGAGGTAATGGTCCGCACTTATTGTCGACCGTAAGCCCTTGTGGTTGCTCTAACGACGCCGGGTTCATAAATTTGATGTGTTTAGGTCCTGCGCTAAGGAAACGCATGTCAAGACGCATGCATGCGACCCTAGCTTAAGAGAGATGGAGGAGAGGTCGTGATTATTACCTTAGATCAGCCACACCTCGTCTCTATGACAGTAAAGTTGAGGTTTCTGGCGTGCATCGGTGATAGGGGTGTGGAAATTTGAATTTCCTAGCTCCCAAGCACTCTCCCTCTACCTTCTCTCTCTCTGTGTGTGTGCTGGAAATTGCTATTGGAGTGAGGGAGAGAGGGCTTAATGGGTTATATACCCTGGATTTTGACTCAGTTGGACCTAAGTACCATTTATTTCCTCAAATGACCCTATGGGGCCCACTTATGGCTTTCGGGGCCGCCTGATGACTCCCTTGTCACGCCCCAAACTCGGCAACTGGGTTCATAAAATTCTCGATCGCCAAATCTAGTGTCGACAGCTTCCGTAGTACCCCATTCTCGGCTCACAACATCCATACGCCAGATTCCGATCCTGGGATCCTACAGGGAGGATTTTCCAATGTACTTTTATCTCGTAATAAGCATAACCATAAGTTTACCCAAATCACAAAGGCAACATCATCATCACATATCCACTAATATAAACATTTGAATACAATGTTGAAAGAGAAATACATATATTGAAATCAAAGCTTCAGAAGTCAGCTACATGCTCCAAGCTCCACGCTGCTGCAACCTAACGCCACCTGCACACATCTATCGTGTATAAGCTTATAGAAAGCTTAGAGGGTGGTGAAAGTGTGTACGCAAGATAAGTGTCAAGCACACAAATACAACGCCATAATCATAGAATGTCGAAAATACTGGCAAGATCATGAATCATAAGATATCAGAGTAAGCAGAAACATACTGGTAAGTCCATGAGTGCCATTAGCCGTACCAAGGCTATGCGATACAAGGCATGAATGCTAACGGCAATATCAATGCAGAAACATGGCAACCTAGAATGCTAAAAGTTGCGGATGCAGTTCAATTAGAGCTATACACGAGTCGAGCCGAGCTGAGTATCACCCTACTTGTACTCGACTCTTAATGCCCGAGTCCTATTCGTACTCGGCTCTACTCGGCCAACAAGCATGGATTCCTTGTTCATGCTCTACTCGCCCGAGTACGAGCTGAGTACGAGTAAAAAATGAGTTGAGTCGAGTTTTCGAGGCAAGTTTGAGTACGAGTAGAAATCGAGTCGAGTTCGAGTTTTCGATAATTAAAATATATAAAATGCACATAATTTATTATTAAAAAAATTAATTTCTAACATATATTAACAATTTATAAAAATAAAGAATAAAAAATCAATGCCACAAATTACCGGACGAGCTGGGCAGGAACGACCGGCAACGTGCATGCAGGGCAGGGATGACGGACGAGTGGCAAGGACGAGCTGCGGCACCGGACAGGGGCACCGGGCAGACCGTAGGGACGAGTGGCAGGGTCTGCATCGCCAGACAGGGGACAGGGGAGTGAGGGAGAGAGAGGGAAGGAAAGGGACGGTCGAAAAGGCGCTGGGGGAGAGAGAGAGAGATTTTTGAACGGTCGCTGGGAGGGAAGAAGAAAAAAGGAGGTTTTGAACTGGCGCTGCTTGAAAACGACTAGAGGGTAGGGTTTTTTTTGGGGGCGGGTTATATACGGGTACACGAGTCGAGTACCGCCCTACTCGTACTCTACTCGAAATTAAAACGAGTTTTAAAAAATCGATCGTACTCGGCTCTAACTCATGACGAGTTGAGTCGAGTCGAGCGAGTAACCGAGTATACTCTGCTAGTATATAGCTCTAAATGCAATATGCGGTGTGAATGAAATGACCAAGGTGGAGTGAAGTCGGGATGATAGTACGTAATATCACAGGTTATGGGGTCCATCACAAGGGACTTCTATCCAAACCAGTCTCATACCAAAATTTGGATAGTCAGACTCAATGTAATAGACTCCTGATCTCAGGTTAGTCACACGCCCCAACTGAAATCCTTGCCATTACAAATGTACACCACAATTAGTTGCGCACCACCAGCCCAAATGGATAGTGAATGAATGAATGAGTATAATGCTGAGTATGCAACTCCTGCTCAATAAGTCCACATATCAGTACCGGGATCATCACCGGGGTCTAGTACACTCCAAGCTAGCTACCGCCCCAGCCGACCGTATAGCCCAACGAGTGGAAAAGACCTCACTACCCGCCTGCCAGTAGTATACCAATGTCTACCTGACTCGTTGATAGTGGACCCATTTGGGAGCTGGTTAAACCCAGCCTAGCTTACAGTGTCCTCACTCGGGCGGATAAGGCCACACCCCTCCCAACTGACCACGACACAGTGGGAAATATGGCCTATTGGTATTCGACACTCGGGCGCTCATGTATCCACTCGGTCTAGACATTGGGGCATCTCCTGGCCTAGGAGGTTTAAGGACTTTCACTCACGGACATCAAAAGTGCCTAGATGCTCGAACCAAATATTTTTGGTGTCCCATCTAGCCATCCACGACATGCCTGTGGAGGTCACAACTCTGATGTCACTAGGGCGTATAGTAATCACAATTACACAATACAAGATGCATGAGTCATGTTGTCCAATCATGTATCAATCCTGTGCATATCGTGCGCGCATGTGAGATAATCTCTGCCTATCAGGGAGTCTCATAACAACCTGCCCAGTGACATATGCAATGGTCAACCACATCTTATAATAAACATGCAGAGGATGCATATGGGCATGTATCATGATGTTATGCTATCACATACTCATAATCGGTATCGACAATTGGCATCGATAATTGGCCTATACAATCAGCCAGATAATCGGCCTTGGCAATCGAAATCGGCCTCGACAATCGACCTCGATAATGGGAATCGACCTCGACAATCAGAATCAGCCTTGACAATCGAAATCGGCCTCGACAATCGGAACCGGCAATTAGAATCAGCCTTAATAATCAGAATTGACCTCGACAATCAGAATCAGCCTCGATAATTAGAATCGACCTCAAAAATTGAAATTGGCCTCGACAATCAGAATTGGCCTCGACAATTGGAATCAACAATCAGAATCGGCCTCAGTAATCGGCCTCGACAATCAACCTTGATAATCGGCCTCGACAATCGTCCTTGATAATCGGCCTCGATATTTGGCCTCGACATTCGGCCTCGGCAATCAGAATCGGCCTCGATGAGAATGGGCCTAACAAGGCCTAAGGGAAGGTCACAATGTGGACATTTAACCATCATTGCCCATCAATGTGGACATTTAACCAGCATTGTTCCCAAGGAATGGTCCATATAGAGCCAAACATATAGTGGGCCCGTGGCCTCGCACAAGGGCCTCATACACAACATAATGGGCCACATACCTGGGCCTAATACACATCACGAAGGGGCCACATGATATGAGCCTAATACACATCACAATGAGCTGCATGATATGGGCTTCAAATACATCACAATGGGCCACAACCCATGGGCCTAATACATAACAGGTGGGCCCTACACATGAGCCTCATATACATTAAATGGGCCTTATCACATGGGCCACACTAATGGGCCTCATATACATCAAGTGGGCCGCATTAATGGGCTGCACCAATGGGCCTCATATACATCAAGTGGGCCGCATCAATGGGCCGCACCAATCGGCCTAGAAAAGTGGATGAACTGTGTGCATGCAACACACACATCATGGTAGGCTGCACAAATGAACGACATAAATATACAATACATGCATCAATGGTAGGCCCCACGTGGCACCTGTCCAAAGGTGGATGGTGTGAATATAGAATACGTACACCAAGGTCGGCCCCATCACATGGGCCTCATATACATCAAATGGGCCATGTACAGCTAGGAGGTGGGCCCGACATAGTAGATGGGCCCTGTGTACATGGCAGGGGGGCCTCATGAATCACAGAATGAGCCCCACCAGCTGGATATACAACACATACATTACGATGGGTCCCATGGATGGACTGTATAGATGAAACACATATATCATGTGGGACCCACGTATTTGTACAGGAACTCACCAACGAGACGCCTACATTATAGGGGGTCCCATATAGATGGATGGCGTGGCTTAAATACATACATCATTGTGGGAGCCACGAACGTCGGTGTGGAAGGACCACAATATCAAGGTGGCCCCACATGGACGACATGGATGATACAATACATGTATCACGGTGGGTCCCACACATGTGGCCCACCAGAGTTTTGAATCTGCCTCACGTCCATCTGGACGTGAGGATATAGAATGCTTACATCAAGGTGGGTCCCATCTGACATGGACGGAGCGGATATAATAACCTCATGATCAGACCCAGATGGATGGTCTAGAAGTAACAGATACATCAAGGTGGGTCCCACCGCCCGACACCCTGGACGGTGTGATAAGACCCATACATCACATGTGGCACCACATGGCACCGTCCTCAAATGGACGGTGTGGATACAAACTACACCATCGTGGCCCCACCCCCACATGTGCATCATGTGTGGGGTGGGTCCCACCTTGCCAAAACGAACGGACGATGTTGGATAAAATCCATACCTCAGGTGGGTTATCCACCGTCCAATCCACTGGGCGGTGGATGGAAAGTATGAAACACATACATCTGGTGGGTCCCACGTGGGCCCACCAGCTACGTATAATATATTATATATAATATTATATTATATTATCTTATATTATATCAGCTCCAGCGTCCAGGGCCTGGATACAAGACACACATTATGGTGGGGTCCGAACGTCCCACTTGATGGATGGCTGTCCACCTGAGATTTGAATCTACTTCATTAGATGGGTGGTGTGGATACACACGTCCTTCAGGTGGGTCCACGTCTGATGTACGGATGACGTGGATACACACATAAATTGTGATGGGTCCTTATGGCTATGAAGCGTGGATCAAGTGGGCCACACACCAACACACAAAGAGAGAAAGAGAGACATGAGAAGGGGAGGGACCCCACCACTATGGGCCCTCCCTATACAATGCATACATCAAGATGGGTCCCACCACAAGTGGGCCTTCAAATTTTAAATCTAAGCAAAAATATATAAATCTAACCCTAAGAAAGCACCCACCTTTGATCATGGACTTCTCCTTCCATCAATACATTCTATAACTCCAATGGATGAGACTCAACGGTTAAGATGAAGCTTGGATGGTGGAGATGGGAGGTAGGAAGGTGGGCCATACCAAGATCTCTCATGGAGGTTGGAACATGAGTTGCTTAAAGAATGAGAGAGAGAGAGAGATGAGAGATAGATTATAAGAGAGAGAGAGAGATGGGGTGTGATGGGTGAGTGAGTGATGGGTGTACTTTGTTGTAAGAGAAAGTTGACTTTGGGGAGGGTGGTTGTACTTGGGGATGGGTGTGAGTGATGGGAGTGATGTGTACTTAATTAATATAATTGATGGGATTGATGGGATGTTCTCTTGGGTTTGCAACGCGTGGCGTTTTCCTCGAACTAAAAGCAGGCCCACATCTCTTAGCCCGGGTATTGCCTCGGCGCGTGAGACGAGGCGTCGGAACTGCAGCGATGGTGCGGTAGCAAGGGTACAAGTTTCAAGTCGAGCCGACTCTGATATACGGGACATAACTCAGGATCGCGAGCAAACGCCGATAACAGATCGCGAGTCACTAGAATTCGACTGGGAGGACCGTGGCAGTCAACGGAATGGTACGGGCTAGGATACGGGTCTTACAGCTCTCCTCCATCTAAATTAATGGATGGGTACCTCATGGCCCAATGAAGGGCTGTCCAAGATTTGACTGCAAACGGATGCAGGGATTTATCGCAAGGGTCCGATTTGTGATTAACGCTCACCGTTCCTCGATCAAGGGTAAGATTTTATGGATGAGTGCAGGGGAATATCTCTGATCTATGGTGCGAGTTTGGATAAAATCTAACAGTTGGAATGTCATAATTTATGGTCATAAGTGGCAGGGCTAATTGTTTTAAAAATTCATATTTTAGGTTATTACTTGGGAGAGCTGTGTTTTACAAGCGCCGGTTGGACGGCCTAAATTGTCTATTCCCAGGCGTTGTTTGAGTCCATTTCTCACGATGGACCACAAGCCCAGTGAGATGGACATTATTCTAAAATTTCGAAACTAGTGGCCCACTAACGAGAGGCCTAGAGCTTGTTCGGGTAATCGGGGCATTTCTGAAGTGAATTGGGTAGGGAGATTTCTTGGGCGCGGTTGTTGAGGTATGGATTAAATAAGTTCATAGTATGGCTTATTTGAAATTAGCAAAAATGGTAATTCAATCATGATCACTCTAAACCGTTGGTTTTAGGTTAAAAGACTAACTGAGTTGATTTGGTTTATTAATTAAGGTCCCGGCCATAGCTGACTCGGCTTTGGGTAGATCTTTAATTTAGTTACAATTGTCTTGAATAGTCAGCGATGGGTCGGTTAGATTTGGGCCCTATGTGAACAAATCATGAGACTAAACTCGATGTTTACGTGATTGGTTGGATTCATTGGTTTTCTACGGTTGATCAATCTTATTTATACGGTTCTTTATCGGTACCAGCCACGTATAAGCTCACCTCGAGCATTAAGGGTCAGTAGGTGATGACGTGGCTAGTTATATAAAAAAATTAAGGATTTTTTAGCAATCCAAAATAGCAAAAATTCGGAGTGTTACAATCAGCCTTCGACTAGTTGAACCAAAAATTCGACTGGTCGAATTTGTAACCATAAAACAGTTTTGCTTCGACTTGAACTTAGATTAACCGAGAAAACTCAAACTAGTTGAACTAAACCTTAGGATGGTTGAATTTCAAGCAAACACAAGTATAAAAATCCAATTTAAATCATTTTTGAAAGCACATAAACCTAAGGTCTTTCTAAGGTTTTATACTACCTGAGATATGTGAAATATCTAAACTTCTTTGTCTTGAACTTGATCACTGACTTCATCTTGACTTTTGAGCTTGATCTTGTACTTGAATATCAGTTGATCTTTAGCTTGATCTTCTCTTGAGAATGTACCAGACTTGAGCTTGATCTTCTCTTGATCTTGAGCTTGATCTTTTCTTGATCTTAGACCGGACATAAAGATCTCTTGACAATTTGTTTCGATCATACGAAATTTGACAACTAAAGAGTGCTTTGATCATTTTAACACTTACAATCTCACCCTTTGTCAATTTCGTGACAAAACACATATCATTACAAATAAGAGAATAATGAAGTCTTGTAATCTTGTTGTAGAAAATTTTTGAAGTTTTCAAAATGTTACTACTCCCCCTCAATTAGTACTTCCCCTATAGCATTCTATAGCATAAAACATTCCATAACATAAGGCATTCCTCAGCATATGTCATTCTTCAATCAAACGTGGCATGCATTCTTTAATTAACTACATGACATGCATTTTTCCATATCCTCCATAGCCTACATGACATGCATTCTCCAATCAACTCTCCCCTTTTTTGTCACAAGTTAACAAAGGTAGAATGAACTAACTATCAAGTAAATTGGATAGACAATGAAAATAACCGACAAGTAAACTTGATAGATAATGAATATTAAGAAGAAGTATATAGCTAGGAGATAATTGAAGTTGGAATTAAGCATAAGAAATTGGAAACATTAGGAAAACAAATGACAATAAAGTATTTAGGGAGTCTAAGAAAATCATCCAAGCACAATCAAAAGTAAAGTTTAAAGATTACATATCCACAAAAATCAATTCCATCAAAAGATAACTAATATCAATCCGATCCAGACGAGGAAGGAGCAGGCATTGACGGGTCAAGTTGATTCAAACTCCAGCAGATGCGATGGAAGTACTTCTTCATGTACTTCATTGAACACTTGTGGGTTTGAACCGAATTTTCCTGTGAAATATGCAATGCTTCAACCTTCTCCTCCAAAGATTTGAGTCATTCATCTACCTGAGATGGCTGATAATTAGGATCATCTGGCTTATCAGATTTCTCCAATTCATCAAAAATATCATCTAGGGTTGTATCTTCTGGATGTTGTGCTTCCTCCTCTTCTTCACTTTGGCTAGAAAGAGGTTTCAAATTCATCTTCTTCACTTTGGCCAAGAAGAGGTTTCAAATTCATCTTATTCCGGATGTTGTGCTTCCTCCTCTTCCTCACATGCAGACGTCACTACAGACAATGTAGCTCCAGCCGATGAAGTGCTCCCGATCAACTTATAAAGATTTTTGTTTCTTTATACCTTCATGACTATGAATGCCCCCTTTGAAACTTTAAGGACATGATCAAACCCGCTGAATTTGCATCCTAGTGCCTTGAGTGCTCTCAAAGATATCAGACTATTCTTCAAATCAGGAGCATGTCTCACCTCGATCAAGATATGATTCATGTCATCAAACATCCTGATGCGCACCGATCCAACACCAACCACTTTACAGGCATTATCATTATGCATAAAGACATAGCCACCATCGCACTCACTGTAATTGGTGAACCAACTCCAATGAGGGGTTATGTAGTACGATGCCCCCATATCCAAAATCTATTCTTCGTCAAAGTACCCGGATCTTGTGGTCGTCAACACGTCAGTACTGTTCATCTCCTCATTCGATCTCCCTAAAAGAACCCTCTAAATTCTCTTTTATTGCCTTAGGATTCTGACCATCCTTCTTTATGTGCCAGAACATCCCACAATTCCAACACTTCAACTTGCCTTTGCCCTTCCCCTTGGATTTGGACCTCGATCGAGAAGAACCATTATCACGCTCAAAATTCCACTCCCTCGTAACTAGTGCATCTGTAGAAACACCCATATCACTACTTTTCTTCCTTATCGCCTTCGAATAAAGGGATGAGGTAATAGTTTTGACGCTAATGGTCGATCTACCGGTGCACAACAAGTCCTTGAACGACTCATACGAAACCGGGAGAGAATTCAACAGGATGCATGCCTGATCCTCATCTTTCATCATTTCCTCCACATCTAATAATTTACAAATTAACATGTTGAAGTTACTAATGTGAGCCTCAACATCAGCCCCCTCTGCCATCTTCAGATTAAATAACTGAAGCTTCAAGTACAAGTGATTCTCAAGAGATTTCTTCGCATAGATGTTCTCTAACTTCACCCATGTATTCGTTGTAGTTTTCTCTCTCATGACAAATAGAAGACCTCATACATTAAGCACAATTGGATAGAGGTTCTCACTTTCTTATCCATCTTGTTTCATTCATCATCTGTCATAGATTCCAGTTGCTTTTCAAGGAGAGCATCATCCAATCCTTACTGAACTAGAAGATCAGTCATCTTAACTTTCCATAGTTCAAAATTGCTTTTCCCGAAATATTTTTCTACATCAAACTGTGGATTAGATGCCATTGGTATGATGCTTTCAAATTCAATATGTTTCCCAATGAATGCTCTGATACCACTTGTCGGGGAACCATGGAAGCACACAGAAATGAATTAAGCAAAGTACTCCAATCACACAACCAAGTAATAATAAAAAAAAAAAACCTGAATTTTTCATGAAAAAATCCTTGGGGGAAAAAATCATGGCACAAAGCAAAAGTAATGGACAATGAAAGTAGAAAATTACAAGAGATAGACATTACCAATTCGAACAAGCCTCAAATCTTCCTCACAAGCCAAGTTATGCCCTTGAAAGCCTACAAATGAATTTAAAAGCCCTATAACACTTCTCTTCTCTCTCAATCCCAATTACACCCGATATATATATAGCCCCATATAGTATCACAATCGAAATAGGAAACAAATCCCATACTTACGCAATTCTGCGCGCGTGCTTAATGTCACCTTTAATGGGACTTTGATGGCATCGACAATCTATCGATGGCATCGAATATCTTCGATGGCATTGAGAAAAACACCAAAACGTTCCAGCAATAAAACATGAATTTTTTGGATTTTTCCGATGGCATCGGGCATCTGTCGATGTCATTAACATATGCTCGATGGCATCGAGTGGTCTGTCAATGGCATCAACAGACCCTGTTGTTTACAAATTTAAGACATTGTTCGCACACCAAGTATAGGGTTGCGATGTAGTAATAATCTCGGTAAGACCAAGGTCGAATCCATAGGGACTGAACCTTGTACGTAATCTAAAAGTAACTCGAACTAGAACTAGGCGAAGATGTAATTTAAATTAGGTGAATATGAGAGAATAATGGTGAACTACTTTATCTAAAACTTGTAAAATTCAAAGGTGGAAAACTAGGGTGCCAAGGATCTACTTGTAGAGATCAAGGAGATCTATACTTAATTCACGAACACAACTAGAATCAAAGTCCTATCTTCATCCAGTTGGAAGATATTTCATTAAAAACCAATCTGAACTTCCTTTAATCCAGTTTTCAAGAGATGAGAGGTATGAGAATTAGGATTGATTTCATCACAAAACTATGCCCATGAGATAAAGCAAACAACAGAATTTAACAAATCCACATCCAATCTAAGGGAGTTATGAATGTTAGAAAGGGTTCCATAATCCAACCATGCATAGGAGATGATGGTGAACAACAGGGTTCCCAAATTCACAAACCCTATAATGAAAAGAACATATTCAAAGCTATCGCAGATCTATTATAATTTAAGTCACAACAAACCATTAAAAACTATGAATATTCCTTATAATCAAACTATAATCAAAGAGAGTTCATAAAACATGAATCAAAGCTGTAGAAATTGTCCCATCACGCTACAAGCTTCACCTCTTAGCCCTACCTAAGAGGTTTAGCCTGTAATAAATATGCTAAAAAACTCTTAAAAGCATTAAGGAAGAAAACTAAATGAGAAAAGGAAGAAAAACTCTTTGAAGATCGCCGCCTCCACGCTATCTCTCTCCCTCTCCTCTTCTCTTTGCTCTTTCTTCCCACGTGTATGGTCTTCACGGCTGCCCTGGATCCACACGTCCTTGGATGGTCGTCCCCTCTCTCTCTTCTCTCCTTTTATAAGCAAGGGAAGTCGGCAGAAGTGGCTGGAGTCAGTACGGTTTCTACGTACAAGGAGTTACGCACTCCTCTTTCGTAGCAAAGAAGACGCCCGAAAATCTCTCTTTCATCGCTCATTTTCCAAAGAAACAGTGTCCCTTGATACATTTTTGGATGGACTACATGATGGACGGTTCAGATCGGCCGTCCGATCAAAGATGGTGGGCCACAACGGCCCAGAAATCCCGTATTTCCCGGACGCGCAATCTTGGTTTCAACCTACGCTGACGTGTTCAGTGGGCCCCATATTGATGTTTCGGAGAAATCTACTTCGTTCATTGGATTCCTGGATAAAAACCAGTCGGGAAGGAGTGGTTTTTATCGAGTTTTTGTGTGATCCACTATATCAAACCAAATCATTGTTCATCCTGCGTTTTCTGACGATCAACGTGTGTACGTGCACAAGGGGCCAAACAGACACCTTAACTAGGGTCAAGCCCCCCCTCTGGACACATTGGACGGTTCTAATCATCAGAATGCATAATGGGTGGGGCCCACAAGCCAAAAACGGTCGACGAACGTCCGTCCGCTAGCCTGCCTGTGTAGCTGAGAGAGAGAGAGAGAGAGAGAGAGAGAGAGAGAGAGAGAGGTTGGGTGAACCTTGGGTTGACCGACTTGTTTGTCTGGTGTGCGTCCAGTTCACGTGTACCCCATGTACGTGCGATGTACATGTGGGGTTCACTGTGATGTTTGTGAGAAATCCGTTCCGACCATTCGTCTTACCACCTCAATTAAGGGGTTGAGACAAAATTTGAAGCATATCCAGATATCAGGCCGGCCCCAAATCAGGATTTTAGGGGCTGATTTGTCCGTTGGGCCACTTCCACAAGGATCCAATGGCTAAAATTTGACGTGTATGGTTAATTTATGGTCCTCAAGCCATATATAAAGTTTTGAGACAAACGGATGGTGGGAACCTTGTGATCTTGCATCCTGGACGATTTTTAGGCTCGTTTAACGTGAGTGGCGAGATTTTCTCGGATCTTTGTCGTGTAAATTCTTCGATCTCGGTCTCCTGGGGTCTGTCCCTTACCTTGGTAACTTCAAAGCATTAAATTAATACTTTTAGTACCCTTTTTCAGTCCAAGCTCCTAAATACACCTTGTATCACAAACAAGATTAAAATGGTCCGTTAAACAGTATTATGTTCATAAATTCAAGTAATAACTTGGGTCTAATATGCAATATTTGACCCTCAACAGACATCAACAACATTGATCACTATTGAACGATTTTTACTTCAAAAACAAACATAAAGAGCGATTGTGACCCACTTGTCCAGCCTTAAGTTGATTAAGGGTGCGAGCTTTGAGTGTCAAGCTAGAGAGTCCGAGTTCACTCAAACGAGTCACATGGGACCCATCCAAGCCTTAAAATCATGGCTATATCCTCAACCCCATCCTATATCAGGTTGCGTCAAGCTGGATATCAGGCTCTACTAATATCAATATGTAGGGTCCGTTTGTTAACACTTAAATTGATTAGTTAATGCTGAATTTAGAAAACACCCAGTGTTTAGTGGTGTTTGTTAACGCCGAACGTGCATGGAAAGCACACCGTAATTTTATGCAGAATTTTTTCAGCAAGTGAGGTCTAGCTTAATAGCCAATCTAGAATGCACTCCACAAACTTAAAAAAGAAAAAAAAAAAAAAAAAAAAAAAAAAAAATCCAAAATTGCCATCGATTTGGAGAGATTTTCTCCTAATACACAACCCTACTTTTAACGTGTGGCACTTCTCTAAGCCTATAATAATTTATGTTTTAGATCCACAAGGTCCATTAACTTTTCTATATCATTCTAGAGCATATTCCCAAAAAACAAGCACATTCAAAGCTCAAGTTGACCACACCACAGGATGTAGTGGGAATGCAACAACTACCGTTAAAAACTTCATGAGTTCCACCCTGAAGCTTATTTGCCATCTAACCTCTTCGTAGGCTCACACAAACCTGAAGGGAAAACACAAAAATAAGCTTGATCAGAGCCTTCCGTGGCCTCAAAAAGTTTTCAATGATTCCCACCCAATTCCCATGGTTTCATATAGTGTGGCCCACTTAAGCCTTAGATCTGCCTTGTTATCTGTGTTAATTTTTAAAATGATACGGATAAATTTTTTATTTTTTTTAAAGGATAAATGGTGTGGATAAAACGTATATATACATCACCGTAGGCCCCACAAACCCATTTCACGTCTCTAGCTCCAATCGAAGAAGTCAATTAGTTGATGTACTGCGCACCAGCGATATAGCTGGTGCGGGCATGTCGTGCAAAGGCGAGGGCTGCCGTTCCTCGTCGAGTTGGATAGAACGATTCAAAGGATATCAAAGTTACATGGCCCCAAAATGATGTATTTATTATATTCACACCGTTCATCCATTTTATGAGATCATTTAGAGCATGATACCAAAAATTATTGGTATCCAAATCTTAAGTGTACCACACCAGAAATAGCAGTGGGATAATAATTCTCACTGCTAAAACATTCGTAGGGCCTACCATAGCGTTTATTTTCCATCCAATCTGTTCATAAGGTTACATAGACTTGGATGAAGAGGTAAAACGAATATCATATTGATCCAAAACTTTTGTGACCCCTAAAATGGTTTCAATGGTAGATGTTCAATCCCCCATAGCTTTTTACTGTGTGGTACAGTTGATATTTGGATCTGTCTTATCTTTTGGTCCAACCCTTAGGACGAGCTCTCCAAATGAAAGGACAGTTGGGATATAACACATACCTCATGATGGGCCCACATAACTTGCTGACGTCAACATTGTTGGCGTGTGGTACACCAGCCAATCCGCTTCCGGCTGATGGAGTAGCACGCAGTTCCTGACCGGATTCAGGGGAACTTTTGTATCAACCCAAGTATTTTATCTTTCATTTCATCACGGTGTTCATGAACTTATAAACGGTTTGGATGGTATATAAACCTCAAGGTGGAGCCAAAGAAGGTTTCAACGGTAGTCATTTCTTTCTCCAAGTTTCTCTCTCATGTGGCCCACTTGAATTTTGGATCTACTTCATTTTTTGTCATGTGTCTTAACATGAGCTAGCAAAACAGATGGATGGGTAGATTTCTCACTAACACTATGGTGGGCCCCACCTAGCATCCGAACTTGCTGTGAAACCCTTTCTCAAGAAATCAGCGTTGCATGTACCTTCTTATGTGCCGCACCCCCGCTTACCCAGGATGGTGCAATCCCTACCATAGGTCCCACTTTAATATATATATATATATATATATATATATATATATATATATATATATATATATATATATATATATTCTACAGGGACTTTGTCCATCCATTTTTCCAAATCATTTTAGGGCATTATAAAAAAAAAATAAAAAATGAAGCACATCCAATTATTACTTGGACCATACCATAGGAAACAGTGGTGATTGACCATTAATGGGCCTGGGCCACATGAGATTTGAATCAACCTCATTTTTGGAATCATTCCTTAAAATGATTTGGAAAAATGAATGAATGGCATGGATAAACCATGTACATTAAAAATTTCTTGTGGGACACAAAAGCTTTGGATTAAAATGATATTTATGTGGTCTCTTCATCTGGATCTTTTTTCCATTATCAACAGATTAGATTGCAAATAAACATTCCAATGGAATCGACGAGGTTTTTAACCGTAGGGATTCAATTACGATTATTTCATATGAGTAAATGTGTCAAATTAACATATTTCAAACATTTCATACGTTAGTTAACAAACAAACTGGTCCTTAGTATCTTATATTATAAGTATATCATACTGTGTTTGGTTGCAACAACTTTCATAATATTTTATTATTACCCTATGTAATTTGATGCTACATTTACCAATCATGAAACGGATAAAATAGTTTCTACTCCAGTAATTTCAACTACTGAATATTTTCCATGTTAACCATCCAACGGATGTCCGACACACCCATGTAAAGTGGGTCCCATGATTTGGATGGTTTTAAGTTTAATTCCATACATGCCATTTGTACAATTCATGATTGCATTCGCATAACCATCATAATCTTCCAAGAGCATCAATGTTTTCCATCATAACGATCCACTGTCTACTTTCCATTGCAAAGTTGTCTAATTCCATTTGAAACTCAAATATCATATTTAAGGATTTGATTTTACGTAGGTGACAATTCATACTTAGATAGTCCGTTTAGTTCAACTATTCATATTCTAGTTACTACCATATAAAAGCCATGATCCTGCAATCACGCTTCAGCAATTATCCTGACCTTTGATTTTTAGAGTAGAATTCCAGCCATTGAAATTTGTGTTTATATTGTTGTAAATTTAATTACAGATGATGATGGTCACAATCATAGAATAGATTCCACAAGATGGACGGTTGTGATCATACCATACAGAGGCTTAGCATCCGTCGGAGCCAATGAACCAGATTGGACAGTGCATGCACGGGACTGAGCTTTTGATATGTGGTGCCTAAAATCATGGAAGTAAGAGCATGTAGTGGTGGTCGCCTTGTCTTCGCTGCTGTTGGATTTAAAGCTAGTAATAATGTAAAGTCGTCCAGGCATGCTAGAAACAGCCTCCTCAGATCCTTCCAAAATCCAAAGGAATGAATTTCAATTTGATAATGATAGGCAGCAATAGTTACACAGATATTTTAATTGGTTCGTATGATCATATCAGTCCTTTTCATCGGCCGTCTCTGAATTTCTAATTCCATGTCCCTTGTCCTTTGTCATGAAATTTCTATAAGGCCCACTCACTCAACGCTGTGAACTAGTTGTGGTTCATTGATTCTGTCAGTTGTCCTTTTGGATGTGTGATCACCTAATCCGAACTGACCAACTGGTTGTTGGTACTGCAGATGGGCCAGGAAACCACTTTATCTAGCAATTCCATGATAACCTATTTATTTTAATATACGTTATTACCTTGTAAGAATTCCATAAGGTGGGTTTTATTGATCAACAATCTGGATCTCCCTAAGGGTTGGATAATGTAATCGGGTATATTAATGGACCCCACAAACTTGTGGTTCATATAAAATCATTTAAGAGGTGATGCACTACAACTGTCTCACACGAACTGTGTACGTTTGAGTTGAACTAGGATTGACAAATTCGTGTGAAGCCTAAAAGAGAGGAATTTTGATGGGTTTCAAACTCCTCAACCCTCTAAAGTATATAAGCAGGCCGGGTGCCCAAGCCTACACACGTTGAAGCCTTTTTCATTCTATCCCGGTACATCTTTAAAAGGTGTAAGGTGTGGAAGACTGCAGCATCAAGCATGCAACGATAGTGTTCTAATCAGGTATGAATTCTAGATTTCTCGATCTTCATCTCCGATGCACTGAATGGTCCTTTCAATTCCACAAATTACAATTAGTAGTTGGTAATTTGGGGTCAAGATCCAAATCATCCATTTATGGATATCCTGCTAAAATATGGCTACTAATTCATGGTTTTTAGGCCAATTATGGGACCATAAGCATAATGCTTTTAGGTCACACAGTGGATTTCAGTGATAGCCTGGCAACGCTAGCATGGCTAATAGCCCCTATTGTGGATTTGGGTGTGTTTTCCATATACCAATCCCAACTTCAGGGCATTTGGCATCGTTTAGACCTGAGCCATCGGCTCCAAATTTTGGCGCTTGTTGTCAATTGCTAATGACATCTAAGCAATGGGTCAGCTTTTGGGGCTATATATACTACTAGTGGTGGCCACAGTTCATCAGAATCCATGGGGTTTTCGTTGCTCTTGACTGATGTCGTATCCTCCATTGCTGCTGATGTAGATCCAGGCAACCATTAATGGTCGAAAAGGAAAAGTGAAAACAATAAAGAAAGGAGGGTCATGTTGGGGATAAAAAACACCCAAGTCCCGAGACTCGGACTTGGCGCCTCGGGTCGCCGCCTCGGGTCGCCAAGGCATACGTCAGAGCCGAGGGAAGTCAAAGATTCTGTAAACTGAGAAAAGAGTTGAGTCGGTACAGACGACGAACCGGTAGTCCAGGCATGCCTCGGCCGACCTTCTAACCGGATCGGCCGATAAAGGAGGGGCAGCGCGAAACAAGGCCTCATCCCAAATATCTCGGAATAAGATCCCCGATCCCGAAGCTTGCGGGATCGGATAAAGACCGGAGACGGGCACGATTCTGTCTCCGTGATACTAGGAGAAGAATCCTCTTACGATTGCACGATACTGGGAGAGGAATCCTCCTAGGACAAAACGCTCCAGCAACTATAAAAGGAGGACCTTCATCATCTTGGGAGGGACGCAAAAACTCTCTTTCTCACAAACCCCTCAATACACTTAGACCCAGAATCCAGGCCTGACTTTGGCATCGGAGGGTCCCCTGCTCATGCCAGGGTCTCCTTTGTCCCTTCTCTCTGTGCAGGTATACGAAGGTCTAAGGGGACGATCCAGATTTTTGCCTCAACAGTTTGGCGCCGTCTGTGGGAACGAACAAAAAGCCATCCCTTATCTCTACTGAATCCCATGGTGATGACTAGAAGAACGGTCCCCGAAGAGTTGAATGAGATCGCGGTTACAGGGCCAGCAGGCCCGGTCGCGGTCCCCGCAGTCCAGAACCCGCCTAACAACCGCCAACGAGGAGCGACCAGAACAAGCAACAATCAGCGGGGTCGGAACAATGGGCGGTTAGATCAGGAGGTTCAAGAAATCCGATCCGATATGAATATGATGAAGCAGATGCTGGAACGAATGTATCAGCAGCAAATGCAGCCACTTTCGCCTCCCCAAGGGGAGACAGCACATGTACCGACTGCAGCGGTTGATCCTCAACCTTCCGCTCCGCAGTCTTTTCGACCGAGCCAACTCCAAGGCGTCCCTGAACCGTCTCCAGCCCAGTCGGCCAATGCATCTTTGCCCCCAACCGACCTTCGGCACGAGATAGAGCGAAGAAGGCGCGTCCGACCTCCCATAGAAGGCACGGCCGAAAGTAGTGAACCTTGGAAGGCCGATATTCAAAATTTTAAAAGAGAAGTACGGGAGGAAATGGCGAAAGAAATGGCGGACATGAGGCATGGCCGAGATATGCATCCAACAAGGTCCGAAGCAAAGGCGTCCCCCTTTGTGGACTCGGTAATGGAGGCTCGGTTGCCCGAGAGGTTTCGCTTACCTCAGATCACTCCTTTCACCGGCAAGACCGACCCGACGGAGCATATCGAATGCTTCAGAACATATATGGAGCTCCACGATGCCTCGGATGCAGTAATGTGTCGGGCCTTTTCTCTTACATTGACCGATGTAGCTCGGCTGTGGTTCAAACAGTTGAAACCAAAATCCATCAGTTCATTCGTCGAGCTGAGCGACGCCTTCCTCACCAACTTCATCGGCGGGAAAAAGAAGTTGAAACCCCCTGCACATCTGAACAACATAGTTCAGAAGCAGGGAGAGTTATTAAAAGATTATATCAAGCGTTTCAATTTCGAATCCCTCCAAGTTCGAAAACACTCAGAAGAAACGGCTCTCAATGCGCTCATGCAAGGAGTTAGAGATAAGCCATTCCTGGCATCTCTGGATAAAACTCCGCCCGATACTTTGGCAGAGTTTATGGCACGGTCGGATAAATATGCAAACGCCGAAGAAACATGAATTCTGCGCAAAACTAAAACTTTGGTCAAAGAGTCGGCCAAAAACGAAGCCGACTCGACCGGAGGAAGGAAACGCAAGGATGAGCAGGCACACGATGAGCGAAGGTCAGGCAAACGCCCGGATCGACGATTTTCCACGTATACTCCCCTGAACAAAACTCAGGAACAGGTATTGATGGAAATCAAGAGTGAAGGCTTTGTCAACTGGCCCAGTAAGCTCAAAAGTAATCCTAATCGGCGAGACAAGGATAAATACTGCCATTATCACCGCGATCACGGGCATAACACGAGTGATTGCCGTCACCTAAAGGAAGAGATCGAACGGCTCATAAAGGATGGCCGACTCAAAGAACATATAGTCAAAGCTGAAGTAACGGAAAGACGTCCGACTGAGAGTCAGCCGATGGAAGAAATCCAGACGATTATCGGCGGTCCGCGAGGTGGGGGCGATTCAAACAATGCTCGAAGGAATGATGCGAGAAAACTTAATCAGCCTGAATCCGAGCTTATGATCATAGATCGGCCACCAAAGGAGAAGAAAAGGGAAAGATATTGCATTTCATTCACAGAGGAAGACGCCCGAGGAATCTATCACCCCCACGATGACGCATTGATTGTCACCCTGACTATCGCTAACCGGAAAGTGTTCCGGATACTCGTCGATACGGGATCATCTGCAGACGTGTTATTTACTCAGGCGTTCGATAAGATGGGAATCGAACGATCCATGCTACGTCCAGTTCGGACCCCGTTAATCGAATTTTCCGGGGGACAAGTGCTGCCGGAAGGAACTGTCTCATTGCCACTTACTGCCGGCAATGCCCCACATCAGACAACGATGATGGTGGAATTCCTAGTCGTCGACCAACCATCAGTATACAATGCAATACTCAGCCGACCTTCTTTAAGTCTCCTCCAGGCTGTGGTATCCACATACCATCTTTCCTTGAAATTCCCGACTGAGACGGGAGTAGGAATTGTCAAAGGAGACCAGCAAGATGCGAGGCGCTGTTACATGATAGCTGTAAAAGGGAACGCCAACAAAAGTCCGATCAACATATCAACGATCGAGTCATTGGACCCTCGGGGCGAGGGTCATGAACGAGGGCAGCCGGTCGAAGATCTTATCTCAGTCCCCCTGGCCGAGACAGACGGATCCAAGACAGTACGAATTGGCTCGTCTTTACAGTCCCCCTTGAGGGAAAACCTGATAGCCTTGCTCCGAAGGTACGCTGACGTATTTGCCTGGTGCCATGATGATATGCCCGGGATCGACCCATCTGTGATGACTCACCGGCTCAACATCGATCCGTCATGCCGGCCGATCCGACAAAAGCGACGACCGCTCGGCCCTGAACGATACGCCATCATTGAAGAAGAAGTCGGCAAACTTCTCCAAGCTAATTTCATAGAAGAAATACACTATCCGGAATGGGTCGCAAATGTCGTGCTCGTAAAGAAATCCAACGGGAAGTGGCGAGTCTGTATTGATTATACTGACTTAAACAAAGCCTGCCCGAAGGATAGCTTTCCGCTTCCGAGAATAGACCAGTTGGTAGATAGTACCGCCGGACATGAGCTCCTTAGTTTCATGGATGCATATTCAGGATATAATCAAATTGTAATGCATCAGAAAGATAAATCAAAAACTACCTTTGTCACCGACAAAGGCCTTTATTGTTATCGAGTGATGCCATTTGGTTTAAAGAATGCCGGCGCAACTTACCAAAGATTAGTTAACAAAATCTTTGCCCGACTTATAGGCCGAACTATGGAAGTCTACATTGACGACATGCTCGTCAAAAGCATACACGCGGCAGATCATGTGAATGATTTGGAAGAAATGTTCCTCATCTTACGAAAGTTTCGGATGAAGCTAAATCCGAGTAAATGTGCTTTTGGGGTGGGCTCTGGAAAATTCCTCGGTTTTCTGGTTAGCCAGCGAGGAATAGAGGCGAACCCTGAGAAGATAAAGGCTTTGATTGATATGGAATCCCCTAAAACCATTAATGACATCCAAAGGTTGACTGGACGAGTCGCTGCACTTAACCGGTTCCTGTCCAGAGCCACGGATAAGTGTCTCCCTTTCTTCAAGCAGTTGAAAGGACGACAAACAATGGGTTGGACGGAAGAATGCGAAGCGGCGTTTCAACAATTAAAATCATATCTCGGTTCTCCGCCTCTCTTATCAAAGCCCGAATCAGGCGAATCCCTGCTGCTGTATCTAGCAGTATCCGAGGCAGCCGTTAGCTCGGCTTTGATACGAGAATCCGAAGGAAAGCAGCTGCCGGTATATTACGTCAGCAAAGCGTTATTGCCAGCAGAAACAAGATACCCAAGCTTGGAAAAAGTAGCCTTGGCACTAATAACTTCTTCTCGCCGACTCAGGCCGTATTTTCAGGCTCATACCATCATCGTGATGACCGATCTTCCTCTTCGCCAAGTTTTACAGAAACCAGAAGCTTCCGGCCGACTCACGAAATGGGCTATCGAACTGAGTGAGTTTGATATTCAATACAAGCCGAAGGCGGCAATCAAAGGGCAAGCCGTAGCTGATTTTATTGCTGAAGGAACCCCACCAACTGATCTCCCGGTCAACGATATGCCGAAGGATGTTATAATCCCAGCAACGGCCGCTACACCAACCCTACCCTGCCCCATGCCCTGGAAACTGTTTGTCGACGGCTCTTCCAACTCGAAGGCAAGTGGGGCCGGGATTGTACTGGAAACTCCCGATCATACCTATATACAGTATGCCTTACGACTTGGATTCCAAGCGTCGAACAACACGGCAGAATATGAAGCATTGTTACTCGGCCTCCGACTCGCCGCTAGCATGGGAGTCACACACCTAAGCGTTTTCAGCGATTCTCAGTTGGTTGTAAACCAAGTCACCGGTGTATACCAAACACGGAAAGACCAATTAAGAGCATACATGGAGAAAGTGAAAGAACTTATCAAAGGATTTCAACTCTGTCATGTCACTCGGATCCCTCGTACAGAAAACGGCAAAGCCGACTTATTAGCAAAGCTAGCTTCCGCCGATGAAGACGATATACCCAGATCCGTCCCAGTCGAATACGTCGATGTACCGAGCATAAATGAACCAGCTAGCAAGGCCGTTAATGCAATCGACTCGGAACCATCCTGGATCGATCCAATCCGCCAATACCTTGACAAGGGGAAACTGCCTGAAGATCGTGCCGAGGCTCGACGAGTGCGGTTCCGAGCCTCCCGTTACACCATACTTAACGATACTCTTTATAAGAAGGGTTATTATGCTCCGTTGTTGCGCTGCCTTAAACCCAGTGAGGCAAACTATGTGTTATGTGAAATCCATGAAGGAATCTGTGGAAACCACTCTGGAGGGCGGTCTCTCGCCCACAAGGTCCTACGACAGGGATATTACTGGCCTACTATCCAAAACGACGCCCGCGAACTCGTCCAAAAATGCGACAAATGCCAAAGGTTCGCAGCGATTCCAAGACAAGCTCCCAAGGCATTGACACCAATGACCGGTCCTTGGCCCTTCGCGCAGTGGGGTATCGATATTATCGGTCCACTCCCTATGGGAAAAGGTCAGACCAAGTTTGTTGTGGTAGCAGTGGATTATTTCACGAAATAGGCCGAGGCAGAGCCGTTAGCTAAGATAACCGAACAGAAGATCACCGATTTCGTATGGAAAAATATTATCTGCCGATTCGGAATACCCCGCGTCATTATTACGGACAATGGAAGGCAGTTCGATAACAGAAATTTTCGCGAGATGTGCGACAACCTCGGAATCAGAAACGCCTACTCTTCACCCCATCATCCTCAAACTAATGGGCAAGTTGAGGCAGTTAACAAGATCATCAAGCAACATCTCCGGACCAAGCTTGACCGAGCCAAAGGGGCATGGGCCGAAGAACTCCCGAAAATTCTTTGGGCTTATCGAACCACGGCTCGAACCGCCACAGGAGAAACCCCCTTTTCACTCGCTTACGGCTCGGAAGCCGTCACTCCCGTTGAAATCGGCTTACCTTCGGCCCAAGTCACTTCATTCAACGAGGATGAAAATGAAGAACTCCTCGCACTCGGACTCGACCTCCTGGACGAGCAAAGGGAAGTGGCACGACTACGTACAGAAGCCCGGCAACGACAAGTGGCTCGGTTCTACAATGCCCGAATTAAGATCAGACGATTCCGGATGGGAGATATGGTTCTCCGAAAAGTATTTCCGAATACTAAAGAAATTGGGTCGGGCACATTAGGACCAAACTGGGAAGGACCTTACATTGTCTCGGGTACCATCCGGCCAGGAACATACCAATTAGAAGATCTAAACGGGCAATCGCTGCCCCATCCTTGGAACGCTGAACACTTAAAGATTTACTATCCTTAGCTCGGCACTTAAGATTCAAGGAATCCGAATTGAGAAAGCTTTAAAGCCAAAATTCTATGAATAAAAGTGCTATCTTTCATTTATCTTCAATTGCTCTTACAAAAAAAAAAAGAGACGAAATGATATGGAACCCTGGTTACTGCCTCCCGGAAGGAACGGTACTCAAAACATTCTCGCCTGTACCGACTTCATCCCCAGCAGTGACTTCAGCAGCGGCGTCCGGATTCTCGGATTCCGAGGCTCCTCCACCTTCGATCTCTGAGAGATCGAGGTCAGGAAAGGATTTCTTGATGTCCTTGATACATTCCAGAAATCCGCTTTGAACAAGCGATCCCTTTCATCCTCGAACTCCGCCGACTCAAGGAATGCTTAGACAGCTTGGTCCCTAGCCTTCTCTGCCTCCCGAGTCTTATCGGTGGCCTGCTGAATAAGTTCTGCCGCCTCAAGCTTAGCCCGAGCCAAGTCATTTGCACACGAAGCATGGGTTGCAAGGATTCGCCTGTTCTCCTCTTCAGCCCTAGAGAGGAGAGCTGACACTCGAGTAACTTCGGCCCTCGCTTCATCAAGGGCTCTCTTGGAAGAAGTCGCCTCAGCTTTCGCGTCTTCGGCAGCTTTCCGGGCAAGGCCTGCCGCCCATCAGAACGCCAACTCGTATCTCGGCGTTCTCGCGTCGCCCTTCAGCTTCCGAGAGAAGGGTCTGCAGCCGATGGGCCGAGGATAACTCTTTACAGGCCTTAACCAAGCAGGGAGCAAGTTCAAAAAGCACCCTTGCTGCATGGCCGACGGTTTGCGACGAAGGAGCGTTATAGAGGCTGACAAACTCCTTTTCGCTCCCATGGGCTAAGGCCCAGGGAACCATCCCCGACACCATCTTTTGCAAAATGGACGGCCCCTCCTGGCTCGTTTCTTCCCCTCTGGAGGATGCGGTCCTCGTCTCTTCTTCCCCTCTGGAAGACGCAGCCCTTGTCTCTTCCTCCTGCCTCGGGACTTCCGTCGCAACATGTCCCGAGTCAGGTGCCGCCTGAGGTTCCGAGGCAGCGGCCACTGTCACTTCCACCCTCTCTTCCGGATCGGGATCCGGAATTACGACGACAGAAGGAGCAGAAGAACTCGCAGGCTCCTTCTCCTTTTGCGCTACTCTCTGTCTCTTCGGCGGCCGAGGCTCCGACAAAAGGACTGATCGCGGAGGAGCCTTTAGCTTCGAAACCGCCCTAAGCGAAGGACGAGTTCCAGTCATCTCCGCGGGGGCTGATTTGGGAACAGTCCTTAGATGGGGACGAGCTTCGGGCAGATCTAAAAAAAAAAAAAAAAAAAATGAAGTAAATCAGGAAAGACTCAAAAGGCACGTGAAAATACAATTTCAATTACCTGTGACGGCCGAGTCTAGACCTGCGAGATGAAGACGCTCCGGTTGAAGGAGCACCTTCCAAGACCTATCTGCCGGGTCCAACGTCCTCAACTCTTTAATCCGAGCTGAAGCACTGGAGCCGAGCTTTTGCCGCTTCTTTGGGATGTCTGCCAGACACAAGCTCGTCAGACTCAGAATATTACAAAAAACAAAGAAAGGCAAGAGAGAAGAGCCAAGTCACCTGCTCTTTGAAACGACCGAGGAACACGAGCCTCGTAGGACCCGGACTCAGCCGTCTCCCAACGGCCACAGGCCCAAAACCAACGCTCTCTCCAATGTTTGTTGGAAGTGGGAGGGTCAGTTATTAGGGAGCCGCCTCCGCCCCGCCAAGCAGCGAAAACGTAAAAGCCGGGGTAGTTCGGATTCACGCGCACTTGGTATAAGTGAAGAAATTCGTCGACTGTTAACGGCGGCTGTTCCATCTCAGCCCACAGTACCGCACACCCGAGTAAGTTCCTCCACCCATTCGGAACTATTTGCCCCGGTGCAATCCGAATACGAGACAAAACTCCCCGGACAATGGGTTGAAGGGGCAGACGCAAGCCGCATTGCATCGAGACTTGGTAAATCGCGACCGCCCCAGGAGGAGGATGATCCCAAAGTCTCTCGGACGGGGAGATAAGTGATGACCGATTCGGGGATGTGGTACCCGATTCGGATCCTGTCCAAGTCCGCCTCGGTTAAGACCGAAGGAACCGGGCCGCTTAGGTCATCCCCCGATCCTTCCCCGTCAGACTCGGCATGTGCCGACTTATCAGCAGGAACCGACGCAGAGGTTCCTTCAGCAATTACTACTTCATCTTCCTCCTCCTCTTCTTCTTCTTCCATATCCCTTGGAAGATTAGGCCTTCCCGGGCGGGTTATTAAGGACGACCCACCCCGAGAAGGATCAACGGAAGCAGGGCGCTCCGCAGGAGCTTCGGTTACCCTCTCAGAGAGAAAAGCAGCGTTAGCGTCAACTGCCATTTCCGTCAATAAAGAAGGCGATTCCGCAACGTTCCAAAAACGTTGCGCTTCGCCTTCATCTCCGGAAGCTCCCTCCTGGGGACTTTGTGGACCTCTAGCCGCCATTATCACTAAATAGAGAGGAAGGAGAGACTCACCGGAGGGGGGAAGGAAAACGGAAATGGCGAGGACAGCCGCTGACAGCCAACAAAGAGGAAAGAAAGAAGAAGAAAAACCGAAGAGCTCCAAAGGAAATGAAAAGCGGGAACGGTAGTGGGAGTTTGAAATGCGGGACCCCCCCCTTTTTATAAGATTGCCACGCGGCGGAGGCAATTAATGGGAAAATGATTCGACGCCTGCGTCGACTCCCCCACTTGACACGTGGCGTGCGAAGACTGACAACAATGATACCCTTGCTACGTGTCCGAACTTCATTGGCGGGATGAGCGATTTGACAGTTGCCGGCGCATGCGATGTCAGAAACTGAACCGTCTCCCATCAAAGGCGACATAGAACGCATTAAATGCCTACTTCTCTCGAACCACGTTACGAACCGACTCAAAACTCTCTACTCCTAAGTGTCATATGAGACACGCGGAGTAGGGGGGCTTACTGTTGGGGATAAAAAACACCCAAGTCCCGAGACTCGGACTTGGCGCCTCGGGTCGCCGCCTCGGGTCGCCAAGGCATACGTCAGAGCCGAGGGAAGTCAAAGATTCTGTAAACTGAGACAAGAGTTGAGTCGGTCCAGACGACGAACCGGTAGTCCAGGCATGCCTCGGCCGACCTTCTAACCGGATCGGCCGATAAAGGAGGGGCAGTGCGAAACAAGGCCTCATCCCAAATATCTCGGAATAAGATCCCCGATCCCGAAGCTTGCGGGATCGGATAAAGACCGGAGACGGGCACGATTCTGTCTCCGTGATACTAGGAGAAGAATCCTCTTACGATTGCACGATACTGGGAGAGGAATCCTCCTAGGACAAAACGCTCCAGCAGCTATAAAAGGAGGACCTTCATCATCTTGGGAGGGACGCAAAAACTCTCTTTCTCACAAACCCCTCAATACACTTAGACCCAGAATCCAGGCCTGACTTTGGCATCGGAGGGTCCCCTGCTCATGCCAGGGTCTCCTTTGTCCCTTCTCTCTGTGCAGGTATACGAAGGTCTAAGGGGACGATCCAGATTTTTGCCTCAATAGGTCACACATCTTCTTCCTCTGGTGGTGATTGTTGGGACTCTCGAAATCAAGCAAGGTAATCATATTCGCACAAACAAATCCAGCAGAGAACAATCTTAATTTACATGGAAAAATCTCCATCGGAAAAAACTATGGCACAAAGCGAGAATTCACTATGAAAAACCAAGTTAAAAGAGATTGAATCTTACCGTTCAATGCCTTAAGCTTTTTCGTCTCCCCAAAGCCCTCTCAAATGTTTTAACACCACTTGCCTTCACCCTAATCCCGTTTACACCCTCTTATTTAAGCAAAAAATGAAAATAAAAACAATTCAGGCAAAAATGCGCAAACTGCACAAAAGTCGACTTGTTGAGTTGACAGGTCGAAATCTTTCAACCAGTCAGGTTGACATGTTGACCAACATTTTCAACCAATTAAAAATACCAAAAATTGTCCAGAGAATTTAGCCAAAAAATCAATTTAATTCGATATCCTTCGATCGGTCGACCATACTATCGACCGGTCGAAAGCCCCTATTTAAGCACAAATTTGAGGCATCCGATTTTCAACAATCTTCACCATAACACTAATACTCATGTTGCAACATGTCATGCTCAAACCTCCATCTCTACTTCGTCTCCATCATAGCTCCACAATCATCGCTTCTCGTGCACACTTCGTCTTTACTCAATCTTTACCAGAGTCAGAGAAGTCACACGGAACTTGAACTTCTCTGTAGGAACAACCTTCATAAGCATATCCGCCGAATTCATGCTTGTGTGTATTTTCTCGAGGGTCACATCGACTTCCTCTAACATCTGTTGGATAAAATGATGGTGTACATTAATATGTTTAATTTTAGAATGGTAAACCGAGTTCTTTTCCAAATTGATCGTGTTTTCATTGTCGCAATTAATCGACACAACTTCCTATTGAAGCCTCAACTGATTTATCATTCCCCTCAACTAAACTATTTCCTTGATTGCTTCTATCGTTGTCATATATTCATCTTTGGTTATGGAAAAAACTACTACAAACTGAAGCTTCGACATCCAACTAATCGCTTTGACCACTAACAAAAACAAGTAACCGAAAGTCAACCTTCTACTATCCACATTGTCCACGTAATCTGAATCCACATAGCCTACTAACTTGTCACTTGATTTTTCGAATGTCAAGATTGAAAATTTGCCTATGGCATAATGGGATTACCACGGATGCGTGTGCGAAATATTAGTGGAGCTAAGGAATAAAAGTTATGTCCTAGAGGGGAGAGGGGGTGATTAGGACTAAATAAAATTTTCGTCTTTTAAACCAAAATTTCCTACTTCAGCTAATAAACAAATTAAGCTAAGTTGGGGGTGGCTAACATGGAGTGTGTGTACTGACATGGGTGTGTACTAACAAGCTAACCCAAAAAAAAAAAAAATAATAAAAAAAATTAAGCTAAGCAAGGTAATTAACTCTAAGCTTCCAAGTCAATAGAGGGTCCAATTATATAGACCATAAATGATATGCCAATTAAGCAACTAATATATAATATAGTTGTGTACATATGTGTGGGGGATGTGTTACTTATCAACTCCTAGCATTCATCTTATCATGCATACAAATAATTAAACATTCAATTACATAAGCATAATTAAATAAGTGCGTAAATGATAATCCCAAACACAAGCACGTATAGTGGTTTGGTTTCCTTACTCCACTCCCAACGGACATACTCAACCCATGAGTGTACCAGATTTCATTATCGGAGGTTTTAAATCAGGTTAATTTCTAATCTTTACAATCCTATACAAGGAAGGGCTCCCACAAGAGACTTTATATAATTTTTTATAGGCTCACTACAAATCTCGGTCCTACACAAGGACCTACGGACGTACACTCCCATTGGAGGCTCCCCCAAAAGACTTTAGTTAGTTTTATGTAGGCTAACCAACAACCATGGTCCTATTCCAATTATCTAGTTTTCTTCCGACAAAGGTTCTCATGAATACTAACACGTGCACACTCATGTCCAGTGGCCTATACAAGGAAATGATTTAGGCCTTGTATAAGAGCCAAGGTCCTATACAAGAACCTACGATTTAGGCCCTACATAAGATCCAAAGTCCTACAAAAGAACCTAGTTGAGTTTTAGTTACAAAATCTTACCATCAATCATACACAAGAAAAGAGAGTATACAGACTCTTACACTTGACAACTTACTTATCGGATTGATCCTCTTTCATAGAACCTTCTTGGGTAGCTCGATCAATGCTCTCCCATACTTTAATCAGCTCCCATTTGCTACCCCAATCGTGATGTCAATGCTTTGTCAAGGCTCCAACTCCAATATCAAACACATTACATGTAGTGCTCCTTTGATGTGACCAAGGTGATGGGAGGTTTGTTGAATCTTCTATAACTAATGGAAAGTTGTATTTTCTAGAGGATTCACCTAAATGGATCTTCTAGAAGATCTAGACAATGGTGTGGTTATAGAGGTTGAGTCTAATTTTTATAAAGTGGAGGAGTTCAAGCACATATTCAATGTGGAGGTTAGAATCCTCATTAGAGTGTTAATCTCAAGGAAGATGACTTAAACATTTTTAGTTTATAAGCTTGGGTGAGAGATATGAATATGGAATCACCTAAGCTTTTATTACATAAAAAACTCATCTAAATGCCCAAGAAACAAATGCCCTTTATAAAAATATGACGTCCTAAATTTTCGCTATTTTAGATTTTAAAAAATCCTTAAATATTTTTTTATATAACTAGCCTATGTCGTCACTTACTGACCTTTGATATTTGAAATGAGCTTATACGTGGGTGGTACCAATAAAGAACCATACAAATAAGATTAATTAACCGTAAAAAGTCAACGAATCTAACCAATCTCTTAAACATCGAGTTTAGCCTCGTGATTTATTCGCATTGAGCCCAAATCTATCCAACCTATCACTGACCAATCAAGACAACCATAATCAAATAAAGACCTACCTAAAGTCGAGACGACTATGGGTTAGATCTTAATTAATAAACCAAATCAACTCAATTACTCATTTAGCCTACGAACCAACGGTTTAAAGTGATTATGACCGAATCGCCATTTTCACTAATTACGACTAGGCCACACTATGAAAATAGTTAATCTAAACCCTAACAACTGTGCCCAAAAAATCTCCCTACCCAATTCATTCGAAAAATGCCTCAATTATCAAAACAATCTCTAGACCGCTCATTAGTGGGCCACTAGTTCTAAAATTATAAAATAATGTCCGTCTTACTGAGCTCGACGTCCACCATGGGTGGCGAACCAAAAAAGTGCCCAGAACTGATTAACTTGGACCAGTAGCCAAGTGCTTGAAATGCACAAATCCCCTAGGTTGAAATCTAAAAACTTAAATGAAATAAACCTCCCACTCTTTTACGAAGTTGTGGCTTTTTTACCATTAGATCGCAACCAAACTCGAGGCATGAGTTAATGATATTTTTCTTCTCATATCAATATAACTATGGCCTCGATCGATCACCGAAGACCGTCCATCGCAAGTAAGACCCCCGCGGTCAATTGGGGCATCCGATCTCCACCCAATTTGGACAAATCGCTCATCCTATGATGAGGCACCTGCCCCATGGCGTGAATGAGCCAGTGGACCCCCCTAAGGGCCCTATAAATCAAAATTTAGCCCACTAGGGGCATGCATGTTAGAAAAAGGACCCTCAAGAGTCATTTAGACAATTTCTGGACTTATAAGGCCCAGAAATTCACTCCCTCACTCTCATACGAATTTTTAGCTACAAGGAAGAGAGGGAGTGAGGATAAGTGGAAGAAGGAGCTCCTTGGGGGAGCTGATTTGGGAAAATCTCCCTTGCTGCTACCTACAACGGACCCCTCAACCGCACCCCACCATATAGAGAAGTCAACCGGCAATTAAAAGGTAATCCTTTATCTCTTTTTAAATTTTAGCCTTGTAGGCCATTTGCATGCACCCTTACAAGCTAATCCCATCAGCGCAGGGCTTCAATACACCCATCCACGGAGCCGAATCCTAGTGGCGGCGCTAGAAATCTGATGGACTACTCCTAGGTGCGGACCATTACCTTTAGGTTGCCGATTATCAACCTTATGTAGCAATTGATGATTGTGTAGTGAAATTTAGAATTTGCATGCTAAATAAATGAGAAGTTCGCAGTTGGAACATCCTCCATAACTTATAGCTTGTCTAGAATAAATGATCATTGAATGCATGTTAGAATAGTTGTCTCTACTGAAAATTTCATGCCCATATGCTCTACATTTTCCCCCGACAGATGCACCCAATTACTTTAATGTTGTGAATTCCGCGATGATTGAATAATGCTCCTGCATTTCCAAATGATTGCCCATATTAACTGAGATATCCTAATTTTCTGACACTTATGTTTGCCTATTCCTGAAATAGAAATGTTTGTGGTATACTATTAAATTTTAGCTTATTGGTTAATTGGGTTGGCCAACAAGCGAAAAAATTCACAAGGGCAGCCTTATTGGATCAGCTCCCCTGGGCCAATCCGACTGATTTAGGCTAAAGATAGACAATTGATAAGATTTAAACTACATGGGATGCTTGCACCCAATGCCGGTTGCACCGTAGTTCACCTGATTAGCCAAATTAGTCCACTAGCTGACCAACAATGTGTGTTCACCATGTATGTTCATGTCTGCTCAAATTTGAAGCACCCCATACCTTTGAGAGGTATGTTATTAACTGTTAGTGGTACGATCCCCAAGTCTCGGGAGCCGGGCATGGTGGTATGGGATACTGTGTCCGTACTATTAGCTTACGCTGGGGTGACGAGCATCCCCATAGTGGCCAGCGAGCACAGGAGATGATAGATCCTTGTTCGAACGACCCTAGTAAAATTACCCGGCCGATGGTTCCGTGCTAGAGTACCGTTCGAACTACCTGGGCATAAATGGAATTAAGTGACGAGCCCTTCCTTGTGGTGATTTAGTTATGTAACGAGCTTGTACCTTGGAACTGAGTTATCATACTCGGTGTTTGGGTGACGACTCATACCGAGTTGATCCTTATACCTTTGGGTATCATGCCTTACCTTTGGAATTATTAATTTATGAGATAACTAGGTGATACCTATATTTGGAGCATGTATCGTAAGCTCAGAGCCACTACGGCCGCCCTGGGCCAAGTGATCTGAATAAGACCATTGATTAAATAGAGGTGTTTTAGCTTCTTCAATCTTGCTGGATGAACGAACTTAATTAAATATTCGGCTAACATGAACATTCATAGCATTACATGTAAGAATTGTATCCTAAACCGTACCGTTCCATAGGCTTCCGCGGTCTTCCCGGTCAAATTTTGGCAACCTTCGACCTTTTATCCGACATTTACGCACGACCCTGTGTTACACGCCGTCAACCGGAGTCGGCTCAACCCAAGACCTGTACCCTAGTGACCGCGCCGTCGCCGCGGTTCCGATGTCACGTATCATGCGCTGAGGCGATACCCAGGCCAGGAGATGTGGGTCGGCGTTCGGTTTGAGGAAAATACTGCGTGTTGCAAAACCCAAGAGAATCTTTACAACATGTCACCTCAATCTTATCAAGGGTCAAGTACACATCACCTCACACTCATCCTCAAGCAACCCCATAAGTCAACAAACCCTTACACAACCTATACCCTTCTTACACAAATTTCTTAAAAAGTCAACAAAGTTCTTACACATCCATCACTCTCTCATCTATCACTCCATCCCATCCCTCTCTCTCTCTCCTTACAACCTCTCTCTCTCTCTCTCTCTCTCTCTTCTCCTTCATTCCCATTGCTAGCCATGGATGTCCAAGCCTCCCATGGAGAGGCTAGTGTGGCCCACCTTCCTACCTCCCATCTCCACCGTCAAAGCCTCATCTCAACCGTTGGATCACGTTCTTTGGAGCAGTAGAACACGTTAATGGAAGAAGGACAAAGAGATCTTGAGGTGGGTGATTTTTATTATTTAATTTGTGATTTAAGGGCCCACGTATGTGGGACCCATCTTGATGTATGTGTTGTGATCATATGATGGTCCCATAGTGGCGGGGTCTCTCCGCTACATCTCTCTCTCTCTCTCTCATTCCCATAATTCATGGCCCATCTTGATGTATTTTATCCATGCCATCCACCCAAATGGACCAAACGGTTGTCCAACTTGCTCCCCATTTTCGGGCAAAGCTAGACATGAGGAAAATAAATATCAGCTTTGATCCAAACGGGTGGATCATACTGATGTGGACCCATCCATGTGGGACTCGCCTGATGAAGTGGATGGGCTGGTGCATCTCACACCATCAGCTTGCAGGATGTCAGCAACTCCGTGGACCACACTATCCAGGTGTGGGGCCCACCATAGGATGTATGCATTATATCCTAACTGGCTATCAAGTGGACCATCCTGTAAGAAATAGTGGGGGAATTGAAAGGCTACCCTTGAAACCCTTTTGGATACACAGGAGCTTTGGGTTAATGAGATATTCCACTTAATTCAGGTCCTTGTGACCATATGATCAGATTGGGTGGAAAATAAATGTTATAGTGGCCCCATAAGATTTTAACGGTGGAAATTGTCATCTCCACTGCTATGCTACTCGTTGTATGGTCCAGATGATCTTTCGATATGATTCATTTTTTTGGGGGGAATGTGTGCAACCACTTGATGTAGTTGAGGCCCATGTGCAGGGCCCACCTATTGTGCATATGAGGCCCATTGATGTGGCTCACTTGTTATATTTGAGGCCCATAGGTTGCGGCTCATTATAATGTACTGAGGCACATGGGTCGTGGCCCATTGAGATGTATTTTCAGCCCATATGTCGTGGCCCATTGTGATGTATTCGAGGCCTATCTGATATGGCCCATGGCAATGTATATTAGGCCCTTGTGTGAGGCTATGAGCCCACTATACGTATGACTCTATGTGGACCACTCATTGGGAGCAATGTCGGTTAAATGTCCACATTGATGGGCAATGATGGTTGGATGTCCACATTGTGACCTTCCATTAGGCCTTGTTAGGCCCATTCTTACCAATTTACCGACTCTGATTATCGATCAATTTCGATTGCCGTGACTGATTACCGACTTCGATTGACGTGACCGATTTACCGATTCTGAGTATCGATCGATTCCGATTGCCGTGACCGATTACCGACTCTGATTGGTAACCGATTTGCCGACTCTGATTATCGATCGATTCCTATTGTCATGACCGATTACCGACTTCGATTGACGTGACCGATTTATTGATTCTGATTATTGATCGATTCTGATTGCCTTGACCGATTGCCGATTTTGATTGACATGATTGATTTACCGATTCCGACTATCGATTGGTGTGATCGTCGTGACCGATTTACTGATTCTGATTATCTTGACCGCTTGCCGATTCTGATTGACGTGACCGATTTGCTGATTCCGATTATCGACCAATTTCGAGTATCAAGGCCAATTTCGATGATTTCGATTTGTCGAAGCCGATTGTATATGTTGATTCTGATTGTTGAGGCTAAGTATTGAGGCCGATTCTAATCTGTCGAAGATCGAGTATCTAGGTCAATTCCGATTGTCGAAACTAAGTATTGAGGTTGATTCCGATTGTCGAGGCCACGTATCGAGGCCGATTCCGAGTGTTAATTCGATTGTTGAGACCGAGGCCGATTGTCACGACCTATATGATGTATATGCGACCCGTAGTTGGGGCCCACTGTGATGTATTCGTAGCCTATGGGCAAGGCCCATTGTGATATGTATTAGACCCATGATGCATAACCCATTTGATGTATTCGAGACCCATGTGTAGGGTCCATATGTCATATATTTAAAGCCCATGAGCAGGGCCCACCCATTGTGTATATATGGCCCTTAAGTAAGGCCCATTGTGTTGTATATTAGGCCTTTGTGTGAGGTCGTGGGCCCATTATATGTTTGGCTTTGTGTGAGTCATTCCTTGGGGACAATGTTGGTTAAATGTCCACATTGTCGAGGCCGATTGTTAATACCAGTTATTGATACCGATTATGAGTATCTAACTGCATAGCATCATGATACATGCCCATACGCATCATTTGCATCATTGCATATGTCATTAGGCAGATTGTTATGGGACTTCCTGATAGGCAGAGGTTATCTCACATGAGCGCACGGTATGCGCATGATTGATGCATGACTGGATTGTATGGCTCATGCATCTTGCATTATGTGCCCTAGCGACATCAGGGCCGTAACCTCCACAGGCATATCGTGGATGGCCAGACGGGACACTAGAAATCTGTTCTACATAGGGTGCTATAGATATCCCTGGGTGAAAGTCCCTAAACCCTCTTGGTTCTAGAGGTGGCTCCAACGTCTAGACCAAGTGGATGCATGAGCGCATGAGGGCCATATACCGTTTAGCCGCATCTCCCACTGTGTTGTGGTCAGTTGGAAGGGGGTACAACCTTACCTGCTCGAGAGGAGGGGGCAATGCTAGGCTGAGTCTAACCAGCTCGAGGAATGGGTCCGCTATCGACGAGCCGAGCCCGATATTGGTAGGCGGATAGTGAGGTCTCTTTCACTCACCTTCTTGCGTGCGATGAGGTGGCAATCTGGTTTGGAGTATAATAAACCCCGGTGATTTCTCAGAGAGGAACCGTACTGATATGTGGACTTATTGAGTAAGAATTGCATGCTCATTCGTTCATTCATTCACTATCTACTCAGGCTGGTGGTGCGCAACTAATTATTGTGTACCTTCGTTATGGCAAGGATTTCGGTTGGGCGCGTGACTAACCTAAGATCAGGAGTTTACCACGTTGAGTCTGACTATCCAAATTTAGGTATAGGACTGGTTTGGATAAAAGTCTCTTGTGGTGGATCCCGTAGCCTGCGATACTATGTACTATCATCCCAACTTCATACTCCAGCATGGTCATTTCATTTATATAGCATATTGCATCACATCCATAGGCATATGACATTTTGGGTTGCTATGCTTTTGCACTTATATGGCCTAGACAGACTTAGCAGGATTTGTATATTGCATTGCATCTTCGGCATCTGATGTTTGGCTCTTTATGACTCCTTATTGCACAACTGTTCTATATTGCGTATTTTGATATTGATTGGCTTATGGACTTGTTCATACTTCCGCTTACTCTGTTATCGTATGATTTATGATCTTGTCAGTATTTCTGCTTATTCTGATAATGTACAATTTATGGATTACCAGTAATTTTGGTATTGTATGATGATGACATTGTATTGAATACTTGACACTCACTTTGTACACACACTTACACCACCCTCTAAGCTTTCTACAAGCTTATGCACGATAGATGCGTGCAGGTGGCATTAGGTTGCAGTAGCGTTGAGCTTGAAGCGTGCAGTGGACTTATGGAGTTTTGATTTTTGTCATGTGTATTTCCCTTTCAGTACTGTATTCAACAATTTATATTAGTGGATATGTGATGATAATGTTGCTTTGTGAATTGGGTAATCTTGAGGTTATGCTTATTATGAGTTAAATGTACATTGAAAAATCCTCCTTGTAGGATCCCAGGATCGGAATCTGGCGTATGGACGCTAGGAGCCGAGAATGGGGTACTACGGAGGCTATCGACACTGGATTCGGCGATCGGGATTCTAGTGAATCCGATTTCTGGATTTAGGGCATGACATTACATTAGTTAGGTTTGTGACTCGGCAGTCGAGGTCGCCTTATGAGAGAGTGTTGGTTATTTGCGAACGTAAGATGGAGTCGCTATGACGGAGTGTTGGATGGCGAGGGCATGCACGTGTATTAACAAGAGTGTGTAGGAACTATATGCTTACTTCATTTTTCATTAATTGTGCATGTGGATTTAATAGCTTGTGTAACTTAATGAACCACTGAGTTGATCACTTACTCCCACTCTGGGATGGTGTTTTAAAATACCAACCAGACCCCATCGTAGATGTAGGTACCATAGAGTCCGTTGCACTGGATGAGGCGTCCATAGACTCGGAGGAGGAGCTCTCCTATTTCCAGCTCCTGGGTAGGCCACTGTAGCTGTCCTAAGGCCAGCGATGGGGCCGTAGGGCAGGGTTATTTTTTGTATATTTTTGGACCATTGTATCTTTACCAGGATGCGGTCCGGTGAGTTGATTGAATACCTATTATTTTGCTACTCAAATGTTTAGATTTACGTTATGAAAATTCTGCATTCTTACATGATCCATTTAATTCCTTGAATGTTCATGCACCAACTAAATAAACCTAAATCACTCACTTCCAAAAGGCATAAGTGACACCCGAGATATCGGGAGTTGAGTATTTACTCGGCCCCCAAAATCCGGGGCATTATAAAAAAGTTTAAGTTCCAATGGTTAAAATAAAAAAAAATTTAAAAAAATAAAAAAACAGGCAGATAACAGCTTTATGATAACTCAGCTCTGGTTTCCTTCTCTAGGAACAACAAATATTCATCAAGGTCAAAGCATATCGACATCAAGTATCTTATTGTGAATGAAAGAGTTTAAAATCATCTAGTATCTATAGAGTTCATCGGCACTAAGCAGATGATTGCGGATCCACTTACTAAAGGGTTCCCTATCATGCCATTTAAGGAACATGTAACATCCATGAGAATCATTGACCCTACAAATGTATTCAATTAGTGAGGGTTTAGAGTGTTTTATTTTCATAGACATTAACTAAATCTCATTTATAAAGTCTTAGTGATTCTGATATAAAGTTAATTTCTACTTCTCTTTATATATGCGCAATTTAATTTTTAAGTAAATAATTTTATCTCGTCGAAGACATTTGAAAGCTCCTAGACCTCTTGAGGATAGGCGCATATGTTCACATTACATGTGTAATCCTCATACCACACTTCCTAATTCCTAATTTATATCATTAAGGTCAGTGGCATTTGTAACCGTGCTTAGTCTCACTTTACCTAAATTAAATACAATGAAGACTACTACAATCTGATACTAGTAGTCTTAATGGACCAAATTGTAGAAGCGCTGCTCGTATTATCCAACAATTACATTGGTTAACCATTTAGATGATTTCTTTAAAATTAAAATATATTTTTAAAAATTGAATCTTAACATTAATCAATTTAGCCCAAGTAGGAGAATGTAACAATTCTATGAGGTAGGCCTTTTTTTTTTTATCAACGGTCTAGATCTCCTTAAGGGTTGAATAATGTGATCGGGTATCCTAGTGGACCCCCACAAACTTGTGGTTCATCTAAAATCATATAAGAGGTAGTCTGCTACAACTATGTTACACACACAGTGTTTTAGTTGGACTAGGATTGACAAATTCGTATGGAGCATAAAGGGAAAGGAGTTTCGATGGGTTTCAAACTCCTCAACCATCTAAACTATATAAGCAAGGCTGGGTCCGCAAGCCTATATAGGTTGAAGCCTTTTTCATCCCATCCCAATTTCTCTAAAGGGTGTAAGGTGTGGAAGATTATGGCATCAAGCCAATAATATTGCGTCCCAATCAAATACAAATTATAGCCATCTCATCTCTAATGCACCGAACAATCCTTTTAATTCCAAAAATTACAATTAACACACCTTTTAAAAGGTCTGTAACTGTAGAAATTTAAATCTAAAGTTTTTTACTTTTTAAAATTATTTTACTCGTTTAAAAAAACTATGGAAATGGGAATCAATTTCCACACTTATTATTGTTTTGCATACATGAGAAAATGTCACATCTATGGAAATTGATTTCATTTCTAGGGTTGTCTAGGGTTTTCCACTAATCCAAACACAAAGGGAAAGTCCATTGATCCAATATGAGGAAGGCTTGAAACTAGTGAGGTGTTTTTTTTTTTTTTTTTTTTTTTTTAACTTTCAGCCATCTAATGTACGACGAATAGATGGATGGTATAAATATTGAATCTTAAACAATTACTGCAGAAAATATTGATGAAAACGAATAAATCTATTCAGTAAAGAAACTTCACACCTTTAATATACATTGAGAATGACAGTAAGGCAGAGATCATGTTTTCTATTTGATGTTGAGTTGAAATGCGAACAATGGCATTCTCTTTAAGACAATTCACACCCCTCGGTTAGTGAAATAAGTAAAGGAGACTTCTAACATGCTATCCCTGGAATATAATGCCCAACCAGAAAAATCAGCGTACTAAACTTTCCAACACCAAATCTCCAACAGGAAATCCACCCTCTAATGCTATGCTTTATGCCCAAAAAATAAATGAATGAAGAAGAAAAATTTTTAGAAGAAACATCGCAACACGTTAGGAAATGTTGCAATCACCTAATTGAAAATGGTCCGATGCGCCCAAATAAAGAGGCACCTATATCTAAGAGTCGATTCATAGGGGCTTAATCAAGCTTATCGAGGATGGATACAATGCCCAATAAAGAGAAAATTCATAGCATGCACTAGTAGTAAAATTCCCAACACCAAATCTTCAACAGAAAACTAAACTCCAATGTTATGCCATATGTCCAAAAACAAACAGTTGGCCAGTAAGAATTTTTAGAAGAATGGAATGACACGTTAGAAAATGTTGCAATGACCAATTGAAAATGACCACAACTCTTCATATGCGCTTGAATAAAGAGGCCTATACATCCAAGACTCAACTCATGCACCTGAACAACCGTTCAATCACATATACGATGGTGAGTAGCAACGTACAAAATCTAGTTTATCATGGTGAATGGAAAATCTCTTCATTCCTATAGCTCACAAGATGTCAAACAAACTGGTCTGAAAGCAACCAATGAAAACTATTTCTTGGTCAAAAAACTAGATTTTTGGTTCAAAGTATTGGGGGTCCCTCCTCATGTGGAGGTGGAACCCACATGTCTGGGTTTAAGTAGCTTATTTTGTCCACGTGGTCCTAGTGAGGGCATTTTGGTCTTTTAGCTAAGCAAAGTAAAAGGAGAGAAAAAGGGAGTTTCTTGCTTAAGTGCGTGTTTGGATCGCAGGCCCAGAACGTACAGTATTGTTTTATGTTAAAATATTACATAACGTATGTTTGAATCAGATTTGAAATCCGATATACACTTGCCGCCCTAAGTACGTCTTTGAACAGAAACGGATGGGCATGCGTCACTGCTCTTACGTCTTCTCATATCGAGCAGTGCAACCGACTTCATTGCCTTGCAGACGAGCTTGGAAGAAAAAAAACCCCCTCTCCTATGGTGCCTTGAGAGACCATTGCATGAGTGTATATCTTCTTCCCTCTTCTCCGTTCGTTTGCGATTCTGCGAAAGAGGAGATCGTGCCTCTCCATTTGAATCTGAGACGTCAGCCGGAATGTACACTCGTCCGTCTTTGGCCCAGACGAAGATGCAATGAACTGTTGTGCTGCATCATCATGAGAAAAATAGATATTCTTCTCCCATATACCCATCATTCTCACAGACTCTGAAAGAGCAGGTAATGTATTTTCCATCGTCTGCAGTATCTCGGACAAAGTCCGATCACTATTTTTACTTGAAAGACATGCATCGTGTTGGTGACCCCCAGAGCATTTGACACCATCCATTAGGTGGTGTCAAGTTTTAGTAGCTCATCCGTGGTCCATCGCAACTAACACATGTGGTCTGTGTTACGGACTTTTCGCACCAGGGGGTCCTTTCCTTGAACAAATATTGAATTGGGTATATCCGCTGAACAGATATCCAAGGTCACTCCATACCAAACATTCTACTGAACTATGCTAATACTCGTGAATATAGTGTATAATGTCCGGAGTATACGCGTTGTATAGTATTGCATCGCAATACAATACTATACGTGAATCCAAACACGCCCTAAAGAGAATTCTAGCAACATAGAGATATTTTTCTTTCTTGGAGAAAAAGATGAGAAAGAAGAAGCAAGAAGGGATTTTGTAGAAGATGAGAACAAAAGCCTTCTATCACCGAAATATTTCCATTAGAGTTCGTGAAGGTCCATCCATAATGCCAGCTTCTTCGATCGTCTTCTCCAATGGGTTTGTGTTGGGGGTTTTGTTGTCAGACTTTTAAAAGTCTTCAATGTTTGGGGCTGCTCGACAGGTCGAGAGGCTGGCTCGACTGGTCAAGGGTCCACTCGACCGATCGAGCACCACTTGACTCAAAGTCCAACATGCTACTTATTTGGGTGTCCGGGGCACTCGACCAGTCGAGGGGATGGGTCAACCAGTCGAGGTTACGCAGATTCTTGCGCTGATTTGGTGCGGACTGCGTAAATTTGAGGCGGTTTTGTAAGAGTGTGAAAGGGAAGTTTCCTAAACTATAAATAGGGATCCCTAGGGCTATTCTAAAGTATTCTAAGGCTTTCTAAAGGAGTTTCAAGAGTTTTTATGTAAGACCCGTATCCTAGTCCGTACTATTCTGTCGACTCCTACGATCCTTCCCGTCGAAGTCTGGCAACCTACGACATATAATCAACATTTGTGCACGACCCTAAGTCGTACCCTATAGATTTAAGTGGATTTAATCCGAGACTTGTATTATTGCGACCTCATCGTTTCCGCAGTTCCAACGCCGCGTCTTGCATATCGACCTGATACCCTGGCCGAGAGATGTGGGTCGGCGTTTATTTCAAAGAAACGCTGTGCGGTTACAATCCCAAGAGAATCTCTACAACATGTCTCATCAATCAATCAATCCATCCATCAATCAATCACCTCATGTCAAGTACATACACCCCATGCTTCCTTTCTCCACAAGTCAAACAACCACTAAGTCAACTCTCTCTCACCCTCTCTCTTACACACTAATACATGTCAAGTACACCTTCACCTCACCCATCACTCACATCCATCACTCTCTCTCTCTCTCTCTCTCTCTCTCATTTCTCAACACAACTCCTAAGCTAGCAAGAGCATCACACGTCTAAGCTCTTCCATGAGAGAAAAGTGCATGTATGTGGCCCACTTTCCATCCCAAAAATTCATCATCCTAGCCCTTCATTTCTTATCCTCTCCATCAAAGTGAGATACAAGGAGATCGGCTTTCCAATGGACCAAGAAGATCGAACGGTAGGTGCTTATTCGGCTAGATCTTTCCATGTTTTTACGATGGGCCAAGTGAGGCCTACCGATTGATGGTATGGATCTCACTTGGGACTCTAGATGTGGCCGATGGCCCACTTGATTTTATTATCATTCCATGATGGGGTCATTCTCCATGGACCCCATCATGATGTTTACTTTCTAGTCTAAAAAGGGGTCATCTAGACCTTACATCTTAGTGGAGAAGAGATCTCCACCATTGATCTTTGATTTAGTGGGCCCACATGCAATGAGACCCACTTGATGTATGATTGGATGCTTGGAACGGAGGGCCCATAGTGTCGGGGTCCCTCCATCACGCGTGTTCCTCTATCTTTCTCTCTCTCTCCCTCTCTTTCTATTTATTTATTTTTATGTGTGATGATTTGGCTGTGTGGCCCACCCGGATGGACCCCACCATGAAGCATATATTTTATCCAAGTCATCTGTAAGTGGGGCCCACTTCACATGTGTTGTATCCACATCACCCATCATTTAGTGGCCCACTTGAGCAGGGCCCACCTTACATATATGTGTTGTGCCAAGCCGTCCAGCGTCCAGAGACGCTGAACGTGAACTGTAAATAAATAAAAAAAAAAAAAAACTTTTTAGATTTTGGGGTGGGCCACTCATTCAGGCCCCACCTTGATGTATATTTTTAATCCAAGCCATCCATCCCCTCTCCTACCTCATTTTAGGCGTTGAACCGAACAATGGAGCCAATCCGAGGTTCTAGCAGACCATACCTTTGAAAATAGTGAATTTTGCCATTTAAATTCACTTTAATTTTTCTACGCATCGAAACACATCAAATATGAAGCTCGTTTGATCTGTCTTGAGCCATAGAGTGCAATGGCTGGAGCGGATTCTTCCGATGCAGGCCCCACGCATGAAAAACCCCGAGAAAACTAGATTTCAAATATATATATATATATATATATATAGGCAGCAGCATTTACTACTGATGCACGCTACTACATGCGTTTGGAGGCAAGGACCCACCGTGGTGTATGTGTTGTATCCACACCGTCCACACCTGGATGGTGGGACCCACCGTGATGTACGTGTTCTATTCACTCCATCCAGCCGGATCAAATGGGCCACACAGTAAAAGGCAGTGAGGATTGAACGTCAGCCATTGAAACCCTTCTGTGGTATAGAAGTTTTGGATTAATATGAAATTTGTTTTCACCTGGTCCATGTGACCTTACCAATGGGTTAGATTGCAAATAAGCATTTCGATGGGCCCAGGTCTGTGTGACCTTATCAATAGTTTGGATGTCAGACGAACATTATGGTGGGCCCCATGTGCGACTCACCAATGATGCATGTGTTTTATTCACACAGTCCATGCCATTGGACGGTGGAACCCCACCTTGGTCTATTTGTTTTATCCACACTGCCACCCCTGGAAGGTGGGACCCACCATGATGCAAGTCTTGCATCCAAAACCGTCCATCCATTTAAGAGTTCATTTTATGGCATGAGCTAAAAAATGAGTCAGATCCACCTATCTGGTGGAACCCTTCATGATGTATGTGTTACATCCAAACCATCCAACCTTTTTGTCAGATAATTTTAAGGCTTGAGACCAAAATGAGACAGATCTATAGTTCAAGTGGACCCCACCTTAGTATATATATATATATATAAGGCCCAAGTGATTAGGCCCATCTTATCATATTTATGGCCCATTGTTAAGGCCCACCTTGATGTGTATGAGGCCGTTGTTGAGGCCCACCTTGATGTGAATGTAAGGCATGTTATGAGGCCCATTGTGATGTATTCTAAGGCTCATGGGTTATGACCCATTGCAATGTGCATAAGGCCCATTGGTGTAGCCCATTGATGTGGCCCACTTGATGAATATAAGGCCCGTATGATATGGCCCATTTGATGTATTTAAGGCCCAATGGGATGTCTTTAGGGTCCATTGCAATGTGTGATTCCTCCATGGTTTGTGTAATGATGTTTTATGACGAGCCATGCCTTGGGAGTAATGTCGGTTTGACGTCCACATTGTAATAATGTTGGTTAAATGTCTACATTATGACTCTCCCTTGGGCCCATTGATAGGCCCATACTGGTTATGTGTAGGCCGTTTATGCCCATCTTCGGTATAAAGATAGTTCATTACTTCATAACATGCTTAGTACACTTCCATGATTCATGCGCATACGCATCATATGTATGCTTGATATGAGGAATGTTTGATCATAGCATAAGTCATTGAGCTAAGACATTTACAGGACTCCTTATAAGACGGAGTGCCCCACATGAGTACGTGGTACGTACGAGATTGCTGCATGACTGACAGTGTGACTCATGCATTTCACATTGTGTGTCGTGATTCACTACACGCCCTAGCGACATCGGGGCCGTGGCCTCCACAGGCACATCGTGGATGGTCGTATGGGATATCGAAAATATTGGCTCTAACATTGTGGGCACTTAGGATGTCCTTGGGTGAAAATCCCAGAACCTTTTTGCTACTAGGAGATGCTCCAACATTTAGACCAAGTGGATACACGAGCGCCCGAGTGCCGAATACCAGTAGGTCGCCTCTCCCACTGTGTCGTGGTCGGTTGGAAGGGGGTGTAGCCTTATCTGCCCTAGTGAGAGGGCTATAAGCTAGGCTGAGTTTGGCCAGCTCGCAAATGAGTCCACTATCGATAAGCCGGGTAGGTATTGACAGACTACTGGTCAGACGGATAGTGTGGTCTCTTCCACTTGCTTGACTGTACAACTAGGGAGGAGGCAGTCAGTGTGAGGTATATTAGACCCCTGTAATATCTAGAGAGGAACTATACTGATATGTGTACTTGATGAGTACTGACATACTTATATTACATATCGCATATGACATTTGGCTACATAGGCCTCGCATTACATGGCCTTGATATGGCCGATAGCATTCATGCCTTGCATTATATAGCTTTGGTACAGCTAATAGCATTCATGGACTTACCCACATACTTCCACATTACTCTGATATTAAACATTTAGCGCTCGCCTTACGCACACACTTACACCACCCTCTAAGCTTTTGTAAGCTTATGCACGACCGTTGCATGCAGGTGTCGTTGGATAGCAGCAATGTTGAGGCAGGAGTGCGCATCTGACTATTTTGGAGTTCTCGATCACCTTGTATTTCCCTTTCCGTATTATACTTAAAAGTTTTTAATATAGTGGATATGTGGTGATGTTGTTTTGTGACTTGGTTATACTTGTGGTTATGCTCCATTACAAAACAAAAAATCATACTGAAAATCCTCCTTGTAGAATCCCAGGATCAGAATCTGGCGTATGGGCGCTGGGAATCGAGAATGGGGTACTACGGAGGCTGTCGACACCGGATTCGGCGATCGAGAATTTTGTGAGCCCGTTTTCCGAGTTTGGGGCGTGATATCTTAAAAGGATTTTAGGGTTTCTAAAGGGTGTAACAAGGGTGAGATTCGAGGTTGTTTGAATCGGGTAAGTCCTCTCTCTTTGTAATTTCTATTTTCATAGTGGAGATCTGTCGCTTTGTGCCATAGTTTTTTTTCGCAAGGGTTTTCCACGTTAAATCTTTATGTTCTCTTATGTGTGCTTGGTGCCATTGGATTGCTATCCTAGATCTAGATCTGTGTGATTCCACATCACAAATCCCTAACAAGTGGTATCAGAGCAATCGTTGGGGCACAGATCTGAATCTGAGGGGTTAGTAATAATGGCAAGTACTAGGTACGAGATTGAAAAATACTCAGCGAAAAATAATGTTAAGTTATGGAAGATCAAGATGATCAGTTCCTAAATCAAGCAAGGCGAAGATAGTGCTCTTGAGGAGCGAAAGTCTACTATGACGGATGATAATGGAATACTCTTAATAAGAAGGCTTTATCATCGATCCATTTATGTCTCACGGATAAGGTTCTCTACAATGTCATGAGAGAGAAAATTACGGCTAAGTTATGGGCAATGTTAGAGGATGTCTATGCGAAAAAATCCTCTAAAAATCGCCTACACTTAAAGCGGCAGTGGTATAACTTTAAGATGACAGAGGGTGAAAATTAGATGCTCACGTCAGCAACTTTAATAAATTAGTTTGCAAATTGCTGGATATGGAGGAATTGAAAGATGAAGAACAAACATGTATGCTGCTGAATTCTCTTCCAGCATCTTATGAGTCATTCAAGGACATAATGTGCTCAATGAATAAAACCCTGAGTTTCGACACCGTTATCTCGGCCCTTCAAGGGAAGGCTATGAGAAAGCTTAACATTGACACAGGATATTTTCTGGGGCACTGCTTATAAGGGGTAAGAATTCTAAATAAGGTACAGGTTCTTCAAGTTCTAGGTCCAAATCCAAGGGCAAGGGCAAAGGAAAGGTAAAGTGCTAGAACTGTGGGAAGGAAGGACATGTGAAGAAGGATTGTGAAAATCCTAAATCAAAGAGAGAAGATTCTAAGGCTTCATATAGGAAGGCCAATACTGCTACGTCAGATGGATCGAGTGGATGTGATGGTAATGTTTTGTTTGTGTCTACGATCAGACGGCCGTACGATGATCCTAAGGATGAGTGGATACTAAACATAGGAGCATCTTTTCACATGACTCCTCATTGGAGTTGGTTCACCAACAACAGGGAGTGCGATGATAGACAAGTATTTATGGGCTATGGCATTACTTGTAATGTTGTGGCTGTTGGTTTAGTGCGCATCAAGATGTTTGATGAGGTGGAGCGTACCTTGACTGATATCAGGCATGTTCCTGATTTGAAGCAGAATCTGATTTCTCTTGGTGTACTTGAGGCAAAAGGATGCAAGTACACAGGTATTGATGGTCCTCTTAAGGTATCTAAGGAGGCACAGGCAATCATGAAAGCGCAACGACTCGGTAACTTGTACAAGTTAAGATCAGGAGCACTTCAAAAGGTGTAGCTGCAATGGATGTAGCGGATTCCATCTCTGCACGTGTGTGGCATGTTGGGCATGGCCATATGAGAGGGGCAGGGCAGGAAGGCTGAGATGTGCAGATATAGATACAAAGTAGGTGGAGTAGCCACCTGTAAGAAGAATCACACGGCACGATCGTAGGATATCGGCGAGGTACATGGACAACTCCAATATTGTAGGGGATTCATCTTCTATTCAGATAGCTCTAGGTGAGCTTAGTGCTGGGAAGTGAAAAGTGACTATGGGCGATGTGATGGATTCATTGTACCAAACCAACATATGAGAGCGGGTGGAGCTTCCAGTGGGCTGGAGAGTGGTTGGAAGCAGGTGGATCTTCCGGAGGATATAACATAGATACAAGGTGAGGTTGGTAGCGAAGGGTTATACTCAGAGAGAAGGGATCGGCTTCTCAAAGATATTCGTGCTGACGGTATAGCAGGTATCTATTAGATCCATGATTGGCACTGGTTGGCCAATGTGATCTTGAGCTGGAAGGATGGATGTGGAGTCTACACTTCTGCAAGGGAAAGTGAAGAGCAGATCTACATGAAGCAACTAGAGCAGCTCGAAGTTAAAGGGGCTGAGAAAAGACTTTATAGGAAGTCGTGGTTCGACCTGTCACCTAGGCAGTGGTTTGATTCCTTCATGGTGAGTCAGAAATTGATGATATGTAGATCGTCAATTATAACATGTATGAAATCAATGTACTGAAGACTCGGTTAAGTGGGACATTCAGGATGAAAAATCTGGGGGCTGCAAAGATGGTTCTCGGTGTTGAGACTGAAAGATAAGTAAGCTTGGTTATCTTAGGCAGAATACCTTGGGTAGGTATTGATCAAGGAGGTGATGGACCATGTAAAGTCGGAGAGCGTTCCCTACACGCCTCTTCTCAAGTTTTCCTCAGGACATGTCCCAAAACAGATGAGGAAAAGTAGAATATCTCATGAGCCTTATTCGAATGCAGTTGGCAGTGTATGTCATGGTCTGGATTAGATCGGATTTTACAAGCTATTAGTGTTGTGAGCAAGTAACCCAGCAAGGAATATTAGGTAGCGGTGAGATGGTAAGAAAACTACGTCTTTCCTTTTGAGAAGACAGGAGCAAAGGTGGTTGAGCACGTGGATTTTGATCCGGCAGACATGCTCACCTAGATTGTTCCTACAGAGAAGTTCAAGTTATGTGTAACTTCTCTGGGCTTGGTGATAACATAAAAGAAGGACGAAGTGTGCACAAGAAGCTATGATGCAGAGATAAGAGAAGTGGATAGAAAGATACACAATTGAATATTGAAGACTTAGTGGAGATTATCACACCCCAAACTCAAAAATCGGACTCGTAAAATTCTCAATCGCTGAATTTGGTGCCGACAACCTCCGTAATACCCCATTCTCGGCTCCCAACGTACATATGCCAGATTCCGATCCTAGGATCCTACAAGGAGGATTTTTTTCCAACGTACATTTGTCTCATAAGAAGCATAAGCGTGAGTTTACCCAAATCACAAAGGTAACATCATCATCACATATCCACTAAAATAAACATTTGAATACAATGCTGAAAGGGAAATACATATATAAAAAATCAAAGCTCCAGAAGACATTGCATGCTCTAAGCTCCATGCTACTGCAACCTAACGCCACCTGCATGCTGAAAGTGCCCTGGTTTGCCAAGTTACATGAGTGTTGAGTCAGATTGACTACAGAGCCTGACAAGTAGATCTATTCAAGCGTCTGCCTCAACTGGATGTGTGCAAGCTCGCCACAGGTAAATCTAAAGCCTCGCATCCCATGACTCAAAACACCAGGTGAATAAAACCCTTAAAAATAAGTTAGAAATCATAGGGTTTTATGGTGAGAAAACTTTTTTCAAAACAGGAAAATCTCTAAGTTTTTCTTGCCCTGTCGATTTTATCGAAACACCCTCGATATGATCGACCTATGCTGTTGAGTCCTCAATGCTTCATCGATTTCATCGAAAAGAGGACCAAATATGTCTGTAATATCCCAAAAATCGGGGGTCGAGCATAAACTCAACTCTCGAGTTCCAGAACATCACTTATGCAACATAGATAATGATGATTAAATGTTGACTGTATTAGAGTAGTGAACATGAGTGAGATTAAGCCAAAACAGCATATCATACTCCAGAGACAGTTAAATTTGTAAGCGGAAGACTGTGATAGATAGATAAAATATATAAACTATGATGAGTCTCCAAAGTATGATAACATTACCAGGTTAAATAATTATAAGTACAATCCTAAAATATACCAAATGTGTAAGGTCCTCTAGTCAATATCCCAGAAAGCCCCGTCGATCAGGACACGGCTCATAGAAGCCGTCAGAAGATAACCAATACAAGGAGGCATCGTAGTCTTTGCAAAGGTCCGGCTCCGCCTCAGAAGTAGCGTCGCCATCTGAAATTAGACAATGTCTGGTGAGTATTCAAAATACCATCCCGTAACGTGGGAGTGAGTAGCTAACTCAATGGAACAATAAAGCATAGGTTAACATGGACTCAGTCAAGCAGTAATGATAAAGCAGTACAATCAAACACTCCTAACTACTCTTATTAATGCAAGTGTGAATGCAGTCATGATGGATGCCCTCACCACACCCTCCCTCGTACGACACCATCTTATGTTCGCGGCATGCTTTCATCCCTCAGTGCTCCACATCTTCCAGGCACATGCAATGCATGATGAGCATGATTACCGAGTTTTTATTAGTCCATTTCAAACAGTAGGATTGGGAAACTAAGGTACCTCCCTTGTATCATTCTCAAACATGATCTATTCTAGGGTCGTCAGTCCTAGTTAATCTCAGACGATGGTGTGTTTTCTAGGTCACTACAAAGTTTGCCAGGGCTGTTACACACAAAGGTTACACCACTCCCCCATCACCTCTTTAACGATTCATCACTATACAGAAATAGGCCTAGTTCATACTCTCTACACTGCGGCAAAACTCATCGCCTCACCGCAAATTCAGAGTATGCTTGAGGTCACTACAAAGGGCTACCAGGGCTGTTGCTCGCATTCGTTGCACCACTCCCCCATCACCTTATCAATGTAGGTCGACAGCACGAATATAGTGTCTCAAACCACCATAATTGGCTCATGAACCTGGTTGCTCACTAGTCACTACGGGGAGGCACGTGGCCCCAGCGTAGGCCGACAACTCAACCACGGTATCCCATACCACCATGCCTGGCTCATGAGTCTTAGCGGATCAAGGTACCATGGTTAACGGAATTTCACTGGTAAGTTTGGTACCCTAGGTTCAAGCAGTAGTGACCAAACATGGTGAACATACATTAGACACATCGGGTTACTTGACGGGCCTGACTAGCTCGAGCGCACAATCAACTGAATGACATGAAGTGCATAAGCACTTCGTGTGGCCTAACCACTGTCGCTAACTAAAGTACGACTCGGGTTCGTCAAACACATCTTACGTGGCGACATGAATCTTAGCCACGATCTCAAATCTGGTACCGATTGTCTGGACTATAGACATAGTCTCAAACTCAATCAATCTTTATTCGTAGCATATGGAGTAAAGCATGATAAATAAAGTAATCCAAGCATGTCGTAAAGCATGTTATAAAGCACTACATAAATAGGAAGACAAACACATATATTGCACAAGTAAGCGGTTTAAGTAAACAACCTCATGGAGGAAATCATACATGTCTCTAAGGTAGTTGAGAATTCCATCTCAACGCCCTCCTAAGGCATCAACATCCAAACACTTACTCACACAAGCATTTTCACAAACACTTAACACACACTATTTCAACATACTTAGTGTATGTTAGCAAACATGTATTAGGGCGAGTCCTTTCGCCAAGCATGTATTTTACATATATATAATATATTTATACAACAAATATTCACGGCAAATACATCTCTAAAATATATATGTGTACGGTACTTTCTACAATACAGTATTTCTACATACATAGTGTATATTAGTAAAACATGTATTTGGGCGAATCCTTTCGCCAAATAAGTATTTTATCCATATATCGTATATTCATACAACAAATAATCATGTCAAACACATTTCCAAAATTTATACGTATACGGTATTTTCTACGAATACCTAGAATATATAAAATTCCATAATCTACATCTTTAATCGAAACAGAAAACAGAAAGCACTTTGTACATGTGCAATTGCATGCAGATCATGAATCTATCATTATCTGACATTGAAAGTGTTGAAAACCATAACTTATACACCTAAAGTCCGCACCTTTTGTCGTAGAATCGTAACGGAGTCGATAGGTTTGCTAAGCTTCCGTATTCGGTAGTTTGGTAACCTATAGAATGAAATAGGTTAGCTATTTCATAACCTACAACTGTCAACACCCCAAATCAGATTAGGGTTAGGGTTTCTTACCTAGAAATGAAGTCGGTATCGCCGGGAAAGCGATAAGAACGGAGTGGTTTAAGCTTGGATACGGCAGGAAGAAGCTCCCACTTCTCTCTCACTTTCTCTCTCTTTTCCCTCTTCTCAAACTCAAATTCGGATGGCTGAAATGAGAGAGGGTTTAAGGTCCTTATATAGCCTAAAACTTCACCGAAATAGACTTGGGAACAAGGTATACTTGGGTTTTGTCCAAAGGGCTTCTGTTTCAGCTCAACGGAGGACTTCTGGCGGCCCCCCTTGAGCCAAAGGTCGGACTTAAGCTCACTGACATTGGATCTACGTTCCATTAAGTTTTCGTTCCAGTAGGGTTCTCAGATCACGCGTGGCGGACCAGTTTCAGTTCAACGGTCAGCGGATCTCGATCGGAGATTCTGAGTAAATGGATATGTGTATGAAATTTCTCCTGATCCGAGGGTGTAATTTGGTCTGAGTCTGATGGTCTGGTTGCTTAAAACTGATACGCAAGCGAGAGGTGCCAGATTACTATTTGAGATATTTTATTTTGAATTAATTTCATATTTCTCACACTCTTCACTCCGAGCTCAAGCGAATAGCACTAGGACACTATCTGGATTTGATTTCCAAGATGGTTGTCAAGCCCAGCGAGGCGGTCCTAAGTCCTTAACCTTGTATTATTCGGACTCCCGATGTGCGGTCCAGATCTGATACGGAGTTTCAAAGTGCTCCCTAGAGCAGTCGGGTAATGAGATTGATCCTAGATTTTAGGGTAACCTAGCGTCAATGATTCTACAAGTTTTGGGTCATGCAGATCATATTTAAAGCGATTCAAACAGATTTCGTAGCTAATCTAGTTTAGCATTTAGTTACTTTGTCTCATTTCTAAAGGATTTAATCCTAAGTGATTTCTGGTCAAGGTGGTACTCAAGGCTTTGTAGTTTGTATATAAGGTGATCCAAGTTATAATACTTAACTAGTTTAAGATAGTGTCTAGGGTGAAAGTACTTAGAAAAATTGAAAGAACAAGGTGGGGAAGGGTTAGATTTGTGAAGGAAATGGGTTCAAAAGCGATTTTAGACTGTGGGATTTAGTTCTGATAAGTTAATAAGGCGTTAGGAGCGACCCATTGCCTAAGGATGTCTAATCCCAGGTTGGCAAAAATCCAGGCTATTACAATGTCCGGCAACTTCACAATATATCTAGACGAATTATCGATGTATCGATACACCTCTCGATATCATCGATACTCAAAACTCGAGCTCATCGAAAGTAGCTCGATAAGATCGACAGGAAGATTTTCGGCGCCCCTATTTTTTAATGAAAATTTCAAATTCTTTCGATATATCAATGCTCTTCCAATATGATCTGAAATCAAATATCGATAAGATCAGAAGTCCATCGATGATATCGATAGTGGGCGCGTTTTTCTTCCAACAGATATTTCAGGATGTTTTTAACATTGATCGGGGGTCATTCGAGGAAATCGATATTCATATGTCGATGATATCAAGGCCGAATCAATTGCATCGATAATGGACACAATCTATCCAGCGAGTTAAATGGTAAATCTATTGGATTTATTGATGCATCGATACTGCCTTCGATATCATCGATATGCAAATTCTGATGACATCAGCTGTCCCCCGATCATTTCATAAAAACCTGAAATATTTCATCGTCAGTCTCTCTCATGCTTTAAATGTCGATAGATCGATCCCAGTTTCGATTGGATCGGAGTTCGAAATCCGATGTCATCGACACCTGTTTCGATCCCATCGACAAGCTGACAAAAGTTTTCAAAAGCGTATGACATTTAATTTTGTGTCATCGAGCGGACCGTCGATGTTATCGAGAGTATACACTCGATAATATCGACACTGCTCAATGATATCGAACTCTGTCATAAATGTGATCGTTTTATATCCGTTGGAACCTTTTGCCTATTTAAAGAGAGACTTGCCTTTATTGCTGGTAAAGAAAGAAGAGAGTGCTTTTATGTGTTGCAACCTATATCTTATATCTAAAGCCCTTTCTCTCAAGGGAGTTCATCCTCCAATCCACCCTCATCATTGATATTCAAATAGAGTGGATTGGAGAATGAATTTCCACATTCAAGGATCCTCCAGCTACTACCTTAATGGCAAATCATTAAGTTGAGATGCCTTGAATGTATAAGATTGAAATCGCTCTATCTTCCTGATAGGAAAATATTTTGAGAGTAGGATTCCATCTTGACCTTGACTCAACCCGAAGCCAACTATTGGTATACTATCTTGTGTTGCGGATCAAGGGAGCAGAAGACCCTTCGTCAACAAGGAGGCGGAGATCTTCGGCAGTGCGCTTATCGAGACTTATCAACTTATTTATTAGTATCTATAGTCCAAGAGGACACTTGTGATCATTCCTTTTTAGGATTGGATCTTAAGTGGTTCTCACCCTTAAAGTCCTCAAGGAGGCCTCCGGCCGGAGTGTATGTGGTACGTGCATTGTGTAGACCCTTGATCTGTGGAGAGCATAAACATCTGGTTAGGAGTGAACCAGAAAAACTCCTGGGTTTGAGGTGAACCTTGTAGAAACCTCCAGTAGGGTCTTATGGAAGATCCTTGGCCACTGTGCCTAAAAGTGAGTGTGTTGTGTTGACCCTTGTTCGTGAGAGCATAAACAGTCAGCCTCAGTGTAGGTTGTAAAGGTTGAAGGTGAACCTTATTTAAAACCTTAGGTTAGAGGTGAACCTCTATGAAACCTCCTTAGTGAAATTCAGTACACTCAAGGGTTGAGTGCGGTTATCGGGAGTGGAGTAGACTTATCGTCGAACCACTATAAAATGAATGTGTTTGAGATTGTTATTCTTATGATTATGTGATATGCTTTAATACTTCCATATCTGAATATTTGATCACACCACACACACCTACATAGTCATATCCATCATAAGCTAGTTTGCATACTGCTTACTTCTAAAACAGTTTGTGATTGGATCCTCTACCAGGCTTGGAAGCCAGTAAAGTTATGTTTGAGTTATCCTAATATATGTCTGTTGTTAGGATTAGTGTAATAGGATTTTAAATAAATCATAAAAACTTTTAAAAAGTCCTATTCACCCCCCTCCCCCCCCCCCCCCCCCCCCTCTAGGATATATTGACATTTCCCGACTTCAACTAAAGCGGTCTTCACCGCAATTTCAATTGGTATCAGAGCGGGTCTCTCTTTAAGGGCTTCACCACCTAGAGAGTGATCTTGACTGAAGTTGGAATCACGCTTAAAAGTATTCAAGAGGATATAACAAACCAGAATAGTTGCCTTGTAATTCATACTGCCCTGAAAGTAGGAAATAATTTAAAGTGGTATCTTGATAGTGGATGCTCCAGACACATGACTGGTGACCAAACTCACTTTTGTGAGTATTCAAACTTTGATGGGGGATCAGTCACATTTGGTGATGGAAGCTCAACCAAAATAGTTGGACAAGGAACTATAGATGTACCAGGCCTCCCAAAGATCAAACATGTCCTCTGTGTAAAAGGTCTGAAACATAATCTCCTGAGTATCTCCCAAATCTGTGATAAAGAACATCTTGTCACTTTCTCAAAGGATATGTGTAGAATTTTAGATCATACAGGAAAATCTCTCATAAAAGGTATACACACTAGTGATAATTGTTATGTCATTAAAAGTACAAGTAAGAGTGTGCTATCCACAAAGTGTAATATGGCTGTAAAAAATGAATCCAAACTATGGCACCAAAGGTTGGGACATGTTCACTACCGAAATTTAGCAAAGCTCAGTTCGAAAAATTTGGTTAGGGGACTTCCCAAGATTAGAAAAGAAGAAAAAGTTGTCTGTGGAGAATGTCTAAAAGGAAAACAGCTTGAGGTCGGACACAAAAAGACAACCACCATAGCAACAACAAAACCTTTGGATCTGCTACATATGGATCTAGTTGGACCAACGAAAGTGAAAAGCCATGGCAAGAAAAGATACTTCCTGATGGTAGTAGATGACTACACCAGATTTACTTAGGTCGCATTTCTTTGAAAGAAATCAAATGCATTTGAGGAATTTGTGATTCTGGCAAAGCGACTCCAAAATGAAAAAGGATACGGCATAAATCGCATCAGAAGTGATCATGGTGGAGAATTTGAAAATGAAAGATTCAAAAGATATTGCAATGAGAAAGGAATTCTTCATGAATTCTCTACCCCAAAAACCCCTCAGCAAAATGGAGTCATTGAAAGAAAAAAAAAACGTGTATTGCAGGAAATGGGATCTGTTATGCTAAATGGAAAAGATATGGCAAAAAGTTTTTGGGCTGAAGCTGTCAATATTGCCTGCTACATCATAAACAGAGTATACCTTAGAGCAGGTCTGAATAAAACTCCATACGAACTATGGTTTGGGAAACTGCCAAGTGTGAAATATTTTCGAGTCTTTGGTAGCAAATGTTATATCTTGAGAGACAGAGATGACCTAGGGAAATTTGAGTCTAAAAGTGATGACGGTATCTTTCTGGGGTATGCGATGAATAGTCGTGCATATAGAGTATACAATCTAAGAATCCTCACTATTCAAGAATCAGTAAATGTGGTAATCAATGATCAACCTCATGAGGAAAATACACCTGCGAATGAATTAGAAGATGATGTAGATTCATGCATAATAGAAAAATCTGATAACAAAACTACATCACCCCGTGAACCTCAATCATCATCTGGGACTCCTATCATAAAAGATCACCCTCGAAACAAATTATTGGAGATCCTAACGATGGTGTAAGAACTAGACGATAGATAGAAAATATCTATAGCCATTTCTATTTTACCTCAAAAATTGAACCCAAGAATATTGTGGAAGCTCTTCAAGATGAACATTGGATAAATGCTATGCAAGAAGAACTTCAACAATTTTAAAGAAATGAGGTATGGCAATTAGTTCCCAGAACACTCAATATAAATGTCATTGGAACCAAATGGGTCTTCAAGAATAAATCAGATGAATCAGGAAATGTGATTTGGAACAAAGCAAGGCTTGTAGCTCAAGGGTACTCATAGATAGAAGCCATTGATTTTGATGAAACATTTGCTCCTGTGGCTTGCCTTGAGTCTATTAAAATTCTTCTGTCCATTGCATGTGCATTAAAATTTAAACAATTTCAAATGGATGTTAAGAGTGCTTTTCTTAATGGAGAACTTACTGAAGAAGTCTATGTTGAACGACCAAAGGGATTTTCTGATTCCAAATGTCCTCTCTATGTATATCATCTAAACAAAGTCCTTTATGGTATGAGCGATTGACAAAAAAAATTTTAGACCATAAATTCTGCAGAGTGTTGATAAGACTCTGTTTACCTAAAGAACAAAAGACTCACTGCTTATTGCATAGATTTATGTGGATGATATAGTCTTTGGTTCAACATGTGAAGATGTCGCATACAAATTTGCTGACCTCATGAAATCAGAATTTGAAATGAGTATGGTCGGTGAACTAAACTTCTTTTTAGGATTGCAGGTCAAGTGGCTACATGATGGAATCTTTATCTATCAAACCAAGTATACGAATGATTTGGTGAAAAGGTTTGGTCTTGAATTTGGACGCTCTTATCACACTCCCATGAGCACCACACTCAAACTCTCTAAAGTTGCAAATGGCAAGAGTGTAGATCAACATCTCTACCGAATTATAATAGGAAGTCTACTATATCTTACAGCTAGTCGTCCCGACATATCCTTTAGTGTTGGGGTATGTGCTCGATATCAGGTTAATCCTAAAGAATCTCACCTAACAGTCGTTAAAAGGATAATTAAATACATAGCTGGAACTACCTCTTACGGTCTGTCGTATCCATTTGAAACATCCACGATCATCGCTGGGTACTCTGATGCTGATTGGGCAGAAAATTTGGATGATCAAAAATCAACTAGCAGAGGATGTTTCTATGTTAGAAACTGCCTAGTCTCCGGGCAAAGAAAGAAGCAAAATTCAATATCATTATCTACTACCGAGGCTGAATACATTGCCACTGGAAGTTGCTGCACACAACTCCTTTGGATGAAACAGAAGCTCTTGGATTACGGGATTGAATAACCCACGATGAGTCTTTTCTGTGATAACACAAGCGCAATCAACATTTCAAAGAATCCTGTTCAATATTCTTGGACTAAACACATTGACATCCATCATCACTTTATCTGAGAACTTGTTGATGACAAGATTATTACAATGGATTATGTTTCCACAGAAAAGCAACTCGCAGACATCCTCACAAACCTCTTGATACAAATATGTTTAGTGATCTATAAAAACCCATTGGGGTCTGCACTCACTAAATCTCAGTAAACATGAGCCACACAGGTAAATCTTCACACTGGGACATTCATGGTTATATGTCAGCCAGAAGTCAAAATTCCTTGTATTAACCATGTTAGTTTTGGGATGCAACGTTATGACAATCTCGATGATATCCGAACAATGTCAGATCAATGATACCAATATTCAACATCGATAAAATTGAAGAAACTTGGAAGTGCATGATGATAACCGATGGTTTCCTCAAATGGTTGGGCTGAAAATGCTTTGTTTTGATAAACTGTTAATCTACTGCTGTCTGTGGCAGTATATGTTTGGTTTCATTTTGGGTAATGGTTGAATATAATTCTATCTTTATTGCCATAATTAAGCTCTCTAATCCCCTGGTTTATCAAGTTTCTGTTATGGTATGCATGTGTTGTTCTTTATTGATTATCCTATCTGCTATGGATTGCATATTTTGTCTTTAATGAAGATTGTAACTGCTATAACTGCTCTATTTTGTCTAAAATGCATCCATAGGTTCTGAAATTGATGCTTGCTTAAACTAAGTTAATTATTATCCATCAATCATTCTGCTTCTGCCTGTTTGGTTCTCCCAAGTAATTCAATCTTCAGTCAATATCAACTGCTATATCTTTGTCAATGACTGACAAAAAGGGGGAGAACATTTGCAAACACCTCAAAGGGAAATTGTGTATCTGCTTAAATGGTTGTGCAGGTGTTTAGGGGGAGCAGCTGCAATAAGAAAGGGAGAGTTTACAAGAAAGGGGGAGCAACTACTGGTTGTGTACATGGGCTATAAAAATTGTAAAATTATGTAAAAGCATATACACACAATTTAGGATATGTCTGTCTAGAATATTCTAAGGTGTTTTGGGATTTGGTCACGTAATTGACAAAGGGGGAGATTGAAAGTGCCCTGGTTTGTCAAGTTAGGTGAGTGTTGAGTCAGATTGACTACAGAGCCTGACAGGAAGATCTATTCAAGTGTTTGCCTCAACCGGATGTGTACAAGCTCGCCACAGGTAAATCTAAAACCTCACATCCCATGACCCAAAACACCAGGTGAATAAAACCGTTAAAAAAAGTTAGAAATCATAGGGTTTTATGGTGAGAAAACTTTTTTCAAAACAGGAAAATCTCTAAGTTTTTCTTGCCCTGTCGATTTTATCGAAACACCCTTGATATGATCGACCTGCGCTGTCGAGTCCTCGATGCTTCATCGATACCGTCGAAAAGAGGACCAAATATGTTCAACAACTTCACAATATATCTGGACGAATTATCGATGTATCGATACACGTCTCGATATTATCGATACTCAAAACTTGAGCTCATCGAAAGTAGCTCGATAAGATTGACGGGCAGATTTTTGGCGCCCCTGTTTTTTAATGAAAATTTCAAATTCTTTTGATATATCAATGCTCTTCCGATATGATCTGAAATCAAATATCGATAAGATCAAAAGTCCATCGATGATATCGATAGTGGGCGCATTTTTTTTTCAGCAGATATTTCAGGATATTTTTAACATTGATTAGGGGCCATTCGAGGAAATTGATATTCATATGTCGATGATATCAAGGCCGAGTCGATTACATCAATAATGGACATAATCTGTCCAGTGAGTTAAATGGTAAATCTATTGAATTTATCGATGCATCCATACTGCCTTCGATATCATCGATATACAAATTCCGAAGACATCGGCTGTCCCCCGATCATTTCATAAAAACCTGAAATATTTCATCGCCGGTCTCTCTCATGCTTCAAATGTCGATAAATCGATCCCAGTTTCGATTAGATCGGAGTTCGAAATCCGATGTCATCGACACCTATTTCGATCCCATCGACAAACTGGCAAAAGGTTTCAAAAGCGTATGACATTTAAGTTTGTGTCATCGAGCGGACCGTCGATGTTATCGAGAGTATACACTCGATGATATCCGCACTGCTCGATGATATCGAACTCTGTCATAAATGTGACCGTTTTATATCCGTTAGAACTTTTTCCCTATTTAAAGAGAGACTTGCCTTTATTGCTGGTAAAGAAAGAAGAGAGTACTTTTGTGTGTTTCAATTTATATCTTATATCTAAAGCCCTTTCTCTCAAGGGAGTTCATCCTCCAATCTACCCTCATCATTGATATTCAAATAGAGTGGATTGGAGAATAAACTTCCGCATTCAAGGATCCTCCAGCTACTACCTAAATAGAAAATCATTAAGCTGGGATGCCTTGAATGCATAAGATTGGAATTACTTTATCTTCCTGATAGAAAAATATTTTGAGAGTAGGATTCCATCTTGACCTTGACCCAACCTGAAGCCAAGTATTAGTATACTATCTTGTGTTGTGGATCAAGGGAGCAGAAGACCCTTCGTCAACAAGGAGGCAGAGATCTTCAACAGTGCGTTTATCGAGACTCATCAACTTATTTATTAGTATCTAGAGTCCAAGAGGACACTTGTGATCATTCCTTTTTAGGATTGGATCTTAAGTGGTTCTCACCCTTGAAGTCGTCAGGGAGGCCTCCGGCGGGAGTGTATGTGGTGGGTTTATTGTGTAAACCCTTGCTCTGTGGAGAGTATAAACATCTGGTTAGGAGTGAACTAGTAAAATTTCTGGGTTTAAGGTGAACCGTGTAGAAACCTCCAGTAGGGTCTTATGGAAGATCCTTGGCCAGTGTGCCTAAAAGTGAGTGTGTTGTGTTGACCCTTGCTCGTGAGAGCATAAACAGTCAGCCTCAGTGTAGGTTGTAAAGGTTGAAGGTGAAGCTGATTTAAAACTTTAGGTTAGAGGTGAACCACTATGAAACCTCCTTAATGAAATCCGGTACACTCAAGAGTTGAGTGTGGTTACCGAGAGTGGAGTAGACTTATCGTCGAACCACTATAAAATGATTGTGTTTGAGATTGTTATTCTTATGATTGTGTGATTTGCTTTAATACTCTCATATCTGAATATTTGATCACACCACACACACCTACACAGTCATATCCATCATAAGCTAGTTTGCATACTGCTTACTTCTAAAACAGTTTGTGATTGGATCCTCTACCGAGCTTGGAAGTCAATAAAGTTATGTTTGAGTTATCCTAATATATGTCTGCTGTTAGGATTAGTGTAATAGGATTTTAAATAAACCATAAAAACTTTTAAAAAGTCTTATTCACCCCCCTCTAAGATATATTGACATATCCTGACTTCAACTAAAGCGGTCTTCACCGCAATTTCACACGCATTTATCGTGCATAAGCTTATAGAAAGCTAAGTGGGTGGTGAAAGTGTGTGCGCAAGATAAGTGCCGAGTATGCAATATAATGCCATAAATCATACAATATCGAAATAGGTGAAAATGCTGACAAGATCATGAATCATACGATATTAGAGTAAATGGAAATATACTGATAAGATCATGAATCATAGGATATCAAAGTAAGAGGAAATATCTGATAAGCCCATGAGTGTCATCAGCCGTACCAAGGCTATGTGATGCAAGGCATGAATGCGAACGACCATATCAATGCAGAAACATGGCAACCCAAAATACTAAATGCCGCGGATGCAATGCAATATGTGGTGCGAATGAAATGAACAAGCTGGAGTGAATTTGGGATGATAGTACGTAGTATCGTAGGCTATGGGATCCATCACAAGGGACTTCTATCTAAACCAGTCTCATACCTAAATTCGGATAGTCAGACTCAATGTGGTAAACTCCTGATCTCAGATTAGTCGTGCGCCCCAACCAAAATCCTGGCCGTTACAAAGGTACACGTAACAAATAGTTGCACACCACAAGCCCGAGTGAATAGTGAATGAATGAATGAGTATACAACTCCTGCTCAATAAGTCCACATATCGGCACAGTACATTTCTGGGATCATCACCAAGGTATAGTACACTCTACATACAAATCGTCGATCACTGACGCGTGACCATGTAAGTGGAAGAGACCTCACTATCTGCCTAACCAGTATTCAGCCATATCTACCTGGCACGTCGATAGCAGACCCATTCATGAGCTAGTCAAACTCATCCTGGATATGCCCCCTATGCTCGGGCGGGTAAAGCCACACCCCCTCCCAACTGACCATGACATAGTGGGAGACGCGGCCTCCTAGTATTCGGCACTCGGGCGCTCATGTATCTACTCGATCTCGACGTTGAGGCATCTCCTAGCCTCGGAGGTTTAGGGACTTTCACCCAGGGACATCCAAAGTGCCCACATGCTCAAACCAAACATTTTCGGTGTCCCATCTAGTCATCCACGACATGCCTATGGAGATCACAACCCTGATGTCACTAGGGCGTATAGTAATCACAATCATACAATGCAAGATGCATGAGTCATGTAGTCTAATCATGCATCAATCTTGTGCATACCGTGCGCTCATGTGGGATAACTTCACCTATCAAGGAGTCCCATAAACCATCTATACTATGACATATGCAATAGTCAATCACGTCTCACAATAAATATGCAGATGATGCGTATCGGCATGTATCACGATGCTATACTGTCACATACTCATAATCGGTATCAACAATCGGCCTCAATAATGTGGACATTTAACTAACATTACCCTCAAAGAATGGCCAACATAGAGCCTAACATATAATGGACCCATGGCCTCACACAAGGACCTAATATATAACACCATGGGCCTCACTCAAGAGCTTATTACACATCACAATGGGTCTCTCACATGGGCCTAATATACATCACAATGGACTCCATCGCCTAACCCTCAAATGTATCACAATGGACCTCATCACATAGACCTCATATTCATCACATTAGGCCTTAAACATGGGCTGAATACACATCACAATGGGCCTCAAATACGGGCCGCATATACATCACATTGGGCCTTAAACACGGGCCGCATATACATCATACAGGCCGAATACACATCACAATGGGCCTCAACTATGGGTCGCATATACATCATATAGGTCTCGACAATTTGCCTCAGCAATTAAAATTAGCATCGACAATCGAAATCGGCCTATACAATCAGCCTTGATAATCGAAATCGGCCTATACAATTGGCCTCGACAATTGGAATCAGCCTCGACAATTGGAATCAGCCTCGACAATTGGAATCGGCTTATACAATCAACCTCAACAATCAGAGTCGGCTTCAATACTCAGCCTCGACAATCAGAATCGGCCTATATAATCGGCCTCGACAAATCAAAATCGACCTCGATACTTGGCCTCGACAATCGAAATCGGCCTATATAATCGGCGTCAACAATCGGAGTCAGCCTCAATACTCGGAATCGGCCTTAATAATGGAATCGGCCTCGACAATCAGAATTGGCCTCAACAATCAGAATCGGCCTTAACAGCCAGAATCGGCCTTAATAATCGGCTGAACAAGGCCTAAGGGAAGGTCACAATGTGGACATTAAACCATCATTGCCCATCAATGTGGACATTTAACCAACATAGCTCCCAAGGAGTGGCCCACATAGAGCCAAACGTATCCTGGGCCCATAGCCTCATACAATCACCATAGGTTGTATCAATGGGCTGCACCAACGGGCCTCCAATACAACAAGTGGACCGTATCAATGGGCCACAACAACTACACCATTCATCCATCCATAAAGATCATTTTAGAGCATTATACAAACAATGAATCATATCAAAAGATCATCTGCACCATACTATAAATAACAGTGGTGATAGTGATCAAAAGGTCAGTTAGACCACATCACAAATAGCAGTGGACATGTATTTTCCATCCAATCTGTTCATAAGTCACAAGGACCTGAACTAACCCGAGAAACAAATATCATATTGGTCCAAAACTTTTACGACCCAAAAGGGGTTTCAATGGTAGACGTCCAATCTCCACTGTTTTTGGTAGTGTGGTCCACTTGATAACCAAATCTGCTTTATTTTTCATCCCAAGCCCTAGGATGAGCTGATCAAATGGATGGACGATTTGGATGATCCACATACATCAGGGGTGGGGTCCACATATGTGGCCCAACAGAGGTGAATCTGCTTTATTTTTAGTCTCAAGCCTATGACGAGCTCGCCAAATGAATGGACAGTATTGATACAGCACATGCATCGTGGTGGGTCCCACCGTCCAAGGTCTAGACGGTGTGGATAAGACCCATACATCACGGTGCACTCCACAGCAGGTGGTCCACCAGAGATTTGGATCGCCCTCACGTCTAGATGGACGATGAGGAGTACATATATCAAGGTGGGTCCCACACACGTGGCCCACCAAAAAATTATATTAATATATATGTATATATATATATATTATACATATTTATTTTTATATATATTATATTAAATATATAACATATATTATATATCCACTCGAGCATCCAGATGGACAGCCTGGACAGTTGGATACAATACATACATTGAGTGTGGGCCCCATGTTCACGAACGGTGTGAATAAGACATACAACAATGGGTCCCACCAGATGAACGATCTGAATATAACATAGACCTCATGATCAGATCCAGAGAACTAGCATCAATCCAGCAACTGCATGCTGCTAGGGTCCACATCAGTGTCCTGATGATGGACGGCCTGAGATGAAATGCCTACATCACGGTGGGATCCACGGATGGATGGCGTGGACATAAGATACATACATCATGCGGACCCACATGGGCGTTGACATCAATACAGCAGCTATATATAGTTGTGTGTGGTACACTATCCAATCCGTTTCCACGCAAGTGGGTCCCACATGGGGCCCACCATAACATTTATTTTCCAGCCCATCTGTTCATAAGGTCACAAAGACCTGAATAAAGAAGAAAAACAAATTTCATATTTGTCCAAAACTTCTGGGATGTAAAAAGGGTTTCAATGGTAAACGTTCAACCTCCTGCTGCTAGTGGTGTTGACCACCTGAGTGCCATGAACGGCAGATTTTTGGGGTAATTCCATGCCTAAAGGGGACCCATCAAATGCACGGTGTGGATGCTCCACACGCATCACGGTGGGGGCCTGAGGTGGGGCCCACTCTCCCAGGGTCCAACCAAGCTGTGGACGTCGCTTGCTTCCTCTGGATGCTGACAGTAACAGCGTCCGCTGTTTGAATTTTTTTGTTCAAAGGAATTTCATAGGAGGGGCCCACATCAGGGCGATCCAATCCATCCACGGGGTTCTCAGGCTCGGGACAGGTCTAATGAGCCCAATATTAGGTATGTTTTGATGCACAAAAACATTTCAGCGGGCCCTAACGATTTGAACACTACATAACACTGTTTTCTACGTTATGGCCCGCTAAATATTCAGATTGACTCCATTCTTTTTGGCTCAACGCTTGAAATGAGCAGGGAAATAGTGTGGACGGTGTGGATTAAATACATGCATCATGTATGGGGCCTGTTGTGGGTCCCACTCTCCTCTCTACTAAAAGTAAACTGGACACTGCTTGCTGTAGGGTTCTCTGGACGCTAGCAGTAGCGTCCACCATACCTCATTACACTTACGCTGTAATGGGATTTCACCAAATATGTGGGCCCACCTAGTGAATGGTCTAGATAAAATACATACTTCATGGTGGGGTCCATCTAGGTGGGCCACAAGGCCTCATTATCACCATAAAATGAAGGAGAGGGAGAGGGAGAGAGAGAGAGAGAGAGAGAGAGAGAGAGAGAGAGAGATTGGTGAGAAGGGGAGGGACCCCGCCACTATGGACCCTCCCTATACAATGCATACATAAAGATGAGTCCCACCATAAGTGGGCCCTTAAATCACAAATCAAGACATAAGATCACCCACTTTTGATTATGGACTTCTTCTTCCATCAACGTATCCTAGAGCTCCAAGGGATTCATTTCAACGATGGAGATGGTCTTTGCATGGTGGGATTGAGTGGTAGGGAGGTGGGCCACACTAGTTTCTCCTCTCTCCCATGGAAATGTTGGACGTGGGTTGCTTCAGAGGAAATGAGAGAGAGAGATGAGAGAGAGAGAGGTGTAAGAGAGAGAGAGTGATGGGGAGTGATGGGTGGAGAGAGAGAGTTGACTTTGGGGATGAGTAGTTGTACTTAGGGATGGGTGTGAGTGATGGGAGTGATGTGTACTTGATTGAATGATTAATGAGGTTGATGTGACGTGTCGTAGAGATTCCCTCAGTATTTACAACGTACGGCGTTTTCCTCAAACTGAACACAGGCCCACATCTTCTGACCTGGGTATCGGATCGGTACGTGAGTCACGGCGACGGCGCGATCGCAATGAAATAAGTCTCGGGCCGAGCCAACTTTGGTATGCAGGACTCAGCTTAGGATTACGTGTAAACATCAGATATGGGTCGAGGGTTGCCAAAATTCGACCGGGAGGACCGCGGAAGCCTACGGAACGGTATAGGCTAGGAGACGAGCCTCACAGAGATTGTTGTCAGACTTTTAAAAGTCTTCAATTTTTGGGGCTGCTCGATCGGTCGAGAGGCTGGCTCGACTAGTGGAGGGTCCACTCGACTAGTCAAGCACCACTCGACTCAAAGTCTAGCGTGCTACTTATTTGGGTGTCCGGGGCACTCGACCAGTTGAGGCCTCGGCTCGACTAGTCGAGGTTACGCAGATTCATGCGCGGATTTGGTGCGGACTGCGTAAATTTGAGGCAGTTTCGTAAGGGTACAAAAGGAAACTTTCCTAAACTATAAATAGGGGTCCCTAGGGCTATTCTAAAGTATTCTAATGCTTTCTAAAGGAGTTCCAAGGGTTCCTAAAAGGGTTTTAGGGTTTTTAAAGGGTGTAACAATGGTGAGATTCGAGATTGTTTAAATCGGGTAAGTCCTCTCTCTTTGTAATTTCTATTTTCATAGTGGAGTCTATCGCTTTATGCCGTGGTTTTTTCCCGCAAGGGTTTTCCACGTTAAATATTTTTGTTCTCTTGTATGTGCTTGGTGTCATTGGATTGCTATCCTAGATCTAGATCTATGTGATTCCGCAACATAAATCCCCAACAGTTTTTATAATCCCTAGTTGGTAAGAAATCACTTTCTTTCATTGTTACTTACAATCCACCTTTAGGTGAAATAGTTTGGGTATTCAAGGTAATCTTTTGATGATTGTACTTTCATTATTTATATTATAGTGGATTTGTGTCGGACTAAATCCCGTAATTTTTCAATTCACATCGAAAGATTTTCCACATAAAAAATTATTGGTGTTCTTATATCTTACATATTTGATGATTTCCTTGTTTGTGTTAGAAATTATTTTTTTCCATTAAATCTCTTATATTGTTAATCCTATTAATTTGTACATAGAAGGAAAAGGTGTGTGGTTTCCCAACATAAAGTACCTTGTTGTCTTATATTTCTGAAGTATGTAAGGGCTAGTTTGGATTAAAGTAATCCTTGGTAAAATTTATTACAATTAAAATGATCCTAATTCTCTTGCGTTTCAATGTTAGCGATGAAAGAACTTAAAAGTGTGGATATAGAATTTGTAGCAATTATATGTAATTATATTTATTTTTCATTAAAGTAGGATTCTAAATTTTAGGGTCCTATTTAGATTGTAAGTAGGATTCATTAAATAATGGTTACCCTAGTTCTCACACCAAAGACTCCTGGATGTGGATAAGCCTAACGATTACTTTGTGGATTCCATCAGTCCAAGCATCCATTACTACCTTATCAAGGGAATCCTAATAAAGAATTCGAAAACATTTCTAACATGGTAGAAAAGGAATTTTTTTTTTTTTGTTAATGATTGCATAATTGCTTTCTTTTACCATCAATTCACTTATCCAAACTAACCCTAAGAGTACTACTAGGAATTTTAATATCAATAAAGAAAGAAAATTACGAGAATAAAAATATAATAGGGTGTGTTTGGTTACAAATATATATATATATATATATATATATATATATATATATATCATGTAATTTCATAACTATATAAAAATTAATTTGGGGGGTTCCTAATGTCCTCAAAGCTTTTAATTAACATGTGGAATGCTCAATCATCAATCCACACACACACACACACACACACACACACACACACACACACACACACACACACATACATACATACAGATATATATATATATATATATATATATATATATATATGATTTTGATCATATGGTAAGTTTTACATCCCTAAAATATTTAGGGTGTGTTTGGATTCACGTTTGTGGTGTACAGTATTGTATTCGAGTATTGTTCATGTATACTTTGGGTGATTTCCAGAATACATCCATCACAAACATGCCTCAGCTCAATGTTTGGATAGGAGGTACTGTCCTAGTATGTATACAATTTCACGTACAGTACAATGTTTGGAAAGGATGTATAAGGGCCATACATTGTATATACATGTAAATATTGGTAGTTTGTGTAGTACTGTCACAATTTGTAAAGTCTCATACATTCTATACCAGGCAGGGCCCAATGTAGTCGTTGTGATTAATCCTAGTCGTGCATCATGTTATGATTGACTAATCATGACCGTTAATCCATAGTAAAACATGGATTGATGATGTCATTAACGGTATTGATATCATCCAAAACTTGTAAATCATCCGATAATTTTACACCTCACGTAAACATCATATACATTGTCCCTAGCAGAATACTTTGTCCAATAATATTTACAAAATTATACCGTTTCTTGGAAATTGTTCAGCATATGTGGGTCGACAAAGGGCATCTGATTATCCACCTAATCTGAAATGCTCACAATATAAGATAGACAAACAGCATCAGATGAATATGTGATCTGATTATCCTCCTGATCTGAAAGTCTCAAAAGAATAAAATGCCACATTGTTAACATCGATCTAGACCAACAATATATTTATATAGAAAAAAAATTGTTAAACCATGATGCTCACTCTCACATAGAACTACAACCACTCTCACATAAAATTAGAACCGAAAGATTAACCTCAATGCCACATAGAAAATCAACATTCTAAGTAGCAAACGAAGCACCGGATGGATGGATGGTTCGTTCCTATCCCCAACAACAGCCAACCTCTCAGGGCTGCGATCTTCTCTGCCAGACATGCTGTCGATTATGGTTCGATCATCAATAACACCTACACAAATCCCATTGTCCTTCGTATGATGAGATGCAAGGCCTCTATCAACTGCATTTGGCGTTCCCGCAGCGCGATCGGAGACTGTTGCCTAAATTATAAAGTACACAAAAAAGAAATTTTGTTCATCTCACTACTAAGAAACTTGTAATACTTAATCCCTGAAGTATGAAATCTATTATACATACATATGAATTTAATTAATAAAAAATAACCAACCTGAAACTGATTCCACGCATTCATCGCATCTCCCAATGTCGTGAAGGACTTGTGCTTGCAACCACTGTATCTGTGAACCTGAGCATTGCAATCTGCCCATGTCGTATATATTCCGGGTTTCCTCCCCACAAAGACCACGTAATACTTGTGCTTCATTTCACTGCAATACATACTTAACAAGTTATTGATAGGCTTATCAGTGTAAACAACAACCTACAATTTATGATGATGTCTCTTTTTATATAATCTCCATATTACTTAAATAACGAAGATGTCGGTAACAAGTTACAATTCTTGAACCTTAAAAGCTATATCAAATGATCGCCTCAACCAACTTGAAATACAGAACGGAACTGGTCAATGCCACCAAGATGGTTCATATTCATTCACTAGAACAAACCTGCAAAATATCCATATTACCTATCTATATATCCAAGGATTTGATAATATCAGTAAAACTTTTGTATCAAATACAATATTTCACCGCACATTTGTCAGAGAAGAATTGCCAGAGAAAAGAGAATCAATACAGTATCTTGAATATTTGGCCATTTTATTGCAACCAAGTTCATAAACATTCTCATTATGTTAATGAACACCCTTTTGAAAATCTGCCTGATTTAATTCAAGACAGATGTATTTCATTCCACATCTGTCTGGTTTATTTCAAGATAGATATGTATTATTACAATATCTAATCAGACTAATATACCTTAGCTGGATTCTAAACTTTCTCAATACCAGAAAGAGTATCAGGAAAATTCGATAAATCAAATAAAAGGGTTTGTCAAAAGTAGAAACATTACCAATAACAATCCGATTTTACCATAAGTGAAGCCATAGTAATCCACGTCAGTTACACATGACAAAGGTATATCAGTATAACTTTCAGAAAATAACCGGCAAAATCAATGTATAATTCAGGAATAATTTATGAACATCAAGGGCGTATCAGAAAATAACACATAAAAGAGTGTTAATACAGAAGAATGAATACGAACAGTAATAATCTCATTCACTGCCAAACAATTTCATATTGATATATCAGTAAGACATAAAATCAGTAAGACATAAAAGCAATGAGTGTTCTGGTCATTGTCTGAGTCCAATGACATAAGTACCAGACTGAAATGTAGCTCCTATATCCAAACTGTATCGCAGATGGTACAGAATTATTGTATAAGTCTACAGTTCCAACCTGTAAGCAGTATCAACACTATGACGGTAACAACTTCGCATTTTCAAAATATATCAGTCCAAAATTACAACATTAGCAATGCTGTTCCAGCAGCAAATATATCATCCACAGTAAATTAAAGTTAACCAATCCAAACCGAGCCATCACAGACTTAGAAAAAATAGTTTCTACGGTACACCATCTAAAAAAAAAAACATATACTCCAAATGTAAACAGTCAAGTTATATCATAAAATGTCTCCCATTTTCAATCCGGGTCACAACGAGGAAGGATAACTTTTTCTATCCATTCCTTCCTGCGTTCATGACTCATCTTTTTAAAATACCCTACACTGACTAAATCAGTCTGCAAGACCCTTGCAGCATGGAGTTGGTCGTTATGGGAAAGACCATCCACCTCTTCCAGGATACCCAGTAGCCGTTGAGTGCGCATCATGCTTTTTCCCTGACCCAATGTAATGGTCAGATTGTTAACGGCTTCAGCCACTTTCCCCATCTTGTCACCGATATGTTCACTCAACTTATGATGTTTTATTTAAACCAACCTAATTTAAATAAACTCGCAAGTATACGAATCAGGTGTAGATACGGTACGTATTACGAAATCATTCCCACGAGGACTGGTTATCACAATTCGAATTTTACGATTCTTCTTAACTAATCCAACAAATAGTTTAGCTAGTGATTAAGTAAAATGACAAAAATCTATGAAAAATATCTAAGTGCAAGGAGGAAAATTCAATCAAGGAGAACACTAGGACTTTTGAATCCACCCCTAATTATCCTAACCCTTATTTTACTTGTTGATTCACCCTAATTTAAATTGATATAAATTTAATAAATAAAGCACACTCTATGTCCTTGGCCGGGCACACAAAATATATGATCCCTTAAAGCATAAGGATCACATCTTTCCATCCATGGTCAGGCATGAAGAGATGTAAATTCTTATCTCTTTCTCTATAGGAAAACCTGTTCATGGTCAGACACAAGCACCTAGAATAAGATCTCAAACAACATCCACATTTAGACTTTGGTTAAGCTCATAGAATGGAGAAGTATGGAATTTTCATTTAAGCATACTAGAGAAAGAAATAAATCAATCAATTCAGATGAAATCAACAACTAACAAAAGTCATTCAAATTAGGGGCTTCATCTCAGCCTTGGCTAAAAGATTAGAAACTCATGGATTCAACTGGAAAGAAGAAAAAATATAAACGATAAAAAAAAAAAAAAAGATCCTTCCAATCTCTCCCTTCTTTCTTCATCTCTCTCTCTTTTCTCTTTCTTCTCTCCTCTCTTGCTTCTCCAAGCCGAGATCTCCCCTCTCAAGCTCTTTTTCTCTTCTTTTCTCCATGGCAGGGGCAGTGGAGAGCTGGAGTCGGTTTGTAAGGGCTTAAGTCGGTGGAAGAACCAACTTTATGCAGTCAGCAATGCAGCACGTGCGTTGGGTCTTAATTGTCAGCGAAAATCATTGTCTGATGTAAGATCCATTCCATTCAGACTCCTTGGCGTTGTTCGGTCCCACCTTGGGAAGATTTTAGATGGTCCAGATGGACGGAATGATCCCTGACAAGATCCTATAACAGCTCGGATCATTTGGATCTCTTTGGTCGTGCGTAACGCATAAGGAATCCGAAAACGGATCCTTTCGGCGTCAGTGGGGCCCATGAACGGAGTTATCTAGGAAATCCACTCCCTCCATTGGATTCTCCTTAAAATTTTGGTTAGGAATGGTCAGTTTTGGTTATCCATTGATGCGGCCCAAGTAAGGAATCACGCTTTAATCTTTTTGGACGTCACAAAGTAGTCTACTTATGGTTGCTATGGCCGGCACGTGTGTATGCATGGGTGCCAACGATCAGCATGGATTCGACTCTTTCGAGCCCCTCTACATGATGAATCGCTTGGATCATCCATACGGATGATTGAGGTGGCCCACCAGCTTCCTCAAAACGGACGCAGTCCGTCCGTTATGCAGCCAGCAAAACGGCAATTGCCATTTTTGAGAAGAAGACGGGTCAAACATCAGTTTGACCATCTTACGGTGTGGTGCACGTCGCATACGTGTACACTGTGTACGCACACGTGCACATACAAGGCCCACTGTAGTGTTTCTGGGGAATCCTCTCCGTCCATCCATCTCATCATCCCATTTAAGGAGTTAAATCTAAAATTGAAGTATATCCAAATATTAGGTGGGTCCCACTTAAGGAATTTAAGAGTTGATCTATCCATTGGGCCACTTCCAGAGGTATCCAATGGCTGAAATTTTACGTGTATGGTTAATTTATGGCCCCAAAGCCATGTAGGAAGTTTCGAGCTGAATGGATGGTTGGAGCTATGTGATCTTACATTCTGCACCAATTTCGGGCTTCTTTAACGTGAACGGCTTAATTTTCTTGGATCCCTGGCGTATAAATCCGTCAATCTTGGTCCTCTGGAATCCGTCCCTTACTTTGGTGACTTTAGAACGTCAAATCCATGCTTGTAATATCCTTTTTCAGTCCAAGTTCCTAATTACACCATACAACAAAAACACGATTAAAATAGTCCGTTAAGCATTATCATGTTGGTAAAATCAGGTAATAATCGGGGTCTGATATGCAATATTCGACCCTTATCAGTTTCACTTCCTCCCACTGCTTATCTCTCTCCCCTCTATGCGTCTATGACGAGAACGTGAAGTGGATTCCATTGGGCTTTTGTTAGCACGCTTTGCCCGATTTAAAAAGTATCCATTACCACCTCGAACTCGGGGAGGAGGCTTCCGATCATCCTCGTCAGAGGATGATAAATGTACTGTCTGGGAAGCCTCCTCATCCGAGTCATTATCAGAGTTCGACACGTCACACCCGCATCATTTCCCTGATATCGGAGAAGAATATGTCGTACGAGTAAATTCACTCGTCCCATCTTTCAATATGTTTGTCTCACACCCGTTCGACATAGGGATGTATCTGTACACACAAAGACAGAATATTTTCATCAATGTTATAAAATCAGATTGTAGAAACTTGAAACGCATTTATATGTGAAGATTATACAGCGATGTATCCATCCCGTACATTCTCTATAGCAAGAATCATCTTGTTTTGTTCATCCCATCCAAAACCCGAGGCGTTGAGCATGTCCTTTATTGCCTAGTACAGCCTCTTTAGGGTCTGCAAGCGATTAGAAATATGACGGTTCTCTAGCAAAATGCCACAAGTATCGTAGATTACTTTAATCGTGGCCTTGTACGTTTAGGATTTAAACCCGACGTCACTTTTAAGTCCTAGGTTCACCTGTTCCACCAACCCATCAACCAATGTGTTATCCATGTTGTCTGTCCATTGAACTCTACTAACTTTACATGAACCACTTAAACTATGCCTTGGCTGGGATACACACTTTGGGGATGGCCCTTTGAGGGAGGGCGTATACTTTTTCTTAGGAGTTCTAATTTATTCAGTCGGTGAACTCGAGCATTGATTTGAAGCAACAACCTTCTTAGAAGGTGATGACTCCACATCTTTGTTTCTCGAGTCCTTGATGGTGCTCCTTAGAAAATTCATAGAACCTACAAGCAGAAAATGTAAATAGAGATATAACAATTACATCCAAGTGATGCAGAATAGTAATATGTCATAGGCAGACATAATGACATTCAACATGAATAATAAATATAGTATCGCAAACATGCTGAAAATATGTGAAAATATTCCCACTTTCGAATAAGCGGATCATTACATAAACCAGGAAACCTAAGTCCGTTGTCTTGTACGCGGAAAACTGTCATTCCACATTCTCTCAACAATCTCGTCTCTCTTCCTTGTCCACTCATCACGTCCGCAATCCATCAACCGAGCTAACGCTTATCCTTCATCTACTGTAGTTACATCTACAGGGGATGGTGCAACATCCTCTGTACTGTCCCCACTGTCCTCAACTACCTCAGTCAGTCCATCATCACCACTAACACGAATGAAATTATGAAGGACATAGCAAGCTATAAAAATTTTCTCTTGTGTTATAAACTTGAACTGAGAAGGAGTGCGTATAATAGAGAAGCGATTTTTTAAAAGGCCAAATGAACACTTTATGACATTTTGCAATTATGCGTGGTGATAATTGAAAAGTTTTTTTTTATTGGTAGTATTTCTTCCAGTATGAAACTCGTTCAAGTGATATCACACACCTCGATAAGGTGTCATAAATCCAAGCGAATGTGCATATCCAGCATCAACAACATAATATTTTCCTACACAATTGCAAGATATGTTTCAGATATCTATCACACATAAATACCTACAAAAAAAACAATCACCTCTTGTACGCGATTACCATGTGGAATAAGAAAATAGTTAGGGCAACGGGTTAGTGCATTTTGTAACATACGAGCATCAGATGCGGATCCATCTCAACCAGCAAGCATATATACAAATTTCATATCAAAAGTACATGTGGCCAAAACATTCTATGATAGAAATCCTTTCCTATTTCTGAAAGTTGAGCTTTTTCTTTTGACAAATATGTCGAGATATGAGTACCATCTAGGACCCCGATGCAGCCCTATAATCAAAAGGGTGTCATAAGATTAGTTCATCTATTAGCTATCAACTTGTAATTTAGGAATTTTTCCAACATATCTTCAACTTTACTTGAAAGTATGAACTCCACAAAGAGTTGTCAGAAATTTCCTTGGGTGTGTGTAATCCAGGAAACCTCACGTACTTAGGATATAGACCGATTATAGCATCCAGCACTCTACTAAAGTGTTTGCTCACAGTCTCACTAGATCATGTAAAATGATGACCAATCACATGATTACGTACATTATGTCCGACAGTATGAAGAAACATTACAACCTGCTCCTCCATGTTGCACTCCTGCTATTAGAAAGTAATTTCTGATCCCTCAACAGCGAACATAATTCAAATAAATTGTCCCTACCCATCCTCAGCTGCGCAAGACACTCAGTATCGCTCTTACATATAATTTGGCTTATGAATATATCCCTCTCAATGTGGCTTTCATTGGGTTTAGCCTTTATACAGTAACGGCGATAATATTAAGTTGTTCCCATTACACTTACTGAAGCTATAATGGCTGTTATGACAGCGGCTATTTCACTCTCATTCCAATCACTACCAGATGATCTATCATCGGAAATTTTCACATTTTCGGAAGCCATTGCAATTTACAGGGAATTCAAAAAATGATCTGAATTACAATTAGAAGAAAATGTAAATTCGACTTGTATATAAGCATGTATACATACTACAACAAACAATTACAATTATTGAGATTGATAACCTTCATGCCTTAGGGCATCAAGTAAAATGTTCAAGTTTTTGACAATAATTTCAGAAATATATTCTACTTCTAACAAGCATTAAAGGTATGAAAAAACTAGTTCCTTCAACATTGAAGATGTACAGAAAGTTAAAATGAATACATATAAAGGTATGATGTATGAACATCGAAATTAGAATATGTCGGGAAAGTTAAAAATAACTGATAAAACACTTATTGATTCAACCATTTTTTTTGTGTATTCTTTAAAAAAAAAAAAAAAAGATTGCATAATAACTGATAAAACATGCTGGTTTAAGATTGCATAATAATTCGATAAAACATACTGGTTCTCAATAGGAAATATTGAAACCTCAGTAAACAGATTGATACATCCCATCTGATAACAGCAGAATTAGAAAATGTACAGAAAGTTACAAAGAACAGATTAAACACTTGTTTCTTATGTCAGTTATTTTTTTAAGAGACAATTTTTTTACTTGCTGCTGAACAGATTGATACATCAAAACAGTTAACTTACTGCAGAAATTTTTTTTATCATTTTAACTCAGATTTGATACGTGAAGTATGTAAACAGCAGAAAAAACAGATGTACACAGAATTCATAATAACACCTTAACCACATGTTTCAAGCTTATCAGTTATTTTTTTATCATCTTACAATTTTTTACTTGTTGCTGAATAGATTGATACATCAAAACTGTTAACATCACATTAACAAGATGTAAAAAAAAAAAAAAAAAAAGTTACAAAGAATACATAAATCACTTGCTTCTTCAATCAGCTAATGAAGATTTTAATGGAGAATTTGTTAAGCTCAGATAACAGCAGAACTGCAACATGTACAGCAGGATTACGAGTAGAATCAATAGCAGAATTTTTTTAATCCCTCAACCTCAGATTGATACATTAAACATGTAAAGGGCAGAAATAGCAGATGTGCAAGGAGTTATTTTTACCATTAGTATCCCTTATTTACTTGCTGCTGAATAGATTGATACTTCATACTTGTTCACACGACATTAAGAACATGTATAGTATGTAAAAAGAGTACATAATAAAACAGTTGGTTATTCAATACGAACTTCAAGATTTTCAACATGAATTTTTTAATAACCCTGAAACATCAGAAATAGAATGTAACAGCAGAATTCACAACAGAATTACGGGAAGAGTTTTGTTAACCTTTAACCTCAAATTGATACATCAAACATGTAAAGAACAAAATTAGAAAATGTAGAGAGAATTAAAAATAACAGAGAAAGCACCTGTTTCTTCAATCAATTGCTTTTTGAGAACATCAAATTTTTACTTGTTGTTGAACAGTTTCATACATCATACCTGTTTACATGACATTAAGAATATTTCCAGAAAGAAAAAAAAAACAGTACATAAAGCACTTGGTTCCTCAATCAGGTATTTCAGATTTTAGGAGATAATTTGTTGATAGAGTAATACCTCTATTTGAGATCAACCCAGACTGTGTAGTTCTGTAACATCCTGGATTTTCACTGTTTTGGATTTTTAAAAATTCTTAAATTTTTTATTAATGTAATTAACTTATATTGTCATTTACTGACCATTAACACTCAATGTTAGTTTATACACAGGTGATACCAATAAAGAACCGCACAAGTCCGATTAATCAACCGTATGAAGCCAACGAATCCGCTCGATCACTTAAACACCGAATTTAGCCACATGATTTGTTCACACGGATCCTAAATCTAACCGACCTACCATTGATTAATCAAGACAATCAGAACTAAATTAAAGGATCTACTCGAAGCCGAGTTAGATAAGGCCCGGATCTTGACTAATAGACCAAATCAACCCCGTTACTCTTTTAGCCTAAAACTGACGGTTTAGAGTAATCATGACCAAATCTGCAATTTCACTAATTATAGATAGGTCACACTATGAATATAGTTAATCCAAACTCTAATCATTGCCCACGAGAAATCTCGATACCTAATTCATTTCAGAAATGCCTCGATTTTCCGAACAAGCTCTATACTACTCGTTAGTGGGCCAATAGTTCCAAAACTATAGAATAATGCCCGTCTTACTGGGCTCGACGTCCATCGCAGGAGTCAGACCTGGGTAGTGTCCAGAACCGCTCAACTTGAGCCAAAGGACGAGTGCATGAGAAGTGTAAATACCCTAAAGGAAGAAGCTGAAACTTAAGTTAATTGGGTCCACTCTTATATAAAGTTGAGGATTTCGGACCGTTGGTTTACAACCAAACTTCACACGTGGAGTAATGATATTTTCCTACTCATATCTATATAGCCGCGGCTCCGATCAACCATCGGTTATTGTTGAACAGACTTCTAGTCATTTCTGTCAATCGGTGCATCCGAATGGCAGGCCGATCATGTCCATACGTAGATCATCATTAGGGCTAACTATCCTATGGTGTATATCAATATGTATGCCCCATAGTGAGCCCTAGAGGTTAGAAACACACTCTTATAGGGCTAGTATAGTAAAAACCTAGCCCTTGGGGCCATTTACACCAAATCTAGCCCTATATAAGGGTTTTATTTGGGCACCGCTCTCCCCATACGAATTTACCCTAGAAGAAAGAAAGAGAGAAAGAGAGAAAGAGAAGAAAAAGGAGGAGAAAGAGAGAAGGGAGAGAAAGGAGGGAAAGAAGAAGGGGGAGAGGGTGAGCCGTAGTTGAAGGTGGGGCCCAAAGGAGGTAGAGTCTTGCAACTCCTTTCCTCTTCCTTAAGAAATCCCTGACCCACAACCACAAGAACAACTTTCCGCCAATTGGGTAGGTAATCACTCTTCTTCCTTAGAAATCCATTGTGTTAAGATAGGCCTTGTATGTATTCTAACATGCAAGTACATTTGACTCAGGATCTCTACAAATCGACCCGCGAGTTTGGCAACCCTAGGTCGACTCCCCAAGCTCTTGACGATCCATAGGTGCGGACTATTATCCTTAGGTGGCCTAGCACCAATTTTACTATGAGTTTAATGATTATGAATGTTAGGATGATGTGCTTGAGTAATCTAGAGAGAACCTAGTCAAGACCCTACACGATAGGTCCTCCCAAATTCCATAAAATCATTGAGTGTTATTTCTTTGTTCTTCAATATGATTAGGGTTGATTTTGGTGTGGCATGTTCATCCCATATACGATTCTAGTATAACCTTCCTTGTGGCATGCATGATAGTATAAATCCTTATTGTATGTTTGTGCAGGCATTCATCCTTGTTGTATATTTGTGCCATCAATCGTGCATAGCTCTTGATCTCTTCATTAACCCCACACAACACACATACACATTTATTTCATATTATTGTTAGTAGTTACAATTGTAGAAAAATCTAATTTTATATGTTTGATGTATGAGTGCATGACATCCCTTGTGTTAGATGATGAATTCTGATTTGTTGAAGTGTTATTGAATACCATCAAATTCCTAAGTTGGTCAGGGAACTGAGGTGGGAGAAGGTGGTCCCGTTGGTAAGACCATCCTACGGATAGATCAGTGGATTTGGGCGGATGCGAATGGGCAACAATAGTTAGACTACATGAGTCATTTGTACTCGATATCGTCTGTCACATACTCCCCTGAACTAGTACGGTTTAGTTCGCTTACTGACCAACCATGTTTGTTAGCCATATCTGCTCATGCCTTTATAGAACTTGGAACACCCTTCAACCACTGAAGCCTATTGATAACCATTTAAAACTGATCCACTGACTCGAGAGCCAGGCATGGTGGAATGGGACACTGTGTCTGAGTTGTCGGCTTACGCTAGGGTGACGAGCCTCCCCGTAGTGACCACAAGCGATCCCTCTTCTCAACAATCCCCATGTACTTGAAATTAGGGATGGGGAGCCCGATGGAATCAAGGATCGCGGGGTCCTGGCCTTGCACATTGAGGGGCCTTGGCCTCACAACCAGTTGAAGATAATGATACATGGGGTGTACCAGTTTCTCCAATCTGCTGGATGAATGGAATTAATTAAAAACTCGGCTAACACGATCACGATCGCATCGCACTAGTTAGGTTGGCGACTCAAAAGTTGAGGTCGCAATGAGGGAATGTTGGTCATGAGCGATCGTTAGATGAAGTCGCTTGAGGGAGTATTGTTGTGAGGTCATGCATCGTATCATAATACATGCATATGCATTAACAAGACTATTTAGGGATATGTGAATGTATGCCTTTCATTAAATTCATCATATAATTGTGTTTGTTGTAATTTAAGGCTAATAGTAACCACTGAGTTAGTTATTACTCCCACTCTGGGACGGTGTTTTAAAACACCAACCAGACCCTTTACTAGATGCAGGTGAGGCGGAGCTCGACGAGCCGAACGAGGTGAGTATGGATAGGGAAGAGGAGCTTTCCTACTTCCAGCTTATGGGCGGATAGTAGATTGTGCGAGTTGATTATGGATTGTTGAGTTGTGGATCTAGTACATCATTTCTTTTGAACATTTATTTTATAAATTTTTTTGGGCGACGCCTTGTGCGACCCATTTGATGTTTCTGTAGACTTGTGTTTCTTAGTTGCATTTCTTCCAGTAGATTAGTTGTAGTTGTGGTTTATGTTCCAGCCGATTCCTATATTACTCATTTAAACTAATTTATGTACAAATCACCATAATTAAGATACAAGCGACACACAGAAATTTGGATGCCGAGTTCCTACACGGCCCCTGAAAACCCAGGGTGTTACAAGTTCCTTATTAGATAATGTAAACTTGCCAAAAACAGAAAGGTTCGAAGACAACAAACGAAGGAATGGTTTTGAAAAATCAGAAAAGGGTTTTATGTAATCCATTGCATTCCAAGTATAGAAAGATTCATCGGTAGAGACACCACTTGTACATGGCCTTCCACAAATAGATGGGTGTCGTGCACCCATCCTTTCCAGACTTCCACTATCCAGCGAAATCTTTTATCAAAATCGATATTGGATTCGACAAGAGAAGATTGCCCCACCATCGCCCATATACACATAGAGATGGAAAATAGGATGTATGCAGTCAGGGTGTATATGCCTAACCGTATAAAGATAGAATCCGATCTTTGTAAAGGTCGTTGGATATAGCTAAACCGATTTGCAGAGGGAGGATCATACCTGAAGCAAGTGCTCTCCGCAGTTGGACCGAGAAGCACGGACACCCGGTTTGCAATGAGGAAGGTGGCAGTAAGGTACTCAAGCCCGTAGAAGATGAAGTCTGTCTAAGAGAGGGCCTCTTCTTAGTTCATCTCCGACATGCAGACTAAAGGAGATGATCTACGGAGAAGGAGTATAGCATCCCCCATTCTCCCCACGTCTATCTTCACATGGAAAGTTTTCGAAGTCTCTCTCACTTCAATACAATACAGCGAAGAGACAGGACAAGACGCTGCGACACCGTCACCGAGTACTTTACAATGGAGTTTAAAAATTAGTTCCACGCAGTATTTGTGCGGGTGGAATGCATCGCCTGCCAGTTCGAAAACAAACAAAGCACATGTCACATCAAGGTGTGTAATACGATACTATACACTAACAACCGGCAATCAGAACAAGCCCTTAAGGATTAGTCCTCCCGTAATAAAGATGTATCCACATTTCACAACTACAAACCAAACATGCATAAATGTTTCAAGAGGCTCTGTCTGTAGTTCTAAACACTAGATCTGGACCATCCATCTGGTGGACAACGACCACATAAACATGTTATGTCCCTAAAATCAGGCTGATCAAATCATCAAGTGGGCCACAAATGAGATTTTTAAAAAATGAGCATTTTTTTAATGGAAATGACTTCTTAGACTACAGGATGAACATTTTTAGATCCCCAAGCCCACCCCATCAGAAAATATCTCCACCCACTTGAATAGTAAAAAACTCTAATCCAATTGAGAATTCAATCTCCACCACATTGAAATGAAGGCATGACAATCTTATTCTCATCTCTTAACATATCCACTATTGAATGCCGCTGGATTTTTCTATCATTTGTGTTAAGCTTTCAATGACCTGATAGAGAGGAGTGGCAAAAAGATAGGAATAGATAGGCTCCTATGGAGGTCTTCAAGTACCATCTTTTAGGGGTCATTTGGCACCATGGATTTGAGGGGATTTCAAATCCCTTGAGTTGTTTGGCACCCTAAAGTTACTGGGGGTTTCAAATCCCCTCAATCGGGGGTTTCAAATCCTAGGTGAGACCTTGGATTACAATTAAAATTCTCATAGTTGCATGTGTAACATGTGTGTCACTAGACTATTAATCTAGTGGATGATGGGATTTTTTATCCCGTGCTCAACCGGTCGTGAGCCTCGCTCGACCGGTCGAGGGCTGGTGCACGGCCAGTCGTGGAGTCGAGTCGTGGAACGACTCAAAGTCCAGCAATTGTAGACTATTTTTCTCCAGGGTGCTCGACCAGTCGAAGGAGGATCTCGACCGGTCGTGGGTGTGCTCGACCAGTCATAGTTACGCAAATTCGTTCCGCGATTTTGCGCGGATTTCGTGTCACAAGTCCTTTCGCAACTGGGATGCGGAAAGGAGTTTCCTAAAACTTTAAATGAGAGGTACCTAGGGCTTTCTAGGTATGCAAGAGGGTTTCCTAAAGCTTTACGCGGGATTTGCTAAAGAGTTTAGGGCTATCAAAGGTGAGAGAGAGAGAGAGAGAGAGAGAGAGAGGAAGCTTATAGAAGGGAGATTATGCTCATGGAGGTTATCTATTGCGCAATCTATATCTTAGCGCTTCTATGTCCTCATAATCGGTGAAATCTCTCCGTTTTATTTGTTTCTCTTATTGTTTATCCACTCCTGCGTGAGTAAAGAAGGTTGTAACGTTCTACTTCATAGTGGATTATTGACCTGGACGAGGTCCCATGGTTTTTACCTCTTTGAGGGTTTTCCACGTAAAAATCTCATGTGTGGTGTGTGGTTGATACTTTGATTTATTTCATTGCTTTGTTATTCCATAATTCTGGTTTGTTCTATAGGGCTAGATCCTAAGGTTTTGTGCAAGGCCCCCAACAGTGGACACATGGCCCACTAATGATATCTTAAAATAATTAGATATCAATTGCATCACTATAATTACTTTAATACGAAGATCAATATTGTCCAAACATTGTCCATGTAAATCAACAGTTAAAAAATCATTGGTTAGTCACTCAGACATGATCTTGTACTTGTGGCCCATCCGAGACTTGGAATTTCATCATTTTTTGGCAAAGTATATATTTCAGCGGGCTTATTACAACCATTGTGTTAAAAATTACATAAGTTCACTAATTAGAGACATTAAAGTTAATTTAGTAATTAAATTCAAACCCCTGCAAATATACCATGAATAGCTACTTTTGGATTAAAGTTGATTCTCAATCTAGGGTGCCAAACACAACAAGAGGATTTCAAATCCAGGGGTTCCGAATCCAGGGGGTTTCAAATCCACGCTCTCAAATAGGCCAGTTTTCATTTTCTTTCCAAAAAAGAGTAGGACTACACCACCTGTAATTCTATTAATGAAAAAACCATTGAGGCTGAGGAAGGTGGATTATCACCTTTTGAAAGGTAATACCACTTTTATCTTGACTTTAGCGACCACTCCAAAATGCTTATGGGAAATGTGTTTTTGAAATTTTCAACTTCTTTCTTTCTAAATCACCCAAATGATATTATATTGAAGCATCCCTAAAAGAAAATTTTCCGTCTGTTTAAAAGTATTTACAATGGGGCAGATATTAGAGTATTCGTACCTCGGTTGAACGTGTCCTAAACCCAAGTTTCCATCAGGTGCTTGAACCTTGTTTTCCAGTCGAGTATGAGCCAAACATGGGCTTTTACATGGTCCAGAGCACTCAATGGTTGGATTATAATGTGCCCTTTTATCCATAAGCGTGTAGTGGAGTTCTTTTAGGGAATGTTTGGATACTACCAAATAGGTTACATTTTAACTTAGATTAAGTCATTAAGTTACTTTTTTCACTAAAGTTAGTTTGGTAAACATGATTGCAAAAGTAACTTATGTATTAAAGCTACTTACCCCCGAGTGTTTTTTTTTTTTTAAGCTTTTCAACTTTTCACTTTTCTTCCCTCTCTCACTCACTGTCCATATCAAAGGAGACCTCACATGAAAGACTGTCCACATCGAAGGTGGGGCCCACACATGGATAGTTCATATCAAAGGTGGGCCCCACATAATGGATCACCCATATTAATGTTGCCCACATAATGGATAGTCCACATCAAAGGTCAGCACCTATTGATAAATAGCCCAAATTCAAAATGGGCAAGTATGATGGACGACCCACTTCAGAGGTGGGGCCCATATGATGGACGAATCACATTAAAGGTGAGCTCCACATGATGGGCAATGGACTTTGAAGTTGGGTCCCACATGATAGATGGCCCACATCAAGGTGGCCTCACATAATGGATGGTCCACATCAAGGTCTACCCATGATGATGAATGGCTCACATACAAGGTGAGCCCCACATGATAGGTAGCCCACATTGAAGGCGGAGCTGACATGATGGACGGTCCACATCCAAGGTGGGCTCCACATGATGGGCGGTGGATATTGAAGGTGGGCCCCATAAGATGGACAATAACATTGATTGTGGGCCTCACATGATGGATGACCAACATCAAAGGTGGGCCTAAATAATGGACGGTGCACATTAAAGGTCGGCTCCTGATGATGAATGGCCCAGTCCACCCTGCATGATGGATGCCCCACATCAAAGGTGGATAGCACAGAATGAACAATCCACATGAAAGGTTGGCCCACATGATGGACTAGATGTGAGGGGGACCAAACAAACTGTAGGGATAAATGCTTATGACACACTGGAAAGAAATATATTTTTCTACATTTTAACTGATAAGTACGTTGTTTATCAAACATACTTGTGTACTTAGTAAGTAAAAAATAAGGTAAGCTAATTGTAGCATAAGTAGCTTATCTTACTGTCCAAACGTCCCCTTATATTATGTCATTTAGAAAATCATATATATAAAGAGAGAGATGGCCCCTTTACCTGATGACATTTAGAAAATCATATATATATATATATATATATATATATATATATATATATATATATATATATATATATATATATATATATATATATATATATATATATTATATATATATGCCTAGCAACCGGTTCGTGAGAACTCATGGACACTTTTTGAGAACTCATCTCTCATAATGTATATTTACCATCCGAATGGTCCACTAGATGAGTTACATCATCAAACCCCTATAGCCCAAAACTTAGTCCGATTCAAAACTCTAGTGGGCCATAGAGAATTAAGACCAAATAAAAGGAGAAAATTACCTCACACTTAACTATAGCCCACCAAGTTTTTAAATCAGGCAAACTTTTAGGCTTAGAGTTTTATGAGGTGATTCATCCAATGGATCCTTTTGATTTTGTGTATGCATCACGTGTCAAGAAGTGCTCATGAGTTTTTGTGAGAACCGGTTCACGTATACATATATAGGAAATGGTTGTATGCGCTCGACCTCATGGGAACTTCCCATAAGGTCAAGCTGTGTGGGCCCCATCGTGATGTGTGTTGAACATCTACCCCATCAGTCAGATGCACCATTCCATGGTGGGCCTCAGGCTTAAATATCAAGTCAATCCATGACTTGTGTGGGCCACTCCACGTACAAAGGTTGAGAGGGGTTACCCTCCCATTAAAACATTCATAATCATTTTTTAGGCCCACCAAGATGTGATTCAGAAATCCAGCCCATCCATTATATGTATCCCACTTGGATGAGGGGTCAAACCAAGTTTCAAACGCATCCAAATTTCAAGTGGGCCCCACCAAGTGCTTTTATATGTTTTAGGCATGTCTTCACGTGATTTTAGATGGTATGGCCCACCTAAATTCCGTATACGGCTGATTTTTGGGATATCCCATAATTTAAAAGGGACCCATCAAATGCACGATGTTGATGTTTGACACACATCATGGTGGGGCCCACACAGCTCGACCTCATGGGAAGTTCCCATGAGGTAGACCGCATAAAACCAATTCCAATATATATATATATATATATATATATATATATATATATATATATATATATATATATATAGGAAAAGGTACAAGGTGCTCGAGGTGACGATAAGCTCCCGTGAGGTCGAGCTGTGTGGGCCCCACCGTGATGTGTTTCGACCATTAACACCGTGCATTTGATGGGTACCCTTTAAATTATGGGACATCCCAAAAATCAGCCGTATACGGAACACAGGTGGGCCATACCATCTAAAATTACGTGAAGACACCGTTAAAACATATAAAAGCACTTGGTGGGGCCCACTTGAGTTTTGCATGCACCTGAAACTTGGTCTGAACCCTCATTCAAGTGGGACACACATAATGGATGGGCTGGATTTGCAAACCACATCTTGGTAGGCCCTCAAAAATGGTTATGAAAGTTTTAATGGTGCACGGCCCCTCCCCACTTCTGTATATGGTGTGGCCCACACAAGTCACAGATTGACTTTATTTTTGAGACCTAGGCCCACGATGGAATGGTGCATCTGACTGATGGGGTAGATGTTCGAAACGCATCACGGTGGGGCCCACACAGACTTCGACCTTATATGGGCGTTAAAATTAGCTCGAGCACATTGTACCTTTTCCCATATATATATATATATATATATATATATATATATATATATATATATATATATATATATGAATGCTCACCTGTGCACCAGTGCTTGCGATAACTTTTTGAGAATTCATCTTCCATTATATGAGTACAAAATTTGAACCATCCATGTGCTGCAGCACCCCATAAAACCCCTAAGGCCCAACTTTTACCTAGATTCAATACTTTAGTGGGCCACGGCAAAAGATAAAGATAAATCAATGGAGGAAATTGTTTCATTTTTCCATAGCCTACTAAAGTTTTGGATCCGGGTAAAAGTTGGGCCCCAGGCATTTCATAGGGTGTTGCATCACATGGATTGTTCAAATTTTGCACTCATATCACGAGAGATGAGTTTTTTAAAAAATCTCTTGAATTCTAGTGAACTAGTTAACGGGTGAGCATTCTTTTATATATATATATATATATATATATATATATATATATATATATATATATATATATATATATATATATATATATATACTTACCTAAGCACCTTTGCACACATGTCATGGGCGAAACCCTATGGAACAAATTTTCACCCTGATTTAAAATTATGGTGGGCCATAGCAAAGAGAAATGCAAATCAATGGAGGAAACTATTTTTATTTTTCATGGCCCACCAAAGTTTTGGATCCAAGTAAAAAATTGGTCGCAGGGGTTTTCATTAGATTATGCTTCACATGGACCGTTTAGATTTTGGAGTCGCATCACGTATGATGTGTTCTCAAACAAGTTCGCACAAGTTCCGTGTGAACTGGTGCGGAGTTGAGCATTCGGCTATATATATATATATATATATATATAGAAAAGGTACTATGCGCTCCAGCTGATGGGAACGTCCCATGAGGTCGAGCTGTGTGGGCCCCACCGTGATGCGTTTCGAACATCTACCCCATCAGTCAGATGCATCATTCCATCGTGGGCCTAGGTCTCAAAAATCAAGTCAATACGTTACTTTTGTGGGCCACACCATATACAAAAGTTGAGAGGGGCCGTGCACCATTAAAACATTCATAATCAATTTTTGGGCCCACCGAGATGTGGTTTGCAAATCTAGCCCATCCATTATGCGTGTCCCACTTGGATGAGGGTTCAGACCAAGTTTCAGACGCATGCAAATTTCAGGTGGGCCCCACTAAGTGCTTTTATATGTTTTTAGCATGTCTTCACATGATTTTAGATGGTATGGCCCACCCGAGTTCCGTATATGGCTGATTTTTAGGATTTCCCATAATTTAAAGGGGGCCCATCAAATGCACGGTGTTGATGTCGACACGCATCACGGTGGGGCCCACACAGCTCGATCTCATGGGAGCTTATTGTGAGCTCGAGCGCATAGTACTTTTTCCTATATATATGTGTGTGTGTGTGTACACACACACATATACATACACACACACGGAAACGCTCACCTGCGAACCAGTTCATCCGTACATACTACATATGAACTTTTTTGAGAACTCATCCTATCTGATGAGTCTCAAAAATCTGAACGGTCCACATGAAGCCGAACTTCATGAAACCCCCTAGTACGAAATTTTACTTTGATCCAAAGCTTTAGTGGGCTATGAAAAATGCAAACAGTTTCTTCCCTTGATTTGAATTTCTCTTTGCTATGGCTCACAAGAATCTTAAATCAGAGTGAAAATTCACCTCCTACGGTTTCATGGGATTCCGCATCTTATGGACCGTTTGGATTTGACACCTATGACAGGTGTACAAAGGTGCGCACGTGCGTAGGTGCGTAGGTGAGCATGCCTTACACACACACACACACACACACACACACACACACACACACACACACTGTGTGTGTGTACACAAAATTAACCAGATCTAACTTGATTTTAACCAAGTCTAAGATAGTGGACATATTTCAAACCTACTGAACCCGATTTATAACCAGATTTTAACCATGTCTAAGATGGTGGACGTATCTCAAACCTGATTAAACCCGATTTATAACCAGATCCCAAATGAGGCCAAATCCGACCCAATTTTTATATAGATCTGAAAATTTAGAACCAGACACATTAAAATCAGGTCATGACCATTGAATACCTTTTGAGAGTCCTGCAGAAAATGACCAGTTCTCCAACTGTCCATCCAATCCTAAACTAACCCAATATATTCTAAATACGCTAAAGACGAAAGACCAAATCAGGCCAGACTAATTCTTTTTTTGAGGTTGTCAATTGTCAGATTTTGTTACAACGACCACCCCCAATAAACCTTAATAACTCAGATCGAGTTGAGTTGAGTTGACTCAGATATGTTTCAAATAAAATAAGTTTTTGAACTAGGCTTCTTCTATTTTATTTTATTTTATTTTATTTGGGTTAGCTTGTTAGTACACACCCAAAAAAAAAAAAAAAAATGCAATGCTTCTTCTAGTAATATAATTCCATAATTCCATATAAAACTTACTAAAATTTAGAATAAGCTAATGGCTCATGCACCCTTCGAATATGCGAGACACATGCCAGTTGTGGCACAGATAATCTAGCACATAAATCAGACCAGTCGTGTCATGCCATTCCATACGAAAACAATACTGTTAGTCTAAAATAAAATGCCAATGGTCCACATTCAACCTGCATGCAGCCCCCATGATACATAAAATGGTCTTCTCGTCTTGCCATATCATCTTCATGCATTGTGAGGTCCACACACATGGCTGGCTGGCGGGACGTGCCACATGTAACGGTGCCATTAAAGAGGGGTGCATGTGGGTCCATCAAACCACAAAAGGATTGCATGAAGCACGTGGAAATTGAACCATGTACACCTCTTTAGGTGTAGTTCAGACAGAATAGTACTAAGGACTGCTGTTAGGGATATGACTAATGAATGTACTATGTACAAATAATCTTGTTTTTTTGTAACTACTTGATTGTTATATAGTGTTAGTCATATATAGTGACCCACCTCATGGAACCATCCATGTAGAACTTGCCTACACATGACAATGCTAGGGATTTGACATTTACACCCACTGGTCGATTTTCGCACACAACCCATTATTGTTTTTGGAATTGAAGTAGCACGAAAATGAGCGTTTCATTCATGAAATGAAATTTGGATGTAAGCAAATCAATGCAAAAGATGAGTATAAAATTATAGGTACTTGCTACCTAACATTCAATCATTGAAAATTGGGCGCAAGTAAATCAATGTAAAATATGGGTATTGATAGTTGTTACCTAATATTAAATCATTGGAAGTTAGGTATATGGAAAATTAGGATTTGGATCGTCTAACACTTTAGATAAGGGATCCAATGCTATTGATTGTTATATAAGGAGTGTTTGGATGCCACTCACCTTACGTTTTACATTGCATCTGCAAAAGACAGGCATTTTGTCGGGAAAGCTGGCCCCCTCTCCCTTTTTATTGTGATGTGGCTACCAACGTGTTGATTGACCGCATCCTATGCATGTGATCATATGTGTCATGTGTGTGAAAATCCGAACCGTTCATCAAACTCAGCATAAAAAAATAACATACCCCAATGAAATTCAGGCTGCTTGGATGCTTTGGTGACATAATCTTAGGTTTATCCCAGCCGTTGTTATGGTTTCGATGGTCAGGAGAAAAATGCATGGTGCCTAAACATGCTCTAACTCAGTTGTGAAGGAGTCTGGACCTTTTCTTGGGCCTCACTAATTGGTGGTTAGGATCACCTTAACAGTGTGATTTTTGGTGCAAGGGCCGTCCAGCTTTGCTTTTTTTTTTTTTTTTTTAGAGTACACACCAACTGTCAGTGCATGCATTGTTAGCCACCCCCGCTCGATACCAAGACCTCAAGTGTTGAAACTTTGTGTTGGTTCGATCACTAACTTGGATATTAGTGCTTGGCGCCGAATCCTTTTCCCAACACTTGAGGAAACCTCATGCTTTTCTCATGCGTCATGAATGCCTCACCTCTCTGGTATGCGTGTGAGATGTGTGCTAACTTCTCTTGTACACGTGTGACATGTGTGCCGAGATTTTGGGTCTTGATAACTAACATAGTTGCACTTAAACCTTGTTTTTTTTCTTCTTTTTTTTAACACTCGCACACACACCCTACACACTCACACAAGTGGAATTTCACCACCTATGGGTACTCGAACCTTGACCGGGAGTTGAAACTCTCGAGAGTCTACCACCCCAGCAAGAGTAAGAACCCAAACCTTTTCCCCAACAATTAAGACTCGTTTCGATGCACCGTGAATAGGGGTGTTTGGATTATAAATGGCATTTTCAGCCTGAGTCTTAGTTTTTGTTCTGTGCTTGGTTGCACTTTTGCAAGTTTCGTTTCATCCCTCGTTAAGTAATATAGATATTATAAAACTAACTCGATAATTATCAAGTCCATTGAAAAAGCAATGCCAGAACCCCTTTTATGATCAATACCGTTGATCTGATCAATCCTACTCTATATTGAGCATCCTTCAAAAATTCCTCTCTCTCTCTCTCTCTCTCTCTCTCTCTCTCTCTCTCTCTCTCTCTCTCTCTCTCTCTCTCTCTCTCTCTCTCTCTCTCTCTCTCTCTCTCTCTCTCTCTCTCTCTCTATATATATATATATATATATATATGGGGTTCCCATGAGGTCGAGCTGTGTGGGCCCGTTGTGATGAGTGTCGAACATCAACACCGTGCATTTGATGGATCCCATTTAAGTTATGGAATATCCCAAAAATCAGTTGTATACGGAACTCAGGTGGGCCATACCATCTAAACCTATGTGAAGACATGCCTAAAACATATAAAAGCACTTGGTGGGGCTCACCTAAGTTTTGGATGCGGTTGAAACTTGATCTGGCCTCTCATCCAAGTGGAACACACACAATGGATGGGTTGGATCTGTGAAGCACATCTCGGTGGGCTCAAAAAATGATTATGAGTGTTTTAATGGGAGGATAACCCCTCTCAACTGTTGTATTTGGTGTGGCCCACCCAAGTCATTGATTAACTTGATTTTTAAGCCCATGGCCCACCATGGAATGGTGCATATGCCTGATGGGATAACTGTTCGGTGTACATCACGGTGGAGACACGCAGCTCAACCTCATGGGAAGTTCCCACAAATATGTATAACAAGCTTCCCATATATATATATATATATATATATATATGTGTGTGTGTGTGTGTGTGTGTGTGAGAGAGAGAGAGAAATGCTCACGCAATCCACATTAATGAAACCACCAGTCCCTCTTAATTAATGCAAGTAAATGTTTTCCCGCTGCAGGCTAATTTCATTTTGGCATGGAAAAGGGGCCACGGCTTGGGTGGGCCCCATCGTTGTGTTAACGTAAAATCAACCCTAACCATCAGGTATGTCACTTCACGTTAGATTAAGGTCTCAAATTTCATCCTCACCTTAGTTCAAGTCGACCACATTATTGGAAATAGTGTACATGAAAAGGTTAACCCACTAAACTATTTCCTGTGGTGTGGTTCATATAAATCATATATGAATCTGATTTTTGGGACCCAAGCCTACTTTTGGTGTAAAAATCAAGGATGGATGTCTCTCTCCTAATTGTTCCTATTGGTGTGGCCCATATGAATCACGGGTTAGCCTGATTTATTGGCTCTAGGTATATCACTGGATTACTCATCTGATGGGTGGAGCGGATCTCACATACATGTCAGAGTGGGCCCATAAAAATAAGAGGTGGGAGTCCGTGTGGTTCCTTTTCCCAAGACACTACTGGTTGGCGTAATTTAATATAATAATTAATGCTCATAATGCTTGGAAGAGAAGTGGGGTTATTTTGGTAATTAATCCTGGTAATGCCAACAAAGGAGTGATTTAAACGAACTTACGAAAAGAGTGGCCCATTCGGGTCAGCCCACCACGGTGTTAATTTTAAATCACGGGTGGCCTTGATTTTTATCTTCTTTACCCTACATAAGATTACACATCTAATGGTTGGAGTGGATCACACATCAGATGATTCCCATTATAAAAAATAAAATTAAATTTAAAAAAAAAAAAAATCAAATTAGAGCTCCCAAAAAAAAAAGTCCAAGTTCGTTCGGCTGGAGTACCGTTTAGTTTCCAGCCAGTACGTAACATCCAACCTTTTGTGTAAATATGACATCCAATCCGTCTAATAGGTTGGCCCATCACAAGCATTACTTTTTTAAAACACCACAGCAACCAAATATACAAGTCTGTAGGCCCAACACAATTTGGTTGATTTTAATGGTGGGACTTTCTATCTTAACTACTTACTATGGTGTTGCCCAATCTAGTATTGAATCTACCTTAATTGTAAGCCCATGTACAAACACAAGGTGGCTCACATGATAGACGGGGTGGATCTACACCGCATTAACTCTTTCCTTCTAAATTTAGGAAAGCAATGCCCCATTACTCTTAAGGAAGGTCAGGCAAACTTTATGTTAAACATTTGGGAAGAGGATTCATGAGAAGGGAGAGTAAATATAGGATGGGCTACACACCTATTATGGATTTGGACCATCCAACTCAAAATCAGATCCGTGCATTAGATAAATTACATGTCAATATGCCAAGGACAAAATATATAAATAAATAAATAACATTGATGATCTTATGATCAATCGTGTCAAATACTTATGAAAAGTGTTGGTTGTTAATTATAAAACTGTCCAACGATCCAGATTTAATATGCATACGTACTTTTCTTACAAGTGCAGTTTCTTAGTTTTTGGTACATAACTTCCCTTAGTGGGTCTTAACTGATGAATGGCCTAGATCTTTGACACACGTGTTACTTTACATAACTATGACATGCATTCTAAAATCTCTCAATGTGTGTGTGTGTGTATATATATATATATATAGGGAAAAGGTACTATGCGCTCGAGCATAAAGCGGTCGTCCGTGAGGTCGAGCTGTGTGGGCCCCACCGTGATGCCTTTCGAAGATCCACACCGTCCACCGGATGCACGAGCCCAGGGTGGGCCCACAAGGCCCAAAATCAGCCGTCCACGTAACTCAGGTGGGCCATACCATCGGAAAACATAAGTATACACGTAAAAACATGTAAAAGCACTTGGTGGGCCCCACCTGAGTTGTGGATACCACCTGAAACTTGGTCTAAAATTACATTCAAGTGAGACACACATGATGGACGGTGTTGATCATCAAAACACGTCTCGAAAGGTCCCCACAAATGGTTTTGAATGTTTCAATGGTGCACGGCCCCTCTCAACTTCTGTACGTGGTGTGGCCCACAAAAGTCACGGATTGACTTGATTTTCAGCCGTGTGGGCCCCCTCTGGAATGGTGCATCTGACTGAGGGGGTAGATTTTCGAACGGCATCACAGTGGGGCCCACATCAGCTTGACCTCGCAGACGACCGCTTTACGCTCAAGCGCATAGTACCTTTTCCCATATATATATATATATGCTCACACACAAACCGTGAGTTTTGGTACAACTAGGGGGGCATTTAATGTTAATAAATGATGTATCTGGAAAATTATTTTAAAAAAGAAAATGACTTACCCACTTTGATCGGCCCCACCATAGTATTAATGGGAAATCCACCCCAATCATCATATGATTCACCTCACGCTTGGACCCATGGTTTGAAAATTAGCTCCATCCGTGGTTAAGGTGGACCACACGACTAAAAACAGAATACAGGAAGAGCTTATCCTCCAAATCGTCTTCCTTGGCATGGCCCAGTTGAATCATGCATAGGCATGATTTCTTGGACATCAAGCCTAACTTTTTGTATGGCATATAATGGTTGGAGTGGATTTCCAAGGCCCAACCGGGTGGGCCCTGTAAAAATCAAAGGTCGACGCCTTTCCCAATTGTTTCCATTTGGTATGGCCCACTTCATTCACGAATTAGCTTAGATTTTTTTCTGTGGGCCCAACATTGGATTAAACATATAATGATTGGAGTGGATCCCACACACATATCACAATGGCCCCCGTTAAAAGATGAAAGGTTGAAGTAAGTGAGGCACTCGTTGGCTTCGAGAAAATTGGTACGTTATCGAGAATGGATGGGAGTAGACCAGGGGAGCGGATTGGATACTAAAAGCTTCAATAGCCAAAAGGCTACTGAAGTGACATGGCAAAATGGCATTGGTGGATACCAATCGGCTGTTTCCTTCCAATAAATGCTCTTCCAACAGAGATCCGTTAGCGGATGTTTTTCCATTTAGGCCGTGAATGCACTCGGCCACGCATAGGTAATTGTTTATCTTAAGAAAAAAAAGGACGTGGATTTCCTGCCAAAGACTTCGCAGGAAGTTCCCGCGCTGGGAACCCAGGTGGGCCCACTGTGATGTTTGTGAGAAATCCTACCCGTCCATCCATTTTTTAAAGTTCAATTCAGGACATGAAGCCAAAATGAACCGTTTCTAGAGCTCAAGTGGGTCAAAAACGTGATAATTCAACGTCCACAGTTGAAATATTCGTGGGCCACAGAAGTTTTGAGTCATGCTAATATTTTTTATTTCAGTTCATCCCAGTAGGAATGAAGTTATTAACAGTACAGATGGCTTGTAAACATCACTGTCGAGCCCAGGTAGATTTTAACGGTAGGAATTTCCCTAACCACATTTTAATGGTGCATCTGACTAAGGGGGTAGATGTTCGACAAGCATCATGGTGGGGCCCACACAACTCGACCTCATGGGAAGTTCCCATGAGCTCGAACATCTACCCCATCAGTCAGATGCACCATTCCATGGTGGGCCTAGGGCTTAAAAATCAAGTTGAGAGGGGTTACCCTCCATTAAAACATTCATTATATATATATATATATATATATATATATATATATATATATATATATATATATATATATATATATATATATATATATATATGTGTATGTGTTTATCTTGTATCTTACAAATATGCCATCCTAATCCTGGACCAAGCAACCCATGCATCTTGAATGTGTAAACCATTGATTTCGTTTCCCTAGCTTTTTTATTTGTTTCCGCATGTGTATACCACTTTATCAAATATGGAGCAGAAACAATCAAATTCAAAAATAGATTGAGCCTGGACCTGGCTGGGCTTGGGCCTGGAGGATAAGTGCCAGAGCAGACCTGGGCTTAGTCTGGCTGGACCCATTGCCATCCGTCGCATTCTTTAGAGTTACTTGATACTCTGGCAGCGAATGATGCTTGATAGCTGGCACTCGTAAATTGTACACGTGGCCTACATAAACTCAAATTAAGCCGGCCTAGTTGTGGAGATGTAACTAACTCACAATCCAAAATCGGATTGGTTGAACGATACTCATCAGTGATTGATAGGACCAATGAATGTTTTTTATTTCAACCGTCCAATATATGTCCACCTATCCGATGGTTAGACTATTAAATGAGTGTCATTTTGATTTAAAGATAAATTCAAACTGGGTTGCGTAATTTGACTAGCTCAATGTGAATTTCCTGATGTACAATGTCACGATGCCTGGGTATCATCCATCATACTCCGCCAGAGTATTTAAGTTTTCTGTCGGGTTACAAGTTGCAAATCCATGGGCATAATTGCAATTTGGACCTGATGATTTGGATGGCCATATGGCCACCGAGATAAGCCAATTCAAGATCATTTGTTCTTAGTGATATATGGTTTTGTGACTCATTTCAAGATAAGCAGATTAAGTGGATCCGGAGAATCACCTAGGATCCATAACATAGCCGGATGATAGGGCGTTATACCCTCTACCTAGATAGGCCCACGGTCTCCTTCAAAAGTTGTTAGCTTGAGTGCGTACTCAGTCATGGCTCTCTCTTTCACAGCAGAAAAGTCCCTCAATGACATCCTGCCACATCACAGATTCACTAACTTTGTGGTTCCCAGCAATGCCATCGACAGCCCAGCCCAGTTAATGTGATTGAATAACTGCTCAATCCCATCAAAGTAATTCAGAATTTCTCCAGTTGGTTGTTGGACTATTTGGATACTTGTTCGATGCTATCGAGATTAGTTTTGATGCCATTGAAACTTAAGTTCGATGCAATTGAGACTCATCAAAGTGCAATCGAGAAAATCTGATTTTTATGTTTTGTCTCTGGATTGTTTTAGTGATTGTTCGATGCCATTGAAGTGGGGTTCGATGTCATCGACAGTGACATTGAAGTGGTTGTCAGTGACATCAAAGTCTCATCGAACGTATTGTGAATTTTCCGGAGATCTGTGTATTTGCGGAATTAGTTTCTGATTTTGTTTGGAATTCTTCCCATAGCTACAAATATATGTGGAAATCGGAAATAGGTTAATATAGAGCTTTTCCAATTCGTTCCTAGGGTTTCAAGGACGTAGCTTTGGGTGATTCGAGGCTTTATCGAATCGGGTATTCTCTAAACTCTTGTAATTTTTGCTTTCATAGTGATTATTTATCGCTTTGTGCCGTAGTGTTTTTCCATAAAGGTTTTTCCATATTAAAAAACCGTGTGTTTGCATTGTGCTTGATTGGTGCGATTGGATTACCTCACTTGATTCATCTCTGTGTGCTTCCGCAATCCCTAACAAATGGTATCAGAGCAAGACGTTGGGGCGCAAGCTTGAATCCGAAAGTGCGTATCAATGGCTAGTTACCAATCCTAAGTATGATATTGAGAAGTACTCTGGGAAAAATAATTTTGAATTATAAAAAGTCAAGATGATTTACCTATTAGTTCAGCATGGATTAGACGAGGTCCTTGAGAAGCGACCAGAATCTATAGATGGCGATGAATGGAACAAACTGGATAAAAAAGTGAGAACCTCCATTCAATTGTGTCTAACTAATGAGGTTCTCTACAATGTCATGAGAAAGAAAACGACGGCAAGTCTATGAGCGAAATTAGAGGATATTTATTCGAAGAATTCCCTTGAAAATCATCTATACTTGAAACTGTAGTTGTTCAATCTTAAGATGGTAGAGATAAGAGATGTCGAAGCCCGCGTTAGCAACTTTAATAAGATGATTTACAAATTACTAGATGTGAAGGAAATGGTTTAGATGAAGATCAAGCATGTATTTTGTTGAATTCTTTCCCAGCTTTGTATGAGTCTTTCAAAGACACCTTATGCATCAGTAAAATGTCTCTTAGTGTTGATACCGTGATCTCGGCCCTTCAAAGAAAGGTGATGAGAAAGAAAAATGGTAACATGGGGGTCTCTACTGATGCATTGTTTACGAGGGGATGGAATTCTAAGTGAGACACTGGATTTTCTCGATCGAGATCCAAATCCAATGGCAAGGGTAAAGGTAAATTAAAGTGCTGGAACTGTGGGATGACGAAGCACATGAAGAAAGATTGTACAAATCCTAAAGCTAAGAAAGATAACTCAGAGGCTTCTGTTAAGGAAGCCAACACTGCTACATCTGATGAAGGTATGAGCAAAAGTGATGTATTGTCTGTGTCCATGATCGGACACTTATACGATTGTCATAGGAATGAGTAAATTTTGGACACTGGGGCATTATATCACATGACTCCTCATCAGAGTTGGTTCACCAATTATAGAGAGTGCAATGGTGGCTAGGTATTTATGGGCAATGACAATGCCTATAATGTGGTAGGTGTTATATCGATGCATATTAAGATGGTTGATGGCATGGAGCGTACCTTGACTGAGGTGAGGCATGTTCCTGATATGAAGAAGAGTTTGATATCTCTTGATGTACTCGAGGCAATTGAGTGCAAATTTACCAATTTCAAAAGGGGTACTCGTAGTAATGAAAGCACAGAGGTACGGAAATCTTTACAGGTTGATCAGGAGCAATTCATTGGGTGGAGTCACAGGGGCTGTAGTGAATTCCACGTCTGCACGTATATAGCATGCACGTTTGGGCCACATGAGCGAGCGGGGCATGAAGGTACTTTCTGATCATTATTTAATTTCAAGTTTAAAAAGTTTTGATTTAAACATATGCGAGCATTGTATATATGATTAAAAAAAAATTTATGTTATCTTTTAAATCTGAAAAACATGAATGTAAGGGTGTGCTTGACTATATGCATTTCGATGTATGGGGGGCGTCGCCCATGGTTTTCGTTGGAGGGTCATCATGGTTTATCACATTCATTGACAACTACTCCAGGAAAGTATGGGTTTATTTCATGAAAAATAAATTCGATGTTTTCACCAATTTCAAGCAATGGAAAGTGATGATGGACAAGCAGTCAGGGTGAAAGGTGAAAGTTTGGAAGACGAATAACGGTGGAGAATTTACTTCAGGAGAGTTTAATCAATATTGTAAGGATGAATGGATCATACACACCCGACCAAAACGATGTGGCTTAGCGGATGAATTGGACTCTCTTGGAGAGGGCCCGATGCATGATTAGTAATGTTGGGTTGGGCAAGGAACTATGGACTGAGGTCGTTAACATGGCTTGTTATTTGGTAAATTGGTCTCATTCTATGACGATTGATTGTAAAATTCCAGAGGAAGTATAGAGTGGTCAGAAGGTAGACTACTTATGTAACGTCCCAATTTTTGGAACCCAAGTATATGACTCATTCTCCAAAAACCCGAGTGTTGGCCTTTAAAATTCAGTATAAATTTGAACCACTTATCATTAATCAAGGTTAGCAACAAATATTAGCAGAGTAAACCATGCATTGCATAAAAACATTATCGTCATCACAAAATTCCAAATGTAGCGCTCATACAGCACTTATACAATCCCAAATAATAAAGTTCATGAAATAAAAACAGAAATCTATCATCTAATGATGGAGCTCAATATGGGCCACAGGGACCCCATCTAGTTCCCCAGCTACCCGATTTGCTCTAACAACCCAGTGGACAGCATCGGCTCGCTCTACACCTGCATTAACTGATACGGTTTGATCACGTCAATGGCTATCGCAGTGAGGAGCACCCTCTAAGATTACACACTCATCATTCATAATCCAAAATAAATCACAAGTAAGAAGAATGTATATATTAAGCAGCGCAATTCATATTCATGATCATATACTCAAAATCAAAGCAATCAACATAATGTCATCATAAGCAAAATATAATGGCAATTGCAATGCAAGTAAATGTGTCCAAATAGTCAAATAATAAATCATACAACTTTCATGGCACCCGAAAATCACATTGTACGTGAACATCGCAGGATGACTAGAAAATCGATAAGCGAACTTCAGCTCCACCCGGAAATCATGGTACAAGTGAACTCCGCAAGGTGAATAGAAAATCAACCTTTAACCCTCTACTTCACCCGGAAAACATATCGTACCTGAACTCCGTAAGATGGTTAGAAAATCAATAAGCGAACTCCCGCTCCACCTAGAAATCACGGTACGACTAAACATAGCAAGATACAGAGAGAACTACATACAAACATCTACTTCACCTAGAAATCATATCGTACGTGAACACTACAAGATGGTTAGAAAAACGATAAGCGAACTCCCGCTCCACCCGAAAATCACTGTACGACTGAACACCGCAAGATGAAGAGACAATCAACATACAAACTCTAGACCATCCAGAAATCATATCGTACGTGAACATCGTAAGATGACTAGAAAATCGATAAGCGAACTCCCGCTCCACTTGAAAATCACAGTACCACTAAACACCACAAGATGGCTAGGAAACCAACATACAAACATCTACTTCACCCGAAAATCATATCATACGTGAACACCGCAAGATGGCTAGAAAATCGATAAGCGAACTCCCGCTCCATCCAAAAATCATAGTACGACTTAACACCGCAAGATGGCTAGAAAACCAACAAGATATGTGAATATAACTAATAAGCCACAAAAGGGCACCAATGTTCCATCAAAGCCACAAAGGGTAAATAAGCGATCCAAGCCTCATAAGGCAAATATGCAGTCCATGCCGCGTAAGTCAAATATGGACCACAAGATGGTAAGTTCATGACAAGTTCCTTTCAATACATCACATAAGCGCAAGCAGCAAGCATACAGTTAATTAACAAATGTACAACTAAAGATAGCATGTTATCATCAAATCATTTATGCTTGTTATATTTAAAAAGATATGTTCATTATCTAACATAGGAATTAAGTGCGCAACGAATTAGCATATTCACATAATGAGGTAAATAACTTAATGAGAAGAATCATATCATCATCTATGTCTAGATTGATGAATTTGAGTGGGAAGCTCAAAGGGTGAGTCCTCACCTTAGACGGAACAACTTGAATCCAATCGCAATGCCCACACCAAGTTAATTTCAACAAGAGGAATCTAAAGTAGCCTTTACTGAATACTTATACTCAACCAACACAAGAATATCAATATCCTATCTTATTATTACTACTACTATATTTTTCTTAATTAATAGAAGATGATTAGGGAGTTAGTTTACCTAGTTGTCGACTCATTCTTGAATAACCCCAATCTGGATTAAACCCACAAGACAGCTGAGTTGACTTCGCAATGACCTGGCTCACTCCATATCTCTCTCCATTCTCCTCTTCTTTCATTTTCCTTCTTCTTCCTACAACCCATATTGCTGGAACGTCCAGCAAAACAAGGATTAAACCAGCGACTGAGTTGTGTACGACTCAGTCAGTTGGGTTGGTGCAACAACAACAACCACCCATATTCTCTCTCCTCTCTGCCTTCTTCCTCTACCTTTCTCTCTCTTCTCCTTCTATTTCTCTTTTTCTTTCTTTCTTGTTGGAGCTCCAGTAGGTCCCCAGCCCGAACCAGATCTAAGCCCATCTCGAACTCAGAGTCGGCCCAAACCAGGCAGCCGCAACCTAGCAGCAAACTGATTTGATCCTCGAACTCACTCCCTCCCTCTTTTCCGTTCGTTCTTCTTCCTGGAACATCTAGCAGTGGGTTTGGACCCAGGCAGAGTCCGGTCGGACTTAGGGCAGCAACTCAGCCCGAGTCACTCTCATTCGATGTGGCCAACACCCGAGTAAGAGACCAGCGTCCCTTCACCACCCTCTTTTCTGCTTCCTCCTTCCTTCCCTTCTTATTTGGGTGTTCTAAAGGGCCTACACGAAACCAGATTCGGGTAGGCCGAGTTCGAGTCTCTGTGCGGCAACGGGTCGACAACAAGGAGGGCAGAGCCCTCACACTCTTTCTCTTTTTCTCTCATTTATTCCTCTTCTCTTTCACTCTCTTTTCTTCTTCTCCTTCTCTTTTTTTTTTCTCTCTTCCCTCCAACCTGTCCAGCAGGGTTGCTGGACCAAAACCAACCTGCAACTCAGTGAGTTGTCCCGATGCGGCAGCCCCAACTAAAACTCTCTCATTTTCTATTCCTGGAGAGGAGCACCCTAAGAGGAGCCTTTATAGGTCCTTTTGCTCCTATTATGGACGATCTAGATGCGTTTAGATAGAGGTGACTTGTGGTTTCAACGGGTCCAAGCCTCTACCCCAAGCAAACTTGGTTGGAAAAGATAGGCTAATTAGAGGTTGTTTCGAATACATGGATAGGATCTATCAATATAGAGGGTCATCTGGTGCTAGGGGCCTCCAGATGGATACTTCTGATCTAAGAATGGGGCCCACAAAGGATGGTGAGTTGTTTCAACCAACAGAGAAGATGACTCCATCGGTAATGGTAAATCATTGATGGATGGCTAATCTTCCCATCCACCACTCGTGGATGGTGTGGATACAATCAGAGAACACAATGGGGCCCACTAAATGGACGGTGATGGGTATTTTCACTTAAAGGGTTCGAGTGCAATGTGTGGCAGTGGAAAGAAAAGCTCATATGATAGCTATGAAGCCCTAAAGCTAAGGCAGAACGAAGGGCTAGGATCCTCTCGGTAGAGGGCCGAGATTACTGCAGCCAGAGCACGCAGATTGCCAACGTGGAAAGAAGTTTCCATTTTTAGAAAAATGGTAGCACGAACAGCCTTCTTATGTTGGTGTTTGTGAGTACATGAGTGGGATTCATCAGGTGAAACCATCAAGGTTTTGGTCAGAGGTGGCTCCCAGCACAATGGACGGTTAGATCAGCCTACGGATCCCTGATGGTGGGCCACGATCGTCCCAGCGAATATCACCTTTCGAACGTTGTTGCTAGTGGGAAAATGAAACGAGAAGAGGAAAATTCCTCTTTCGTAGGGTCAAACATTGTTTGATCGGGTGACGGGTTTGGTATCTTACGGGTGTACGCACCGTTCGTGCCCATGCCCCAAATGTGGCACCCACAAAGATGTCTTTGATAGATCCTCACCATTTATCAAGTTTTGTGGGTCCTATTGGGACATCCGACCAAAGATGAGGCAGCTGCAAGGCTTAGGTGGGCCACATCAATAGGAGTATGGTTATTAAGTGCTAGTTATCATCGATTTGAGGTTGTATGTGGTCTACAACCATGATCAGAACCGTTCATATAACTTGTGAACCACCCAGGGCCACTACTAATGTTATTTTAACCAGGTGGGTCACACAACATTTGCTTTTAGGTTCAAACTATGATTTTCATCCATCCGATGGTCTGATCGATTCCAAACCTGACCATCAATGATCCCTGGAATTTGAAATTGACAATGGATGGTTTAATCTATCTATTAAGGTGATTTATAGGGATGGATCGCCCAAATATTGGTTGTAAGTCTAAGGAATGGTGAATCTAGTGACTTAAGTCTTGAAATTGATTTTTCACAACTTAATCAATCTAACAAGACATCATTTGACATATTACCCCAATTAGGTTCCTAGAATTAAGCCTCATGAGGTTTAATGCGGTTCTCTAGGTGATGTGATGGTCCAACTTAAAACTCTATGGTAGGATGGTCCATCTTGAAAGATGACGGTTGGATGGCTAAATTTACGGGTGAAGATCACCCATGACAGTTAGATCTAAGTTAGAGCGTGCAAATGTTTCCATAATTCGGGTTTGCATTTATACTAAATCAGGTTCTCATGGTAACACCCGAGTACTGAAAAGTACGGGGTGTTACAACTTAAGATTACATGCGTTTAGTTGTGAAGCTTACTCTTATGTACCGTCAGTTGAAAGATATAAGCTAGACCAAAGAGCCAAAAGGTATATCTTTATTGGCTTTAATGGTGGTGTGAAGGGGAACAGGCTGTATGATTGGCTCACATGGAAGATCATCATTAGTAGGGACGTTAAATTCAATGAAGGGTCATTATTCCGTAGGAAAGAGTAGAATGAGTAGGAGGAACCAGAAAAGTTGATTGTAGATGTTCAGGTTAACACAAATGTTACTTAGGCAGAGACAGATGCGCAGACAAAGGTACAAGAGCAGGTGGAGCAGCCACCTGTGAGAAGGAATCCATAGCAAGATTGCAGGCTACCGACAAGATACAGGGATGATTCAAATATCGCATATGCCTTCGTTACATATGAGGAGGACCCGTCTACTCTTCAAGAGGCTCTTGAAGAACCAGATACAGAAAAGTGAAAAGCGGCGATGGATGATGAGATGGACTCTTTGTACAAACATGAGATGTGGGAGCTAGTGGAGCTTATAGTTGGTTAAAAAAGTGATCGGGTGCAAGTGGATCTTCAAGAAGAAACAGGATAGATATAGGGCAAGGTTGGTAGCGAAGAATAAGGTTGAAAGTCGGGCAGGTTCAACCTAACCGACCCAACATCGAGTTGGGCTCGGGAAGGATATGTCGGGTTAGGTCTCGGGCTTGGGCTGTAGAAACACCTACCCGACAGAATTTCGGTCGGGCTCAGGATGAAGTCTCGGGTTGCCCAACCCAACCTGAACCTGAACCCGATAATTATAATATAATATAATCAACGGGATCATCTTCTGTGCACGTCATTTCCGATGAAGGATTTCTCTCTCCCATGCACCGGATTTTTCTCTCTCATACACTAGATTTTTCTCTCCCAGATTGCGTGGGACATGGATCTTGTGCGAAAGCCTTTCGCATAAAGTTCTTATGCAAGGATGCAATGTGGTGTCCACCATGATATTTATGAGAAATCTAACCCATCCATCCATTTTTCTAGCTCATTTTAGGACATTCAACCAAAAATGAGGAGGATCCAAAACTCAACAGGACCATACAAGATGAAACAGTGGGAAAAGGAATTCCTATCGTTGAAACCTATCTAGGCTTCGCATTGATGTTTATATGCTGCCATCCAAACCGTTTATAAGGTCATTTTTACTAGGATGAAGTAAAAACACTAAAAACTTAAACCTACGAAACTTTTTTAGCCATATAAATATTTCAATGGTGGTCATTAAATCTCCATTGTTTCCTCTCGTGTGGCCCATTTGAGTTTTAGATCCATCTTACTTTTGGTCACATGTCCTAAAATAAACTCAAAAAATGTATGGACGGGTTTGATTTCTAATAAACATCGTAGTGGGCCCCACCCAGAATCCTTACACAGAAACTTTTTGTGGAAGGCTTTTACAGGAAATCCGCATCCGATTGCATGCTCCATGGTAGCGGAAACAGATTGACTACTCCCAATGGCTAGTGGTCGATGCTCTCTGGACCCCAACATGATGTATGTGTCTCACCCATGCCGTCCATCCATTTTTCCAGATGATTTTATGGTATCAACCCAAAAATGAGGCAAATCAAAATCTCAAGTGGACCACACCATGGGAAAACATTAGTGATTGGCCCATAGTAATGTTTATTTGACATCAAACTTGTAGATGACTTGGATGATGGCAAAAAAAAAAAAAAATTAGCTTGATCCAAAACTTTTGTAGCCCCAAGAAATTTTTAAGAAGTTTTTAATGGTGAGAGTTCAATCAACACTATGTGGCCCCATATGAGATTTTGATCTACCTGAGTTTTGGGCTGATAGCATAAATTTATCTAGAAAAATGGATGGACGGCATGGATGAGACATATACATCATGTTGGGGTCCATAGAGCACCGACCACTAGCCATTGGCTAGTGGAGGGGAGTAGCCAATCTGTTTCCCACGGCATAACTTCTATCCTGATTGCGTTATCCACCACATGACTTTTAACATGTGGTAGTTCTTTAGCCCCACAATGATTTGTGCTTTACATCCATACCATCCAGCATTTTTTATGGATCGTTCTAGAGCATGACAGCAAAAATGAGGCAAATTCAAAGCTCAAGTGGACCACACTACAAAAAGCAATAGGGATTGAACAAACTACCGTTGAAACTTTTCTAGGGCCAAGCTTGATTGTAATTTTCCATCTAACCTGTTCATAATATCACACACACCTGGAATAAGTTAAAATACAAATATCAGGTTGATCAGAGTCTTCTATTGCCCCAAAAAGTTTTCAACGGTAATTTAATCCCCGTTTCTTCCTGTGGTGTGGTTCGCTTAAGCTTTGGATGTGTCTCATTTTGGGGCTCATGCTCCATAATGATATGTAAAAATTGATGGACAATGTGGATGTAAAACATAAATCACTGTGGGGCCCTAAGAAGTTTTATATGCTAAAAGTCATGGTGTGTAATAGGCAAACTATTTTGAGAGAGAAATTTAGGTGTACGAGTAAGAGAGGGAGTCAAAGAGCTCATTCGCATAAGAGAGAAATCGAGAGAGAGAGAGAGAGCATCTCACAAGGTATGTAACTATGTATCACCATCAATCTACTATTCTCTCTCTCTCTCTCTCTCTCTCTCTCTCTCTCTACATCATACAAAGGTTGGTTTGATCGTTTTTCTTTTTTTTTCTTTTTTTATCCCTACATTTGAAATTATTTTGATATTTTTCACGGTCATGATCAGCATATGCGTGCAACAAATGTTAGATTTCATTTTTTTGGTAATCATATCATGAAATATGAAATGTACTTGATAAGTAATATTGATGACTTATTTTCAACATGTCTCTTATGTACGGATTTATTTATTTTTAATTATTTTAATATCAAGATATATAAGTGGATGTCTGGAATGGGTGATAGTAATGCTCTTGTTGATGTTACGGGTAGTTCTATAGTTAGTGAACAAGTGACATCAAAAAAAGAAAAGGAAGACGATGATGACATACGATAATGTCTTAGAAATATGGGAACACCTTAAAAAAGTTGAGAAGTCAGAAATAAAACAGAAAAGATCATTTTGCAATTACTGTAATCAAGAATATCAAGCTGATAGTAAGCAAGACACTACTGCACTTTGGAGACATTTGGATAAATGTAAGAAATATCTGAATAATAAAGATCCAAAACAACAGACATTAGCAATCTTAGCAAAGAAAGATGGTGAGAGTTGTAGGATTGTAAATTGGAGTTTTAATCAAGAAGCTTGTAGAAAAGCCCTTGCACGTATGATAATAGTTGATGAATTGTCGTTCAATTTTGTTGAGCATGAGGGTTTTAGGAACTTCTGTCAAGTAATACAGCCAAAGTTTCAGATTTAGTCACGCATCACCTTAAGGAAATATTGTCTTGAGTTATACAAGTGCGAGAGGGTTAAGTTGAATGGTGAATTTGAGAAGTCGGTTCAAAGAGTTTGTATAACTACTGATATGTGGACATCTATCCAAAATCTTGGATATATCTGCCTCACTGCACATTATATAGATAACGATTGGAAGCTGTAGAAAAAAAATATTAACTTTTGCGTGATTCCAACGCCTCACAATGGTGAATACATCGCTAATACAGTTGAACTTTGTCTAATATCATGGGAGTTACAGAATATACAAACCATCATAGTAGACAATGCAAGTTCAAATGATGTAGCAGTTCGTTCATTGAAAAGAAAACTGACTAAACAGAATGGGTTGTTGTTAGATGGTGAATTCCTTCATGTTCATTATTGTGCACATATTTTAAACTTGATTATGAGAGATGGTATCAACGAAGTTAAAGAAGCAATCATTTGTATCTGTCATTGTGTACGGTATGTTAGAAGTTCACCTTCTCGACTTCAAGATTTCAAACGTTATGTGGCGGAAGAGAGAATAACCAGTAAAAGGGTTGTTTGCTTGGTTGTTGCCACTAGATGGAACTTTACTTTTTTTCATGTTGGAATCTCCTTTAGTGCTCCAAAAGGCTTTTGAGAGAATAGAAGAAAATGACCAGCAATATTAAAAAGACATTGGTGAGTAGATGCCAACAAATACAGATTGGGTTAAAGCAAATGTATTATGTAAGCTTCTAAAAACTTTTTATAATGTCACCAAACGCCTATCTGGTTTGAAGCATGTTACTGTAGATGCATACTTTCATGAGATTTATACGATTGAAGGACTCTTATCTTCGTGGTCTGTAAGCGAAGATTTGAGCTTTCGTAACATGGGATTAAAGATGAAAATGAAGTTTACAAAGTATTGGAGGACTTTGATCGTGTTAATATATTGTTAGTGATTGTTGTGGTTTTGGATCCTTGTTATATGTTAAAGTATTTGAAGTTTTATTATTCCAAGTTGTATCCAATAGAAAAGGTTAGGGAGATGATTAAGAAAGTCAAAGATATTTTGAATCGTCTCTTTGAGCAACACAATTCTTTTGCAACAACTCTAGATTCAGCTCAAGATAATGCATTAACGCAAAAGAGCATTGATACTCCTTATGATGGAGTTGTTGGGCATATTGTGGATGTTAGGCAAGAACATCTCAAATTTCTGCTAGAAGAACAAGTTATTACCACTAAATCTGAGATTGATCGATATCTTGAAGATGTTGAAGTAAATTTGTCCAATTTCAACATTTTAGATTGGTGGAAGGTAAGTTTTTCAAAGTATCGCGTACTCTCACACATGGCTCGTAACATACTTGTGATTCTGATATCTACCATTGCTTCAAAGTCAACTTTTAGTATCGGGGGTCGAATTCTTGATCGATTTCGAAGTTCATTGACACCTGATATTGTGGAATCTTTGATATGTATACAAGATTGGTTACGGATTTCATCAACTCCAATTGATATTGAAGAAAAATTGGAAGAGTTAAAAGATGATGAATTAAGTCACTAAACTAAACTTTTACTTTAGTGGTGTTTTTATAAATATTTTTTATCTTTATTGATTAATTAATATAATATTTATTTATTGTGTTTTAGTATCTTATGAGCCATCCATTGTTGAATTCCAAAAGTAATCATATATGTACAACTTGGATCTTATATTTTTTGGAGCTATGTTCTTGTCTTTATAGTTTCTACTGTGTTTTCTTTCTTAATTATAATATTATTTGAAAATTGATATGTTGTTGATATTTGATAATACTTGAAATTTGATATGCTTGAGTGTTAAAGGAGTAGTTATCTTATATTTGAGCTTGTTTATTTAGAAAAAATAAAGTTCTTTATGATAAATAACTACATATATAATTAATAAAATCATATGTACAAAAAATAAGGCGTGTATTGAAATATAATAGACTAATGTAATAATGAAAATATTAACATGTATTAACCCGACCAACGCGACCAACCCGACCGAGCCCACTTAAGTTGGGCTTTGGTTGAGAATTTCCAACCCGAAGTTGGGTTGGGTTGGGTTAGGGTCGAGGTATAGGAACCTTGGGTTGGGTTAGGGTTGAGCAGCAACCCGACCAACCCACACGACTTTTATCCCTAGCAAAGAGTTACACTCAGAGAGAAGGAATCGACTTCACAAAGATATTTGTGCTGGTTGTAAAGCAAGTATCTATCATATTCGTGTTAGCGTTGGTTACCCAATACGATCTCGAGTTAAAACAGATGGACATGAAGATTGCATTCCTGCATGGAGAATTGGAAGAGTAGATCTACATGAAGTAACCAGAGGGCTACGAAGTACAAGGGGCAGATAACAAGGTTTGTAGGTTAAAGAGGTCATTGTATAGCCTAAAACAGTCGCCTAGGCAATGATATAAAAAAATTAATTCTTTCATGGTAGGTCAGAAGATTACGAGTAGTGAATATGATCATTGTGTCTAATACAAAACACTAAGTGATGAAAAATTCATCATCCTGGTGTTGTATGTTAATGACATATTGATTGTCAGTCATAACATATCTAAAATCAATTTACTGAAGACTCAGTTATCAGGGACATTCGAAATGAAAAATCTGGGGGCTGTAAAGAAGGTTTTTGTATTGATATACAAAGAGACGAGAAGAGGAGCGGGCTTTAGTTATCACAGGAAGAATAACTTGAGAAGGTATTGATTAAGTATGGGATGGACAAGGCAAAGCCGGTTAGCGTTCCATATGCGGCTCACTTCAGGCTATCTTCATAACAATGTCCTAAAATAGATGAAGAAAAGAAAGATATGTCTCATGTGCCTTATTTGAATGCGGTTGGAAGTTTGATGTATGTAATATTATGTACTAGACTCGATATTTCACAGGCGGTTGGTGTTGTGAGCAGATACATGTCTAACCTCGGAAAACAATACTAAGAAGTGGTAAAATGGCTACTTCGATACATTCGAGGTATGAAAGACAACATTTTAACTTTTGAGAAATCAGGAGCCAAGTTAGTTGGATATTTAGATTCAAATTAAGCAGGCAATGTGAATTCTAGAAAGTAAACTTCATATTACTCATTTATACTAGCCGGTGGAGTGATCAGTTGAATGTCAATGCTTCAGTCCATAGTGGCTCTTTCCAGGACCGAAGCTGAGTATATGATAGTGACAGAAGCATTCAAGAAAGGTGTTTGGTTGAAAGGGATGATAAATCAGTTGAGGCTTTTGCATAAAGTTGTGCTGGTTAATTGTGATAGTGAAAGTGTAATCAATTTGGCTAAAAACTCTGTTTATCACTCACATATTAAACATAATTGTGTGCGTCACCATTTTATCCAATAGGTGCTTGAGGAATGAGGCATGACTCTAGAAAAGATTCACACTAATGTGAATCCAACGGATATGCTCACCAAAGTGGTTCTTATAAAGAAGTTCAAGTTCTATGCAACTTCTCTGGGCTTAGCGAAGGCATAAAAGGAGGATGAAGTGTGCATAAGAAACAATGATGGAACTATGATCAAGGCAGAGATAAGAGAAAAGGACAAGAAGTTACATGATTGAAGATTAAAGACATGATGGAGTTTGTTGTTGATATCTTAAATCAATTCAGCAACAGGATGAAGCCATCAAGCACTGTTCAATGTAATCGAACAATTACTCATTCCATCGAAGTAATTCATAATTTCTCCAATTGGTTGTTGGACTATTTGGGTACCTGTTCGATGACATCGAGATTAATTTTGATGTCATCGAAACTTAAGTTCGATGCCATCGAGACCCATCGAAGTGCAATCAAGAAAATTCAATTTTCTATGTTGTCTCTTGACTGTTTTGGTGATTGTTTGATGCCATCGAAGTAAGGTTTGATGCCATCAATGGTCTGTCGATGACATCGAAGTCCTATCGAAGGTTACATCGAACGTATCGCAAATTTTATGTAGATCTGCGTATCTGTGGAATTTGTTTCCAATTTTATTTGGGATTCTTCCCATGGCTATAAATATGAGTGAAAATTGGAAATAAGGTAATATAGAGATTTTCCAATTAGTTCCTAGGGTTTCAAGGGTACAACTTAGGGTTATTTGAGGCTCATTCGAATCGAGTATTCTCTAAACTCTTGTAGTTTCTTCTTTCATAGTGATTATCCATCGCTTTGTGTTGTGGTTTTTTTCCCGTAAGGGTTTTTCCACATTAAAAAACTATGTGTTTACATTGTGCTTGATTGGTGAGATTGGATTACTTCACTTGATTCATCTTTGTGTGCTTACGCGGTCCCCCAACAATTCCTTAGATCCACCAAATCGGTATCTCATTTCAATAGGCTTATGATCATCAATGCCTCATCACATTTTCCCCTTAATCCAAAAATTTAATCAAATCCAACATTTATGTGGTAAATTTACATTTTGAGGCTCATATGAGTTTTCAAAAGTCCTGATTTCCTAAGAATTCACACCTTATGTGGCACATCAATGGAATGGATTGGATGACATATACACACCATGATGTTCACCGTACACACATTTTGAATTATTTTAATGGTGAAACTTGTTGTCTTAAATGTTTCTTCTAGTGTAGTACAAAAGAATCTTAAATCAGCCTAACTTTTGGGTCTTGATCTAAACAAAGAGTGGATCTTATCCTTGTAAAATCATTTTATCCACGTCAGCCAAAGAAACACCCCCAAGGTTGTTTTTTCTCACCCAAGTGCCACACGAAGATGAGTTGACAACTCATTTTAGCATCATATGTTAAATGTGAGGTCACATGTTGAACTCCTAGAATATCATACAATATAAGTAGAGATAGACACCGAGTCAAGCTTGGCACAATTCGGCTCGATTCAGCTAGCAGCCAACCCTAGCTCGAACTTAGCTCGGCTTGGTTCTCGAGCCTTACTGGCCAACTTAGCTCAGTTCGATCAACAGCCCGAGCCAACTCGAGCCGAGTTCAAGCTCGAGCTTTCGAGCAGATTTCAAGTTTGACCTTTCGAGCTGAGTTTGAGTTCGACCTGTCAAGTCAAGTTCGAATTCATGTTCGATATTCTACATAAAACCCAATGCATAAAATACAATCCATTCTAATTTCTACAGTAGAAATGAAAATCAAAATCTTACAAGTGGAAAAGTGAAAATATTACAAACTTAATGTTCATAACATTAACTTAATATCCTCCATATAAGGAGTGCCTTCCTGGCATATAACTATAGTCGTGTCCATAATAGTCACCTCTTGCATCTGAACCGGATCCATTACTTTTGTCATTTGATCCATCCGAGCTACTATCAATACTTTCATATACATATTAGTTCACCTCTTCTCAATCAGAAGGTGGAGAGAGTTTTTCATTATGCTCTTGTATAGTTTGAATTAAAATTTTCAAACTTTATTTGTGGGCATATTTATACATGGTACCCAATACCTTTTAAAATTCATTAAGCCTGACAAGAAACTTGGATGGTTTGTTACTCTACTTCTTTTTGCTCATGCTTGATCCTGCTTCAGCATCATGTTATTTTAAAGTATATCGTTGATGTATAGAAACCTCTTTTATATTACGTTTTAAGGCAAGTTGTAATTGCTCTTCTTCTAATGTTCTTGATATAGCTTCTTCCTCTGCTTCTTCCCTAGTAGTTCTTCGTGTACCGGAACTTTCACCAATTATAACTCTTCTAGAATATTTAGATGGGGTGGAATGTTTCTTATTTAAATCTATAAATGTTTAAAAGATAATTTGGGCCTCCTTTAGGGCTTTAGAGCACAATTTTGTATCACCACCCTGACATACTAGGTGTAATATAAGCCGATTAGTTTTATTAACAAACTTTGCTCCACACAAACCCTACATAATCTTCATTCTTCTAGATGTTGTTGATCGATGGCTCGGATGACGAAATATCTACACTATTTTTTGAAGAAAAAATAAGTATATTTAATATTTCTAAAAATAAAATAGAAATTAAAAACAAACAAATTGACATAAGAGCTAAATAAAAGCAATATAATAAACAAAAGCACATAAGTAATAGTGAAATATATAAGCATAATATTTTTTATATATGAATAAAAGTCATTGCATTTCTTTAGATGTCTAATACATTTAACTCAAGTACATATTATACCACTTTCAAGTTTCAATAAAATATAAATAATTTATAACCGCCTTCATATACTTGTTGTTGCAAGTGCAGTCTTATCTTGAGAATCAATCTCTTCTTCCTCATCCTCAATATAAAAAATATTACCTCCATAAATCTGAGGCAACCAATCTTGTGTATAGATTAATGTTTCAAAAGTTTTTTGTGAAAGTGAGCTTCGATGTTTGCTTACAACCCTACTCTATGTGTTAAAAGCGGATTCTGATGCCACTATTGAAATTAGTATTGACAATATGTCTCATATCATCACCAATAGTGTAAGATATTTTGATTCACTAACTCTCATCTTCCACCATCCTAAAACATTAAAGTCTGGATCCGAGCGTTTTACGATTAGCTCTTTCATATACAAGGTTATCTCTGACTCATTTTTATAATCTTCTGTTTCTTGTGCTAAGAAAGAGATTTATTCGCTAAGTACATTGTCATCACTTGTGTTGAGGCAGTAAAAAATCTTGATTTAAAGAATAAATTACATAGGAGTAAAACATCTATTTGAGGTATAAGTGGTGCGGCTGTGCAACTTATAGGCATTGTGCGGCTGCGAGTTAAGAAGAATGAAAAAGGAGGATTCTACTAATCATGCGACCACATAACTAAGTCCAGTTGCACGGTCACATAACTGCTATAAAACTTAGTAAGCATGAAAAATTGCTCACGCAATTTGATCAAATTGTGTAGAAGTCAGGCTTTACATGTGTGAGTGCCTATAAATGCCCCTCATCTCCTCTCATTCAACAACTTTTGAAGAACTTAGAGCAATCAGAAGATCTTGCCTAAGGAAGCAAAAGGTATCGAGAAGGATCTGCATAATAACTCTTCTTCGGGAATAATACACTAGCCATAATTAGTGTATCCTAGAGACAAAGAAAACCAGAGTTAAAAGCAATTGAAGGCTCTCAGATAAGTTGCACAACCACACAACTTATTAGTCTACTGTGGCCACGCAATTACTTTGTAAAAAATGGGTTTAAACAATTTTCCAAGTTCAGGATAATGTCATTCGGGAGTATACGGAAAGAGCTCAAAACATGCTCAACTCTCATGTCATTTCAACGGACCTTCAACAGGGAACAGAATGCTACTGAAATTATTATTTTCAATCATTATTTGCCAATTATATTTTATTTTAGAATAAAAGGCAATGTAAAGAATGTAATAAGAACTCAAATCAATAAAGTTGTGTGCTAACGAATATTCTTCTACTTGAGTTTTCCTTATTCCTATAATGCAAATGTTCCAATCTCGTAATCATGTTTTCTTATCAAAACAACTTGTATAAACATATAGAGCTCTAACTTTTTTAGCACTTATTGTGGATAAAGTAGAAACATATAAATTGTAAAATTCTTCGATTGCATCATGAACCTTTGAGGTTTTCATTACTGCCCTTTCAACAACATAAATCTTCACAAAAATGAACCTAACCAAGCTCATATTGCAACGAGGATCAAGAACAACTGTTATGGCCATCAACAAATAGAATTCGTCCCAGCACTTATCAAACTCCATTTCCATACCAATTATCATTAACAGTAGAAATTTTGGGCCCTCATTGGCAATTTTTTTAGGACATCCTTAATCTTCTAAAGAGATGGAATAAATAAATTTGTGGTTGAATACTTATTTTTAAAAGAAAAAAAATGTTGTGCAGTATAAAAAACTTTAAAAAACTCAGGAACTTCTTTTGCCTTGCTCTATTCGTCTTTACTCGGCAACTAAGAATACGTTTTGTCACGCATTGCATATTTAGGAAATGAGAGTGGTGAATGTAAAATATTGTATATTTACCCACAATTATGTATTGGTTTTATACACATAGATATGTTAAGTTGATTTAATTATATGTTTTTTGTATACGAGGTAATCTGGAGAGCTAAGATGAAAAGAAAATTAAAGTAATAATTTAAAGCTCAAAGAATGATCAAGTGGAAGATTAGATGCTTGGAGGATAATATTGAAGAATTCAAGTGCAACAAAATTCAAAAAAACCAAGTGTTGAAGATGGAAAAAAATCTGAAAAATCACACTTTCAAATAACAAAAATAACAGATTGTTTGGTCCCACCTAAGGCAGATTTGGTCCGACCGAAAGTGCCAACAACATTCCATCAACAAATAATAACTTTTTAGAATAAATCATACTTTCAAATAACAGATTGTTTGGTCCCACCTACGGCAGATTTGATCCGACCAAAAGTGCAAATAACATTCCATCAACAAATAATAGCTTTTTAGAATAAATCATGCTTTGGCGCGACTAGAGTGATGTTTGGCCCAATCGAACGGTGGATCGGCCTGACTAAAAGGAGACAGAGTTTAGTGAAGTTTTAGAGAAATTTAGCTCCAACCGAATGAATGTTTGACTGGATTCAATGCGACTTTGGTCCGACCGAAGTTACTAGTAGATGCAACCAAAGCATAATAAAAGTGCACAATTTTAAAGTCGGTGCGTGATTTTCTTATTTAAATGGGTGATTTAGGCCATTCAATATACAAATCAGGATTTATGAGAGAAAGTAAAAGGTGGCGAAACTTCTACGAAATCATTTTTCTTTCTTAATCTTTCGTTTCTAGTTTAATTTTCATGTTTTTATTTAAGTTTAGATTAACTATGACAATGGTTGGCTAAATTTCTTAAATATTGCTAAGAGGTGAAGCTTGTAGTTATTTTTAATATTCTAGATTACTTTGATTCAAGTTTTATAGTTTGAATGTTAAACAACTCATTGATTTTAGTTTGAATAAAGCTTTGGTTTTAGTTTACTTTAATCCATTATCGACTCCATGTACTTTGAATGCTTATGAATACTAGGATTATTTGCTTATCTAATTTATAATAAATTGATCTATAAAATTCATGGATTTATCATAGACTATGGGCACGATAGATACTATGGATTTTCTACGATTAATAACTTCGTGCTTCATGTGGGAACTGAATCAATTGAAGTTCATATTTGTTTTGATTTATGAATTTCAAATTAACTGCTCTATTATCTGGCTAGATAGGATAGGACTTCGATTCCAGTTGTATTATCTAATTGAATCAAGTGAATTGAGCATTGAGAATAACTAGAAGTGGATCATTGTCACTCTAGTTTTTTTTCTTATTGATTTTCTCTTTATAATACTTAGATTTTCATTATTATTTTTCTCTAATTCAAAGTTTCATAATTAGTTCTAGTTTAGTTTTAGTTCATAAATATTTTGAGAATGTACCAATATAAGTCCATGAGGATTCGATCTCGGTCTCACTGATTTGAAATTACATCAGAGCACTACATTTGGAGTTGTCATCCTTGTGTATCAATCAACAAGCTCCAATTCCATGGTTGTCTCCAACATTTCATAAATCGAGTTCTAACATGTACATACATCTAACTTTAACGTTTTCTTAGATGCTACATTCAAACATTGGATCATTCTACTCAATATACTCAATCTCAAAGGCGACCCCCTTATATATTTCGAACTCTCTCTTATGTTTTATATAGTGTTGTTAATTGTTTTCAGTCATTCTTGTCCTATCAAGTTTAGTATGTGGGCACAATACCTAACCTATAATATTTTTCTATTAAAAAATAAATTTTCGGTTACCTTAAACTGGTTACCCAGACATGAAATTACAATATTATTTGCTGAAGTATTATCTAAAATTATTACATAATTTTTTTCAATGTTCCAGTCTCGTAGATAACTATAGATGCAATCTGAAATAACCAAACCAATATAAGGAGGAGAAAGGTATTGGAAGTTCAAATTTTTCTTGTAGAGTTTCCAATCTTCATCGACGTAGTATGCGATTAATGAAATGTAACCATTTCTTTGATTGAAAGTCGTCCATAAATTATAAGTTAAACTTATTCCAAAGACTAATGCCAAAACTTCCTTCAGTTTTATCTTCTCGTTTGTGTACATATTTATGCACTCTCTCTTCACAGTGACGTGGGATACCTTCTCAACTTAAGGATTAAGGAATTTATAGAAAGACCTAAAAACTTTGCTCTCTATCATTATAAAATATTTTTCTTCAACAATCACTAATCTTGCATACTACTATTTCAGCTTCTCTTTCTCAAACTTATGAGTGAAAATTTTTTCTTCGAAGTAGTCCCTTCCAGACTTGGTAAATGACAACAATTATTAGCTTGAAAGTGAGATTTTGACCAATTTTTCTTATGCTTGTTTAAATGAGTAGTTGACCCCCAAGATTCTTACTATATAACGACTTTCAATTAATACATTTGATATTCACCACACCATTAACCATGACTTCTTCAAAGGTATCCCATATTACTTATCTTTTATTTCTTCTGACTAAACTTGAAAACACTTCTCTATCTATAATAATATGATATGTGGCTAATACACCGGCACCGGGGATAGATAGAACTTCCTCACTAGTCATCTATAAGACAAAGTTTGACATATTATAATATTCATCACACCACTCTATAGACTATAAATTGTAATGCTTTCTAAATGGCTAAACTGTCTAAATCAGTCACCCATTTAAGGTGGGATAGATTGTAATGCATTCATTTTTCAATTTAAATGCCGCGCAAAAATTTCAACAACATCTCTCATTATCTCTCCAGAGATATTGATCTTGCATTTAATTTCAACATCGAGTATCTACACAGAGTATGGATATTTGACAAAAGAAATAAATACAATAAATATATCCAGATAGAAAATGAGAGATAAATCAAAACAAGCATACGTATTTAAATTATAATAAATGAAATCATTCCAATCTATCTAACCTGAAATGTCCAAAAATGAACAATTTGAAAATTTCTGTGCCTCTAAAAACACAATGTATTTATGCTTAACAACATAAAAATCCTTAAATGGACAATTGATTATCTATCTTATACTATAATTATATAAAAAAAAATTATCTAACTAATTGAACAATAACAATAATTTAACATTAACAATCATGTTAACAACAATTTAACATTTAACATTAACAATATAACAAATAATAATCTAACCATCTAACATTAACAATCACATAACCAAACAATAATAATAATAATAATAATCTAACAATACCATGTTAACCAACACAGTAACATTAATAATCTAACATTAATATTAACAATCATATAACTAACATATATATATGGGTTTAGGGATTTTAATATATAATGTGTAATATATATAATATATAATATATAATAGATATTTATATAATATAATATTTTAAAATTATTTGGCACCTAGCCTGTAACACCTTGTACTTTTCCGTACTCGAGTGTTACTATATATAAACCGACTTAGTAGGATGTAAACCTAGTCTAGTAAATATTCACATGCAACCTAGTTTAAATCTGACCGTCGAAGGTGATCCCTATCCATATATCAAACCGCCATATGGTCAAACAAAATATATTATGTATATTATATTACCTATTTATTATATTATAAATTTTATACAAACATGGATCAAAAGATTGAGGTATTTTGATAATTTATTTATCAAATAAATAATGTATGAGAATGGATTGTAATAGAGTGATACGCATGTATTTCAGGTATATAAATTATTATGATTGTACAAACTTTTAACCCATACATAGGTGTAATATTATATTGTATATTAGGAATTTTATATTAATAAATATGTGACTAATAATATGTATATAGTAGCATATTAATATTATAAATTTGATTCATATATAGGTATGAGTTTTAATTATTTTAATTACAAGTAAATTCATATTAATATTAATATTAGCTAATAATACAGGATGAAAGTCTTAAATGAACCCTTGAACTCTTTTAACCATTGACGTTCAATTTCGGACTGATCCGACAAAGAATTAGCGAGAAATCCATAATCAGGACCCAAATCAAGTTGTGGGCCCCACCTAGGCATTGGATCTGCTTAACCTTTAGTCAAAGGTCCTGTGTTAAGCCCCCAAAGTGAATGGACAGAGGGGATTGCGTAAAACATCACTGTGGGCCCCATATTTGCGATGCACGTACACCATGGTGTAGTACACCTGATGTGCGTCGGGCGTGCCAGACTCGGTCAAACAAGGGCTGACTGCAAATTTCCCTAAATAGAGAGAATTACTCTTTCGCTCTCTGTTGTCTCCAGCCGCCGATGGACTGTCCTGGTTTGGGGGGACCTGTGGCCCACCATGATCGTCCCCATGGATGATCCAAACCGTCCATCTCGTTGAGTGGGTAGTGAAGACCAAAACCATAGTTGTCCCACCTGATGTTATGCACGGGTGTGCACACAAGAATCGATGCAAACAAGGCCTATTAGCATAATTGTTCCAAAGTTGGAAATAGTTTCCTTTGCCACCATGGCAATCCGTGTGAGAGGGAGTCCTCCAATCCGACCATTCATTTCAAAACAATTCCATCCGTCTAATAGCCTCCACGTGAGAGAAGGTTCTGCCCACAGAAAGCCCAAACCCTAGCCGGTTTCGGGTTTAATAGTTGTATTTGAAAACGTCTGCTGCCAGATCAGATTTGGTTCGCTTATTGCCCATCCAACAGCCCTAAGGACATCTAGGGCTTGATACAATGTGAATGGGTAGGGCGCAGCAGGCGTCTCTCCCATTCTTGTGGTTAGTTGAGAGAAGTAGTCCCACTCCTTCTCCCTCCGAACCCATTGAGGAAACATCATCAAACCTTCAGTTTCTTGCACCTACAAGCTCCACGATATCCCTAGAAACCTTCCCATACTGACAGAATGAAGAAAGGTGCAACGGGAGAAAGTCTGTCATTAACGGTGGTTTCTTCTCCATCGCCACTAGAGCGTTTCTGGGCATGTCCAGCCAAGATATTTAAGTCCAGCGATGCCTGGACTTTACAAAATAGAAAAAAAAAAAGGAAAGAAAAGAAGAAAAAAATGAAAAGAAAGGAGGAGGGAAAATAGGGTGGAGTGGTGCGGCCATTGCACCAGCTCAAGGCGACTCACTGCTGAACTCGTCAAAGGCAGTTGGGTCTAACAAGGTATGGAGTCAAGGTCGTTGGTCGGAAGCAGAGAAGGGAAGGAGAATAAAGGAAAGGAAAGAAGAGAGAGAGAGAGAGAGAGAGAGAGAGAGAGAGAGAAGGTAGCCGCATTGTTCTCAACCGAGCCCGACATTGGGCCATGTCAGATCGAGTCACACCTACGACTCGGCCGAGTCGACTGTAAATCAACGTCCATTCTTTGGACATTCTAGCATGAAGAGAAGAAGGAGAGCAGGAGAGGAAGGAAGAAAAGAGAAAAGAAAGGGAGAAGGAAAAGAGAAAGAAGGAAGTTCGAATCGGGCTTGTTGGTTGTTGAGTTGACTCGGCTGTAGCCGAGTCCAGCAGAGTCGAGTTGGGTTCAGCAGGGTCTAGGCCCTTGCTGGATTTCCAACATGTGGAAAACAGAGGAAAGAATGAATGAAAGGAGAGGTAGAGGAAAGAAGTGAGAGAGGCAGAGAGTGAAGGCTTTTGAGTGAGTCAATTCAGGGTTGAGTTGACTCGGCTGAGTCGTTAACGATGTTATGAGTCATTTTGGTCCAGCAACCTTACTGGACAGGTTAGAAAGAAAGAAGGTAAAAGTGAGGGAGAAAGAGAATCGACTCGATTGACTCTAACCAAGTCAAGCCACCGAGCCGAATTGTCAAGCTACCAAATCTACTGATGTGAGTCAACACTCCCTTCCCATATTGATTATCCTGAAATTTCACTAGTTTCATTACCATGATTATGATAATCATTAAGCCTGAATAGCCATTAGCATGTTACATATACTAGTGCTAGTTATTGTAAACAAAACCACAATTATTAGACATAGTATTTTATTTATCATTCTTAAATATTTGTTATTGATAGTGGGTTGTACTAATTGGTTCCATCATAATGACTATTAACTAAAATTAACTATAACCCTAATGTTAATAAATATTTTATAGTTATTAAATTGGCACCAAAATTAATTACACAAAATCTAGCCTAAACCTAAACTCTAGGATAAAATCTTAGACCTAGGTAATCTAAACCTTAGGTCAAAACTTTAAACATAGATGGTGTGTTGAGTTTGGATCTAGGTGTAAAATCTAATGTCGGTATATTTAAATGTGAACTTACAAACCATCAGTATTAACATATTAGCTAATATAAGTTATAAAGCTAACGCTAATGGTATTCTTGTAATTATTAAGATGTAATTTTAACTAATACACCAAGTAGAGTCCAAATTCTAGAACCTAAGTTTAAGACTAAACCCTTAGATGAAAACTCTAATTCTACACTAAAACCCTAAAAGATAACCCTAGGCGATGATCTTAAACCCTAGGTAGTGATTAGAACTTAGACCTAATCATACAAGTTCATGATTTGTGGTAGGATACAATTCTAAGGGCACAAGTACTTAGCGACACTAAAAGGCGATTCAAAGTATAAGGTGATGATTCTTCCCCTTGAGCTTTCCATATTCTCATTAGCTTAAGTCATAGTTTTTATTTAAATTCATAATTAATATCTTCCTTTATAACCACATGTGTTAGCTGGTGAAAATTGACTTGTTGTATTACTTGCTTTATGATTATCCTGTATAATTGTTCATGCTTGTGTTCCTTTTTGTGGATTGTTTATGGAACTTAAACTGGTACATTAGTGGAAAATTTTCACATATGAATGTACACCCATACTTGGGATGTAACTTGACCAGTCATAATCTTAATGGATCTTCGACTTGGTGGTTATTGGGTGATGGTCTAGATAGATCATTGATGTGGGCCTACCATTCAGGGTTGTTGTGCCCAATGATTTTTAAGGATAGTTTTCATCGTATGGTTTTGATATTCTTCCTATGTGGCATATTTTGATACTCGCCCTACATGGTTCTGTTTTGATATTTTTCCTGTATGGGTTCGATGTTTTATACTGTGCAACCATGCGATGGTAAGCCCCATATATTATAATATGATTGGCTACTAGTCGATGAGTTTCCATTAAACATCCTAAGATGGTGGTCTCATGGGCTAGGGATGGTAGTCATGGGATACTATGCCCGAGTCATCGGCCTACGCTGGGCCATGTGCTCTCTGTAGTAACCTTTGAGCTTATTTAAATTGGCTGGTTGTAATTGGATTAATAACGGATTGGTTAATCATGCATACATAGCATAGACCAGCATCTATTGTTATTGTACGTGATGTAAGTATCGTTCCGTCTAGATGATGTGTCCCGGGTTCGATGATTGCATGACTGATGTATGTATTGTTCCTTCTGGATGATGTGTCCCGAGTTCAATGTTCCAACTGGATGATGTTTCCTAGGTTGGATGATTGCATGGGTGGCGGCCCACTATCCGCACGGATGAGCATCCCCGAGGCGTGAACGCATTCTATACACCCTTGCACCTAATAAGACTGCATTTACTCTGTTTTGGTTGTCTGGATGTTTGATACTATTTCTTACCTAATGCGTCAGTGTGTAATGTTGAGGGGAGTTCACACTAAGTTGGTCACTCATCCATCAAATATATAACCGTACAGGTAACACAGGTGGCCCTAATAATGTTCACATTCATATTGGTGAGGAGCAGGCTATGGTTGACAAGGTTGTCTGATTATATTTGTTAAGGGCTGCTATAGGATTTCACAGTTCAAGATTGTTGCAAATTTACTTTGTTTCTTATGTAATGTTATTACATTTTGTATTCGTAAGAATGGAGACATTAGTTTGTATAAGTCATTATGGGCACTCTCTTGTATATTCTAAATAATAATGAAGTTTTTCTTTATGCTTACTTGTTCATTCTACGCTCATCTGCTTACTTTGATAAAAGAAAAAAAAAATTATATATATATATATATATATTTGATCATCCTTTAAGGTTAACACTCGAGTTTTTGGGAAACGGGTCGTGTACTTGGGTCCTGAAGAGTCGAGGCGTTACATAGCCGGGTTGCCATGGACAGCAGCCGACCTGGCATTTACTTTTTAGAGTTTTTAATATATATTATATGTAATATGTAATATATGTAATACATAATATATATGTATAATTTATTTAAATATATAAAATTTATAAAATAATTGACACCAACCGAACTGTCATGGACAGCACCCTGTCGGTCGCCGTAAATACAGATATGAGAGTTACTGGACGGAGTACATAGAAAGGAGTAGGGACAACCAGATGAGCTCGAAGGCAGGGACGGGCAGGGACGAGCTCGGGTCAAGGGTCAGAACTCGGACAAATAGAGAAAGGGGAGGGTCGGAGGGTGCTCAGGTAGAGAGAGAAATTGTGGGTTCCCGGTATTTTGTAACACCACTTATGCACACGTGTCCCAACTCGCACCATTGATAGACCACACACTGCACCCTAATGCACCTAGAAAAAATCACCCAAGTGATTTTCTTCGGATGATCTTGAGACCTCTATCATGTGGACCGCGTCATCGTTGTAGTCACAATGGTGAAAACCGTGTGTCAATCCGACGCTCCATTAGTGAGATACGACTCATTGAATGGATGGCCCAAATTGTGTATCCTGTAACACAAGCAACCTTTATTATGATAGGCCCATTGGACTTAGGCCCATGTGGGCCTAAAGCTCACTTTTAGAACATGAAAATTACCACAAAATAGGACAATTGCTGCATGACAAAAAATATGAGCTAGCACATATGAGACAAGCACTATAAGATAAAATTGGATTCTCTCCCAAAACCTATCATTAGCTCTCTCCCCATGCCTTAGAAACTCATCATGGCCCATGTCCACCTTATCCTATACATGCATCTAATGCATGTCTTGATTTATACTACATCACTTCAAACAACTAATTATAACACTCCACTTCATCATCCACCATGCATCACCTATAACCCATAACCCTTATCCATCCATTAGCCAATGCATGTCTAGATTTCTTCCACCTTGGCCAATGCATTCTTAGCACTATCCACCTCATCTATCTACTACCCATGCCATAAACTACCTTCCACCTCACTTTTAGCATCAATAAGATCCCATAAACTTGCCACCTCAACCCCTAATTTTCTATATAAGATTAGGAGCTCTCTTGCACTTATTCTTTTCTTATACTTAGAAAAATTCTGAGATTTTAAGAGAGAATGAGAGAGAGTGGGGCCAAGGTGTGGCCCACCATCAATCCCAAAGGGAGTAGACCACACATCATCATCCAACCATCCATCCATTGAGGTGAGTCTACACCCCTCCTCTCATCCTCCTCTTTCTTCCTTTTTTTATTTTCCTTATATGTGTGGGGTCCACTGGTGTGGAGTTCTTGTGTGCATGTATTTATGGCTATGGTGGTCAGCAAAGTGGCCCATGTCAGTATGGTCCACCATGATGACCATCATGTCCACACCCTTCTCATGTAATCCTATTTTTGTATCTGGACAGCAAGATCTAAAAATCATATAAAATCAATCGTGATAAGATCAGAGTTTAAACTTGGGAATATTATGAAACAAAATATTATTTAATTTTGGGCCAAATTTTGTAATCATCCAACAGTCCAATCATCCGTAGCATCAAGTTTACTTGGCTGCTATCCAGCAGCACATGTAAGATTCCGATTTGCCAAAAAGGACCCATTTTTAATTCCTTTAATAATGTATTAAAAATATATGTTCCTTTGGATTCATAGAAAATCAAACTAGCTTTCCAACGGTATATAATAAGCCTCAATCGGAGTTCGGACAGCTGAGATCTTGCCCCTCTACGAAATATGCATTTGGGAGCTTATTATGACCATTCTTGTGTGGGCCATATCCGTGATTTCAACGGTCTGATGTATTTGATATTTGTTTTTAACTTACTTTAGATAGTAAACAATCATATGTATGGTCCCTATGGTCAAATTATTTCATGATAAAATTTAGAAAATTCTAGACCGATAGATACTTCCATATGGATAAACCTTAAATTGTTTTGTATAGTCCAGATGGATCCAAGGCTCTGTATGGGTGGAAACCTATTTATGGCCTGAATGATGTATTCCCAAACCATTCATTGGCTCGAATTTTCCAACAAAGAATCTAATCATAGAGATTTGATCAATACATTTTATGTGTTACTGAATGTGTATTTTAGATATATGTTGTACATAACATTCATCCTCTTATCAACCCACTGGGGTGTAGGATCATTTGTGATTTATACATTTTATTAGTTCATCTAATTTGGAAACCCATGTACATTGTTGTGTATCTCTTATCTATGCCTTGCTAGCATGTGGGCCCTACTTGCCATTTGATCTATTTCATTTCTTTTGCGTTTTTCGTTTGCTGGAATTTTCTAAGTACCTAACTGTATTGCATGTAGGCATCCTTGACACCTTGTAGTGGGCCCCACACCTTATAGTTAAGGGTCCTACTCTAGGGGATGTTTAGTCCTTATATAATTGAGCTGAGATGTCCCACCTTTTTGTTAGGAATGATCCCTAAGTGTTTGGAAATTGTGCCCTAAGTTGTGACAGACCCCATTATTGAAAATTGTTTACTTATTTGTTTTTGTACCAACTTTTGGCCTCTGTAGTGGACCACACGTTGGAGAGATGAGTAGGTCACCACTAGGAACCTTTAACCTATACCAATGAATAGATGAATAATATTTTACTCGGGCTAAATCAGACCTCACATGTTCAGGGAGTGGATCCCAAAATGTGGCCAAGCATGGTTGTGTAGAAATTAAAGTACCTATGTTTGGCCCTATACCAAATATTATGTGTACGTAACCAGTTGGTCCCATATTATACTTTTTAAAGTACATATATAGTACTACCAAAGGCACCAGACGGCACATTGAAAGGCGGTCCCTTATGATCATGTGACATACTCAAAATTGGGCCAGAACCATTTGTGCACTATATTTCCTGCACAGTTTCTCCAAGTGCCCATGTTTGGGCCAGCACCGTAAATTGTACAGACCCAACTAATAAGGCCTGCCTTATACCTCTTAGAGCCCATGCATAGAGCTACCAGATGGATCATTCCTTTCCCCATATGTAGGTCCCACATGATCATAAATCTGAATTGAAGATGTCCAGAAACCAACATTTATGCAAAAATCTGTTTGATGTAAAATTTATGTAGGGCCACGTTAGTATAGCCCACCACCTTTCCAAAGCATTTTATACAGCATCTAAACTCTGAAAATTAACTCTCAGATATTATTGGGCTTTTTCTTGGTTTATTGTGTAAGTGGCTAGTGGGTCCAATATGATATATGACATGAAAGATGTTAGCATGTTATCCTTTATGTTTGAGATTGTGCATTATTTCTAGTTGGTGGAATGTGTGGCACCCACTTAGTTGTGGAACTAGATCCACATCATTGAAAACGTTGTGGTTGGACATTTATGCCCTTGGGTTGGCTTATTGATTCACCAAGTGGGACTCACACTTGACCTATACGACCCCATGCATTGCATATAGTTCAAGTCCAGTGTGGGAGGCACACTAGGTAAGACGCACCTAGTGATGGGTGAGATGATGATACATGTATGGTAACGTGATAATGATTATTATGAGTTGTTGGTTGAAATGATAGATATGATTTAATGGATGGTAAATTATGGCATAATATGCATTAATGATGGATGAGTAATTATTTGTGTTACTTATGACATTTCTTATGTTAATCATGAAGTGAAGATGATCCTCATGGTAATGATAATGATATTATATATTTATATGCATGATGACAAAATGTACTAGTTGACCACCATGCTTAATATCCAAGTGATAATAATGCACGTATTGATTGTCGTGATTATATTGTGGATAAGATAACTATGTTTTGCTTGATATATGGATGATGATAAATATATGATATTGTGTGGCCCACATGGTGAGGCCCAATATGATGTTTGGGTGGCTCATATGTGCGGCCCAATATGATGTTTGTGTGGCCCATATGTGCGGTCCATTGTAATGTTTAAGTGGCTCATATGATGAGGCCCACTATGATATATGAGAGGCTCATGTAGTGATGCCATAATAATGTATGAGATAGCATGAGAGAAATCCATTTTATTCCCAACCATTTGAGGGATATGGGTTGTTTCATTAGGCCCTTGTGTGAGGCCCATTATGTTGTGTATGAGGCCATGGGCCCCACTATATGTTAAGTTCTATGTAGACCACTCCTTGGGAGAAATGTTGGTTAAATGTCCACATTGATGGGTAATGGTGGTTAAACGTTCACATTGTGACCTTCCCTTAAGCCTTTGTTAGGCCCATTCTCATATTTCTCTAAGTGGGTTGACCGTAATCATTGGGCCCCATTGATATGTGTATGATCCATCTATTCATATTGGGATAACCCAAAATTTGGACCCCCATTGGTTGCTAGTAGGATTGTTTCAATCTTAGAGTCCATCTAGGACTTATTTGGGCCCCCTAGGGCATTTAGTGGGCCATATAATAGTATGGTGAAGGAAGCCCATTCCGGATCCTTAGGATTATAGGTAGGCCACCTAGGCCCAACCTTAATATGAGGAGAGTTCATCATCGCCATAGACAGAGGGATCTCTGCTATCGGATTTAGTATATCCACAATCGAGGGTCGATCTTTATATTATGGTTTAGATCGGCTATCCGTCTATGAACTCCACCTTGTATATAGGCCGGTTATCAATATCGATTATGAGTATGTGATAGCATAGCATCATGATACATGCCCATACGCATTATCTACATGTTTGTTGTGAGATGTGGATGACCATTGTATGTGCCATTGGGCAGGTTATTTATGGGATTCCTTGATAAGAGGAGTTGTCTCGCATGAGCATACTGTATATGCTGGATTGATGCATGACTGAATTGTGTGACTCATGCATCTTGTATTCTGTGTTATGATTACTGTACGCCCTAGCGACATCAGGACTGTAGCCTTCGCAGATATAGCGTGGATGGTAGGATTGGACACCGGAAATTCTTGTTAAGCACGAGAGCACGAAGGATGTCCCAGGGTGAAAGTCCCCAAACCCTTATGTTACCATGGAGGATGCTCCAATGTCTAGATCGAGTAGATGTATGAGCACATGAGGGCCAAATACCAGGAGGCCGCGTCTCCCACTGTGTCGTTGTCATGCCTCAAACTCGGAAAATGAGCTCACAAAATTCTCGATCGCCGAATCCGGCGCCGACAGCCTCCGTAGTGCTCCATTCTAGGCTCCTGGCACTCATGTGCCAGATTCTGATCCTGGGATCCTATAAGGAGGATTTTCAGTGTGAATTTTTTTTTGTAATGGAGCATAACCATAAGTATACCCAAATCACAAAGGCAACATCATCATCACATATCCACTAATATAAACATTTGAATACAGTGTTAAAGGAGAAATACATATGATAAAATCAAAGCTCTAGAAGACCGCTCACACTCCATGCTCAACGATGCTGCAAACTAATATCACCTACACGCATATATCGTGCATAAGCTTATAAAAAGCATAGAGGGTGGTGTAAGTATGTGCACTAGGTAAGTGTCAAATATTCAATATAACGTCATAATCATACAATATTGAAAATACTGGTAAGATCATGAATTATACGATATCAAAGTAAGCGGAAATACTGATACGTCTATGAGTCAAACAATATCAGAGTACGTAATACAGATCAGTTATGCAAATAAGGAGTCATAAAGAGCCAAATCTCAAATTCCAAGGATACAATAATGTACAATTCCTGATGAACTCACGAATACCGTCAGCCGTATCTAGACCATATAAATGCATAATACAGTAACCTAAAATGTCATATGCTGCGGATGTAATGTAATATGTGGTGCGAATGGAATGACCATGCTGGAGTGTGAAGTCGGGATGATAGTACGTAGTATTGCAGGCTATGGGGTCCACCACAAGGGACTTCTATCCAAACCAGTCTTATACCTAAATTTGAATAGTCAGACTCAATGTGGTAAACTCTTGATCTCAGCTTAGTCGTGCGCCCCAACCGAAATTCTGGCCATTGCGATGGTACAGTAACAAATAGTTACGCACCACCAGTCCGAGTGGATAATGAATGGATGAATGAATGAGTATGTAACTCCTACTCAATAAGTCCACATATTAGTATGGTTCCTCTCTGGGATCATCACCAGGGTCTAGTACACTCTACATGCAAATCGTCGCCCACTGACGTGCGACCATGCAAGTGGAAGAGACCTCACTATCCGCCTGGCCAGTAGTCAGCCAATATCTACCCGGGACGTCGATAGCGGACCCATTCATGAGATGATCAAACTCAACCTAGCTATGTCCCCTACCCTCAGGCGAGTAAGGCTACACCCTCTTCCAACCAACCACAACACAGTGGGAGATGTGGCCTCCTGGTATTCGGCAGTCAGGCGCTCATGTATCCACTCAGTCTCGACGTTGGGGCGTCTCCTGGCCACAGAGGTTTAGAAATTTTCACCGAGGGACATCTATAGCGCCTGTATGCTAGAACTAAACATTTCTGGTGTCCTGTCTGGTCATCCACGATATGCCTGTGGAGGCTACAACCCTGATGTCGCTAGAGCGTACAACAATCACAACACATAATGCAAGATGCATAAGTCATCCAATCTAGTCATGCATTAATCTTGCGCATACCGTGCGCTCATGTGAGACAATCTCCACCTATCAGGGAGTCTCATAACAATCTACCCAATGACATATGCAATGGATCATCACATCTCATAACAAACATGCAGATGATGCGTATGGGCATGTATCATGATGTTATGTTGTCATATACTCATAATCGGTATCGATAACTGGCACCGATAATCATCATCAACAATCGGCCTCAATAATATGGACATTTAACCAACATTGCCCCCAAGGAGTGACCCACATAGAGCCTAACATATAGTGGACCTATGGCCTCACACAAGGGCCTAATATACAACACCATGGGCCTCACTCAAGAACTTCATATACATCACGATGGGCCTCTCACATGGGCCTAATATGCATCACAGTAGGCTCCATCACCTGGCCCTCAAATGCATTACAATGGGCCTTATCACATAGACCTCATGTTCATCACTTTGGGCCTTAAACAGGGGCTGAATACACATCACAATGGGCCTTAAATACGGGCCGCATATACATCACATGGGCCTCGACAATCGTCCTCAATATTCAGCCTCAACAATCTGACTCGGCCTCGACAATTGGAATCGGAATCGGCCTCGATACTCGACCTTGACAATCGGAATCGGGATCGGTAATCGGCATCGATAATCATCATTGATAATCGGCACCGACAATCAGCATATAAACAAAGCGAATTGGCCTCGATAATCAGAATCGGCCCCGACAATCGAAATCATCCTCGACAATCGGAATCGACCTATACAATCGGTCTCGATAATCGGCCTCGATAATCGGCCTAGACAATCAACCTCGACTAACAGAATCGGCCTAACAAGGCCTAAGGGAAGGTCACAATGTGGACATCCAACCTTCATTGCCCATCAATGTGGACATTCAACCAACATTGCTCCCATGGAGTGGCCCACATAGGGTTAAACATATAGTAGGCTCATGGCCTGATACAGAGGCCTAATACACATCGCAGTGGACCTCATACAAGGGTTACATACACATTACTATGGGCCGCATCACATGGACCTCGAATACATCATAATGGGCCTCACTCATGGGCCTCGAATACTTCACATTGGGCCACATCACATGGGCCTATATACATCGGATGGGCCACGTCCCATGGGCCTCGAATGCATCACAATGGGCCACAACCCATGGGCTTCAAACACACAATAGGTGGGCCCTACGCATGGGCCTAATACAATCAAGTGGGCCTCATACCTAGGCCTCCAATATATCTCAATGGGTCTCAACTCATGGGCCTCAACTTATGGGCCCCATATATATATCATCATGGGCCTCGACTTATGGGCCCCATATATATCACCGTGGGCCTTGGCACAAGGGCCATAAATACATCACATTGGGCTCCTTCCATGGGCCTTAAATACATAACAAGTGGGCCCTGCACATAGGCCATTAATGCATCTCAATGGGCCACGACCCATGGGCCTTAGTACATCGCAATGGGCCTCAACCCATGGGCTCCAAATTCATCTCAATGGACCTTACCAAATGGGTCGAAAATACGTTACAATGGGCCTCTTCACACAAGCCGGAATTATATCATAATGGGCCACACCAATGAGCCTCATATATAACAAGTCGCGTCGCATCACATGTGGGCCATAAATACATCAAATTAGGCTGCATCATGTGGGCCTCAAATATATTATAAAGGGTCTCTCAAATGGGCCCAATATACATCACATCAAGGTGGGGCCCACACATTGATTAAAGGTCATTTTAGAGCATTACCAAAAATAAATCCCATAGAAAGATCATCTGGGCCATACCACAATAACAGTGGAGATAATGATTTTCACCGTTTAAATTCGCGGGGCCCACCATTTTATTTTCCGTCCAACTAAATCATACGGTCACAAAGACTTGAGTTGAATGGAAAAATAAATATCATACTGATCCAAAACTTCTACGACCCTAAAAGGGTTTCAATGGTGGACGTTCAATCTCCACTGTTTCTACAGTGCGGTCCACCTGACATACCAATCTGCCTCATTTTCTCTCAAGCCTTAAGGCAGGTTCGTCAAACGGTTGGACGGTGAAGATATAAAAATACATTAAGGTGGACCACGTCAAAATGAATGCGGGCTTGGTTACATCTAAAATCATTTCAATAGTTGCAGGTACAATGTGTATCACTATACACATCATTCTATGGGGCACATGGCACCCTAATGATGATCAGCACCATCCAAACATTGTCCAGGTTAATCAGCACCATCCAAACATTTCTATGTAAATCAGCACCGTCCAATCATTGGACAGCAACGTTAAAACAATCTCGACGGTGTGGAAGAACACATGTCAAAACAGTGGGGTCCACCGTCCTGGTCATACGAACGAAGTAGGATATAAAATATACATCATGGTTAGACCCTCATCTTGCTGACTTCCTTACAATGGATAGTTAGATACAAAATTTAAATCAAGGTGGGCTTTGCAAAACAGATATGACACGTGGGGTCCATGCATACAGCAAATACCTCAAGGTGGGACCCACATGAATGGACGATGAGATAAAAACCCATGCATCACGTGATTTCCATGTGTGTGGGGTCCACGCTACTAAGTAGCAGAAACAAAACACTCACATCACGGTGGATCCCACCATCTTTGCTGGACGGTGTGGATACCACACGTGCGTCAAGGCTCACCGTCCTAGACAACGGATGGTGAGGATACAACATATATATCATGGTGGGCCTGCTGCTGGGTCCCACGGACCCCAACCTCCTCTCAGCGGCTGGACGCTGCCTGCTGCAGCGTCTGGCCCTATTTTTTTTTCTGGAGATTTTCGTAGGTGGGACCCACATCCGGAGGATCCACTCCGTTGATTGGGTTCTTCGGCTCGTGATGGGTCTAACAAGCCCTATATTCAACATTTTTTTATGCACAACAACATCGAAGTGAGCCTTAACGGTTATTCACTATTAAAATAAAAGTTTTAATGGTGTGGCTGATGTTTTATTTAAACCAACCTGATTTAAATGATTTTTAAACTCGCAAGTATACGAATCAAATATAGATACGGTACATATTACGAGATCGTTCCCACGAGGACTGGTCGTCACAATTCAAATTCACGATTCTTCTTAACTAATCCAACAAATAATAGAGTGAATTACTAACACAAATCTACGAAATATCACAGAGAATAGGGAAGAAAATTCAATCAGAAAGAGCACTAGGACTTTCGAATCCACCCCTAATTATCCTATCCATTGTTTTGTCTGTTGATTCACCCTAATCTAGATTGATACAACTTATATAAAGAAAGCACAATCTGTGTCCTTAGTCGGGCATACAGAATGCCTAATCTCCTAAAACAATGCAATGAATAACACATTCTATGTCCTTGATCGGGCACATAGAATGTACAATTCATGAAAGCACCCTGTTTCTTCCTCTATAGGAAACCTGTTCATGATCAGACATAAGCACCTAGAATAAGCATCCAGACAACATCCATAGATAGACTCTGGTCATGTTCATAGATGGAGAAGTACAGAATTTAACCCAATCAAGCACGCTAGAGAAAGACACAAACCAATCTAATTAAAGTAAATTCAACATATAAGAATGGATATTCAAATTAGGGGTTTCATCTTAGCCCTAGCTGAGAGATTAGCAATCCATAAAATTAATTAGGAAAGAAGGAAAAATAAATATAAAAAATAGGAACATCTCCCTTCTTCCTTCCTCTCTCTCTCTCTCTCTTCTCTTTGGCTCTCTTCAAGCTCCAGATCTTTCTTCCTGGCTCTCCTCCCGCTCTGGATCCCCTGGTTCCAAACTCTCCTCAGACTTTTATAGCCTGCTCCAGCCGGTGGAAGAATTGCTGAAGTCGGTGGGAGAGCTTTTACAGCAATAGCGACACAACTCCTATACGCAGCTAAATTCGTGGCTTCCAAATTCCCATTTTCCTTGCATGTTCTCCGTAAAATCAACGTCCTCTGGGACGTTTTTTGAATGAGTTATACGATGAACGGTCCAGATCGCCGATCCGATCATCACCGAGACCACACCACAGCCCGCAAAAGTCGGGCTGCGTGTGGCCGCGAAACAGGGACGCGGATTTCTTCCACTGTGGCACTGGTGGGGCCCATTCATCCATTATTTTGGGAAATCCACTCTGTCCATTGGATGGAGAACTAAATTTCAATTGGGAATATGTAGTTTTTGTCTTCTTTTGATGATGCCCACTTGATATTTTTCTCTGCTGTTCAATCAGCTTTTGAACGGTTTAAAAACAATCTTCATTGAAGTTTTCAATTCCGCCACCTAGGTAGTGATAAGGGGATTCCTTGAGCTCTGATGGACGGTCCAGATTGTTGGTTTGATGGACGGTGTGGACCCACAACAGCGAACCGACCCTCTGTGCGAAAGTCGCTGGAAACGGAAGTTTCCTTTTTGATTTTGTTTTGAATTCTGTCGGTCAAAACACCTTTGACCGATATTGCATTTACAATGCACAGTTAGTGCATATGTGCACTATACACTTCCCACATAAGGTGGGGTCCACTGCGAAGTTCTTAAGGAATCTAGTCCGTCCATTTAATTTGTATCCCCATTTAACGATTGAATTTAAAGTTGAGGCATATCCAGATAACAGGTTGGTCCCACTTAATGAATTAAGGGACTGATCTGGCCTTTGGGCCACTTCCCAAGATATCCAACGGCTGAAATCTTACGTGTATGGTTAATTTATGTCCCCCAGGCCATGTATGAAATTTTGAGCCAATCGGATGGTGGGAACTATGTGATCTTGCATTCTGGACTATTTTCGGGTCTCTTTAACGTGAACGGCTTGATTTCCTCGGATCCTTGGCATGTAAATCCATCAATATTGGTCTTCTTGAGTCCCTCCCTTGCTCTGGTGACTTCGGAGCGTTAAATCTATGCTTTTAATACGCTTTTTTCAATCAACGCTCTTTATTTCATCCTGCAACAAAACACAATTAAATTATGGCATTAAGCATTATCATGTTGGTAAAATCTAGTAATAGTCGGGGTCTAATATGCAATATTTGACCCTCATCAGTGGCCTACCGGAGATTTGGATTAGCTTCATTTTTTTGGCTTAACGCCTAAAATAAGCTGGGAAATGGGGTGGACGGTGTGGATCAGATACATACATCAATGTGGGATCCACGTGATTAGAACTTCAGAACTTGTTAACATCAATGCGTCAGCTATACAGCTGTTGTGTGATAGACAAGCCAATCGGCTTCCACAATCAAGGTGGGTCCACACGTGTGACCCACCTCCTCTTGGATTAAGATGATATTTGTATTTTCCTTTCGACCAGGGACACTGGACGTCCAGCGGACGGGCGGCTCTAGATTGGGCACGCCATCAAGGTGGGTCTCGCTGTTAGATGGCATTGATATAACACATGTTGGTGGGCCACACATACACACATCAGGTGGGCCACACACCTCTTCATCATCATACAAAAAAAAAGAAAAAAAGAGAGAGATCAGATGGTGATGGAGGGACCCCGCCACTATGGGCCCCTCAAGGCGATACAAACCATACATCAAATGGGTCCTGCCACATGTGACCCCTCAAATAATCAAAATCAAAGAAATTTAATGTTATGAACACCCACCTTTGATCTTCTCTTCCTTCTTCCGCCAATGTGACCTAGAGCTCCAAGGGTTGCGATTCAACCATCCAGATGGACTTTGGATGGTGGAGATGAGAGGTAAGAAGGTGGGCCACACTAGCTCCTCTCATGGAAGCTATGGACGTGGGTTGCTTGGAGAGATGGAGTTTTTTGAAAAATGAGAGAGAGAGAGAGAGAGATGACAGAGAGGGAGGTGATGGGTGAAAAGGTGAGTGATGGGTGATGGATGTGTACTTGGTTGTAAGAGAGTGTTGACTTTGGGGAGGGTAGTTGTACTTGGGAATGGGATGGGTACTTGACATGATGGGATTGGTTGATGGGATATTTCTCTTGGGTTTTTCAACGCGCGATATTTTTTTATCTGAACGCGAGCCCACATCTCTTGGCCTAGGTATCGCTTCGATGCGCGAGATGCGGCATCAGAACCGCAGCGGCAACGAGGTTGCTAGGGTACAAATCTCGGGTTGAGTCGACTTTAGAATATAGGATACGACTCAGGGTCACGCACAAACGCCGATAACAGATCGCAGGTCACCGAAATTCAACCGGGAGGACCGTGGAAGCCTACGGAACAGTACGGGATAGGATACGGGCCTCACAGTCGTGGTCGGTTGGAAGGGGGTGTGGCCTTATCTGCCCGAGGGTCGGGGCAATTACTAGGCTGAGTATGATCAGCTCATAAATGGGTTCGTTATCGACGTGTCGGATAGATATTGGCTAACTATTGGCCAAGCGGATAGTGAGGTCCCTTCCTCTTACATGATTGTGCGTCTAGGGTAGGACGACAATGTGGTGTATAGTGTATTAGACCCCGGTGATTGTCCAAAGAGGAACTGTACTGATATGAGGATTCAGATGAGGACTAACATAACTTGTGATTGCATCTTACATATGACATTGGCTACGTAGGCCTTGCACTGCATAGCCTTGGTATGACTGACAGCATTGTACTAGACCCCGGTGATGATCCCAGAGATGAGTTGTACTGATATGTGGACTTACCGAGTGGGAGTTGCACGTTCAGCATTTGACTCATTTATTCATTCATTCACTATCCACTCGGGCTGGTGGTACGCAGCTAAATCATTATGTGTTTCTTTGCATTGGTCATGATTTCGGTTGGGGCGCCCGACCAACCTGAGATCAGGAGTTTACCACATTGAGTCCAGTTATCCAAATTTAGGTATGAGACTGGTTTAGATAGAAGTCTGTTATAATGAACCCCACGACTTACGATACCACGTACTATCATCTCAACTACACACTCCAGCTTCATCATTCCCTTGAATTGCATGTTGCATTACACCCTCAATATATGACATTTAGGTTACTATGTTTCTGCATTACATGGCCTAAATAAGCTGATGATATTCATGGACTTATCAGGAATTGCATATTGCATTGCATCCTCAGCATATGACATTTGGCTTACTATAACTCCACATGTCAGCTCTACCATTACCTTTCCATCATATGTCATATAGTAGAAAATAGAATTTGATCATCTTGTTCATAATGATTGGCTATTTTAATGATTCATGGTCGCGTGTTGAGTGACATGCCTATTATTGATGTCATGTTCATAATAACCTGTGTAGTTATACGACATGCTTAATTGACAACCTGCTCACATATGATAACATGCTCGGTTGATAACATGCCTATGGTTGTTTTGGATGTCTTTACGGGAGCGCCCTGATAAGCCGTATTTTACTCCCGGCACGCAATAGACTCACGAGATGTGGTTTACTTATATAGATGACTTACACTTTTTCAGGATGCATGCAAGAGTTATTGGAGTTGTTATTGTTTCCTTCATTACTGTTGAGCTGGTGCACCTTATTATGTGTGATATATCAAACAAGTTCGTTTCTTCAATATGCGTTGATACCATGTACAAAATGTGTAATCACCTAAACAGATTAACTGTTTAAAAAATTAAAAAAAATCATACTGAAAATCCTTATTGTAGGATCGCAGGATCGGAATCCGGCATATGGGTGCCGGAAGCAGAGAAAGGGGTACTACGGAGGCTGTCAGCATCGGATTCGGCGCTCGGGAATTCTGTGAGCCCGATTTCCGGGTTTGGGGTGTGACAGAAATGGGGTGGGGATTGAGTGTTCAGACAAAGAGAGGGAAAATGGGAGGTGGTTTAGTCGTTTAGGGTTTAGGCATTCGGATATGGGGGCGTTTTAGGGTTTGAGGGGCTATTTATATTAAGTAACTCGAACCGAGTCAATCTGATTCGAACCGAGTCGAGTCGCTTTCTGGGCTAAGTCAACTCGAGCTCGGTCCAGCTTAGACTCAGCTCGAAAATTTTCTTATCTATAAAAAATAGCTCGACTCGGCCCGAACCTAGTTTCGAGTCGAGTCAAGTTAAGCTTTTTCGAGTCGAGTCTAGTCGATCGAGTTAACCAAGCTAACTCAGTTCGTGACTAGTTCTAAATGTAGGCATGTGCATGTCCATGAAAACCTTAAATTCCACTAGGGTTGTTACACATCTGCTGGTCCATTAAATGATATGGCCATCAATAACAACCCTAGTAGTATCAATTAATGGTCTAAATTTAATCCAGACCAATAATCTTATCCTTCCTCAATTTAAAAATAAGAAAGTAGAAAATAATTTAGCTTCTCCTTTTTCTTCTCCTCCTTTCTAATCTTCTTGAGCCGGTGCAACCTTTCCTCTACCTTTGATTGTAAGAATTTTTTTAGGTCACACATAACATTGTCCTTAGGGTAGTGGAATGGATGGCCTAGATCATTGAAAGTGACATCAGGTGCCATAAACATTGCTCTAATCCCCTCCTCTCACAAGTTAAAACTAAAGAAAAAGCCCCATCAATCGGCTGTAAGAATGAGCAGAAGACACGATTGCCAACAACCACCTTCTTTGGCAAGCTCTAACACTACCATCGATGACAGATTCATGTATAATCTTTGTTCCTCATGCTCAGTGGGTGGCACTTCGATCACGAAATTGCTTACAGTTAGTATCAGAGTCGATACACCTCCATTGACCATGACAGAATCCAACTACATCTTGTTGTTTTCTCCTTCTTCTAATTGTTTTAACGCGCTGTAGTTAGCATTACCACCACTAGTCGAGGTATTTAAACACCGGTAATGGTGCAACAGCCGCCACAACTATCATATCTATGAACCCTCATTGATTACATATCTTATTCGCCATCAAATCCAACAAGTTTAGCCGCAATTTTGATAGCTTGAGACTCGGGTGTAATAATCCAAAATTTTTCATGCACGTATAGGTACAAGGGCGACCATCTGACTGTACATCCGTTTTTTTCCTCACCCGATCATTTACCCCACATCATATCAAAGTATGTGATGATCACCCAATCATTCATGTATTTTATGATCATAAAAAATTTATCCAAGCATCAATCTAAGTCGTTCATTCACCGGATCAGCAGATTGACCTATCTCAAAATCCACTTTGTACTTACCCATTTTAAAAAATGGTCATACATTAACTTGTATATCGAATTTGACTCTTAACTGTCTAATTATTTCAACCATATCTCATCATGTAACCATACATCGCACTCATATCTGCCAACTAGACCACCCAATTACCAAGAAAAACTATCCATTACGAAGCCTGTGTGGTATACATCAAATCGACTGGTAAGTTCCACTTTAGATATCTATACATATTGTTTGGACTCACAAGAGCGTATAACCATTAAAACATATCATGACCACCATGGTTGGATCATATAGTGATATTAGGCTCATTGGATAGAGCACATCAATCGGTGGCTAGGCGTCCAATTTCATATTAAATGGACCGTTTAAATACGAGTTATGCGCATTCCAAGTTTTGAGCACAAGAGAGAGGCTAAGAGACCCCAAGTCGTTGGATAGAGTCCAGTGACATTTACATCAAATATAATAAAAGAAACATACATACATATATAATGTAACATATATACAAATATGTGTGTAAATTGTGGGTTCCACTTGTCCAGCTAGGGCTGTAAATGGGTCAGCGGACCCGATGGGGTACCCGGACCCGACCCATTAAGACCCGACCCGTTTGCTAAATGGTACGGGTCCGGGTCTAAGGATGGACCCATTTGTCAAACGGGTTTGGGTCTGGGTTCCTTTCATTTAGACCCGACCCGACCCGACCCGAACCCTATTAGTAAATGGGCAGGTTTGGTCTACCTTACATGAGACCCGCCCAGACCCGGACCCGCCCAGACCCATATCCTTCCCACTTCCCTATATATTCTACTGGCGTTCCCACTTCCCTATATATTAAGTAATGACGTTCCCACTTCAAAATAAAATACAAACTAGTTTGAAAATAAGATACACCTCCTTGATTTTTTATCTGGCCCACCATGTTGTTTATTTGAGATCTACTCCAGCCAATAGATGTATAATCATTAGTTAATCCCAGAGCAAAAACATTAGGCTGACTTAAGATTTAGGTGGGCCACCTCAAAGGAAATAATTGGGAAAGAAAGGTCCACCTTTATTTTTAATCGGCCCACTGTGATCATTATATGAAATCCACTCCATTCATTAGATGTCACACAAAATCTTAAGCCCTTTCTAAAAAAATCAGGCCCATATGTGATTTAGGTGGGCTAAATTAATGGAAAGAGTTTAGAAGGTGAGCTTTGTCCTATATAGTTCTTTTGATGGTGTGGCCCATTTTCATCACGGATGAAGCTGATTTTAGGGCCCTCATTCTAGCATGTGGTGCCTCACCTTGTGATTGGTGTGGATTTTACATAATCATGATGGGTCCCGCATAAGTAGTGAACCATTTTCCTTCTCATAAATTAGTACCAAAGTGACGAACCAGTGGCAGTGACTCTTCATCTCCTTTTTATTTTCTATATCTCTCTCCCGATGTATCTTATCTATTTAAGAAAGATAAGAAGTTTGAATGATATGTAAAATAATTTCAAGTTTTTGGAAAAAGTTTATTTATTTAAGGCTAAAAACAGAACTACACTGCTCATGCATCAACAACCTATTGGACCCGTTAGACCCGTTGGACCCGTTTCTAAACGGGTTTGGTTCAGGATCTGGAACTCCCTTAACCAAACCCGTTAGACCCGACCCATTTATAAATGGGTCTGGGTGGATCTCCCTCTACCAGACCCGGACCCATTTATAAATGGGTCTAATGGGTTGACTCAGACCCGTTCCGGACCCGCCCATTTAGTAAAAGGGTCTGGGTCTAAAATTTGGACCCAGACCCGTTTAGTAAATGGGCGAGTCTGGTTTTGGCTAAACCCGCCCCGAACCCGACCATTTATAGCCCTATGTCCAGCCATGAATTGGATTGTCCACCAGATCCCCATTGGCTCAAGATTTTATTAAAAAAAGTTAGCAACGGGAGTTGATGTTACACATTACTAAAAAAATGTGAACCGTGTTTCTCCCATCCTTCTTCTTCATCTATATAAATCGCGGTGAGTTCTAGACCCACCGAGTCTAACTTGTTAATCACCATAGGGCCGGACCCAATGATCTGGATTGTCCATTGGACTGCCCCACCCGAAATTGCATGGAATAGTCTACCACGGCACGCGAAAGCTTGGCAGAGCTAAGGAATGAATGGCTATGTTGTAGGGGGTAATTAGGACCAATTAAAATTTTGCTATTTAAATTTAATTGCCTACTTAAACAAATTACCAATTGAAACTAAGTAAAATAAATAACACTAAGGCTTCAAAGCCAATAATGTGCCCAATTACATAGACTATAATAGATATGCCAATAAAGCAACTAGTTTATAATTGATAAAGTGCTTCCATGTGTTTTACTAGTTAAGTGCTTAGCATACAATTTAATTCAAGTATTCATATAACTTAACTAATCAAACACATAAACATAAATGAGAATTGGGGGCACACGGTTTGGTTCGATCCGGTTATGGGGTGAAACCGGAACCAAACCATTCCCAACGATTACAGGAAAACCAAAATCGAAACCGGACCGTTTTCACCCTAGAAACGAATTGGAATTGGACCGTAAAAAATCGGTTCAGTTTTTGTTCAGTTCTATGGTTCTGGGCTTTTTATAATCCAATCCGATTACATGGTTTATTTTTATAATCCAGCCCAATTGCATGGTTTTCTAAGAATCCAGCTGAAATTCCTTTACTAAAAATTTCCACATAAAGTAATCTTGTCATGGCTTATTTTTATGACCCTTTCGTGTTAATAAAACGATTTTTTTGCCAATGTGCATTCATGTTGTGATCCATTTGATGAATGGTCTAAATATCGCATAAGGTGTGCAAAAAGACATCTACGGAAACAATTAAAGAGCTCATTGTAAACTATAAATCATGAGTCACATAGATAACTAAAATACATTGTAAACTCATAAAATAGCTTTAAGCAAGTCCAATTAAGCATATAATACACATCGTAGCAAAGTAGCATATTAGCAGTACGCTGTAAAATGAAAACTCGATATGGAAGTCCTCAAACAGAAGTTAGGGCTGCAAAAAATATAATAATTTATTAAAATCAAGAACACAATACCTAAAAGTAAATTATATGACATAATCAAATTGATCAAATGAATATTTACTTAATTCAAGAGCTTTAATTTCATCTATATTTTCTTCGACTTCAATAGAGAGAGGTGAAGCACATAACCAATATTATGCACAAATTAAGCATTCCACAAGTTTAGGGGTAAGAGAATTACTAAATTGATCTAAGACACGACATGTAACACCTCGTATTTTCTATACTCGGGTGTTACTATGGAGATTTAAATAATTGTATACATGTGTGAGAACACATGCAATTTACACCAGACACCTCCATCCAAAAATTTTCAATCTATCCATCTTGACCATTAGATTCAAATTATGACAGCCACAACATATCTGCAAGGTACTTTGAGTTAACCCTTGACCTTTCAACTTAAGTTTACATCAACAATGATAATCCAACCCATAATCAAGAAATTTGCTACTTGAAGTGAGTGACAACATACACGAGAAACATCTATAGATACAGTTACAAACATAAACCAATCTCTCAACTTTGATCCTAAATCGACTTAAACTATTTTCACCCTAACTATGGAATAGGGCCAACCATGAAATCAACATCAAGATTAGCCTACGAACTCAAACTTACACTGATCCAACCGTCAAGTATATTCATCATCTATAGATTGAACTACCCATCGTCAATAACAAACTCCTGATCATCAAACCCACCACTCATCAGGCCGCAATAACTAATATTTATAATCCACACTCAATCATCACTTGAACACTTTAAGTAAACCAGATGAGTAAACCAAATGATCAGCTACAAATTCTTACTCATATCAAACTAGAAAACTATACTATCAATAATCAAGCCATTCAACCATTAGATCGCTTAACATCATTGTTTAAAATCCCTAATTTCGTACTATAGGTACTCCTAAATGAATGCAATTGTCATGGAATTGGTGGCATAGATCACTAAATACATCTATTATTAGGCTCACGTCACTCGATATAGAAATCTAGCACTAACCATCATAATGAAGTTATTGGACCATTGAATCCACCACTAATTATCCTTTACAAGAATAAAAGTGGGCTAATCTTCAGCCCAGGGCGATTTATAAACCCTGCAAGAGGAACAGACAACTCGGATCACATCCACAGGCAATCAGGACTTACCAAAACTCCAACCTTAGGCGTTTAATGACCTTTCAAGACGAATGGATGGTGTTGATCAGTCTAGATCATGATGTGGACCCCACATTTGATCTGTGCGTGTTCACAGATAGTGTGCACACACCGTGCACAAAGTCTAAGTATCGGATCAAACAAGCTTTGACCCGATAGAAAACCAAATTCCAGCCAATTCTCCCGCCTGACGCGCATTCAAACTAGACCGTCTGTTTAATGATGCAAATAGTCCATCTGCTAGATAGGGTCCCACCGACCCTAACCATGGTTAGATCTACAGTCGGAAGTTACCTACGCCAGCTCGGTTAGTGACCGATCAGGCATTGCAAAAGGAAGGTGCTGACGGGGAGAGTAGATCCATGTACGTCGCTTCTCTGGCAAATCCGACTGTTGGAAATCATCGGACGGAAGCCACGTATGCGAGGGAGTCCTCTTCACCCCTACTATTTCCAGAAATGTATCCGCTTTACCTAGAAGCAGAAAGAATCTTTCCATTTTAAGAAACTATACATCCCAGCCGTTTCCCATTCTACAAAAGCATCCCATGAGAGATCTAGGATGTAGAAATCTAGGGCTCTTTGAAAATCTCGTAGATAGACGAGAAAATCAAGAGAAGCTGATGAAAAAATGGATCGGCACAAAAAGTCGTTGTGCGGCTAAACTCGACTAACCTTCGGACTTCTTTCACCATTAGATGGACTCCACACACCTTTTAGAATATATCAGGACCGTCCAAACGACTCAGATCAATGAATCAACCGGTCGTTGCAAAATTGCCATGATCATGGAGTCATCTTCTCCAATTCAAACGGAAAACCCACCTTCTTAAAACAGACCCACTCACAAATCTGAGACGTCTATCCTACAGCCCACCTCACCAAAAAGCCACGTGGAATGATCCTATAGGTCCATGCAAACGATAAACCAAATAGGAAAGTCCCTTAGCCAGCATTTTCAATCCTTCTTCTGCTAACACCGTGCTAATCCTATTGATTAACTGTAGAAATATCTGGAAGAAGAAAGGCTATAAATAGCATCTTTCCTTCTAAGGTAATGGATTCAAAAAAAGAGAAAAGAGAAAAATAGAGAGAGAGAGAGAGAGAAAAGAGGAGGGCGCGGCTGTGATGTTGCACCGAGTCGGCTCACTCGAGCGTCGAGTCCTATTTGAGTAGAGATTCACCCCTGTCCAAGGAGAGTAGAAAGAAAAGAGAGGAAGAAGAATGTAGAGAGGGGAAAGGGAAGAGAAGGATAGAAGATGAAGGAGAAAATGAGAGAAGAGAAGGTGTGGGTGCGCCTCTGTTGTGCCATGTGTGCAGACTCACTGATGAGACGGACCGAGTTCGGTTGAGTCCTACTGTTGGACTCCCAACGGAAGAACGAAAGAGAAGATGGGAAGAAAGAAAGGAAGGGAAAGAAGGAAGTTGGGAAGTGATGTCCACCGCACTAGCTCAACTCAAGCGTGTTGCAGAACTGGGTCCAGACCGAATCACCCTGATATCGGCCCTGCTTTGGTCGAGTCTAAGGCTTCACCTGGTCGTTTCTAACAGTAATTAGAAAAGGGGAGGAAAGGAAGAAAGGGAAGCAAGAAAAGAAAGCGGAAGGAAGAAGAGAAGAAGAAAGAGAAGCGAGTGACGGGCGTTGTTTCCCTTCATGGGGTTCTGTTGAGTCAAGTAAATCTGACTCGCTGTGATCAAGTCGAGTTCTGCTAGGGCCAGCGAGTTGGCTGGATGAAAGTTGAATGGAGAAGAAGAAAGAAAAGAGAAGAAGAAGCAAGAGAGAGAGAGAGAGAGAGAAAATGGAGCGAGTCGACGACTCGCTGACTCGAGTCAATTCGGATCGACTCACTAGTCCGAGATCACCCGAGTTGTATGTGAGTCTGGTCATATCTGGACGTTGTCTGGTCAGAAGGGGGAGAAAGAAAGAAAATGGGAGTAAAGGGAAGAAGGAAGATAGATTGGTGGAGCATTGCCCAGTTGTCTCGACTAAAACTCATCGAGTCGAGTGGAGTCAGGTGTAAACTAACTTCCATTACTGGACCAGTAGAAGAGAAAGAAAGAGGAATGATCCAACCCTAAGGTGAGGAATGTCCCACATGGCTCCTTTCATTCATCTCAATCCAAATTGGTTTTAAGCCTAATGAGTAGAATACTTACTAATTTGTCTAGTTGATATTGATAATCACTAATTGATGTTTCAAATCATATTACTCTAATTCATCTTTATAGGATTTTGGTAATATACTTCTCATGCTACATTTGAAATTGTCTGGTTATATGAACCTTCCTATTAGTATAATATGAAGGATTTTTGTTTCCACCCATCTTATAAATTGTATTGATTGCTTCTTACATGTGCTAGACTCCATTAGTTTAGATAACATGGATGGTAATTGAACCCTTTCATTCCTAAGGTGTATCAATGAATCATGAGGAAATATTTTATTCCTTATTACTCAAACCCCAAATTCAATAACTAGGTGGATATAATTTAATCTTGTATTCCCTATGTCTTATTAGCAGTTGTTTGATTATATGCATATTTCAATTAGTAAAGATAAGAGTTATGAAATTTCATTTCATTCTATGTTACACATTGCACAATGAAGATGGTGAGTGGAATGTTAATTTCTATAAGAAAAGTAGCTAGAACTTACCAGTAATTGATCGTACTTGACATGTTACATATATGGGCCCTCATTTGGACTTAGAGAAAGTAAATGATTTATGTTGAGCTTATGCTTGGATGTTGATATCCTATTTGACACCTCAAGCTTTGACAATGTTATGAGAGCAATCTTATTAATCCTATAGAGTGTACATGAGTATCATGGTGCATGACATCCACTCATGACATATGGTCTTTTTCGGGTGGCTAGTTCTCCTTGGGTGTACCTTTGTGTATTTTTTCGGGTGACTAGTTTTCCTCGAGTGACCCTTTATTTTATGGTCTTTTTTTGGTGGTTAGTTCTCCTTGGGCGTACCTTTATGTACTTTTCCGGGTGACTGGTTCTCCTTGCGCGACCCTTTATGTTATGGTCTTTTTCGAGTAGCTAGTTCTCTTCGGGTGTACCTTTATGTATTTTTTCGGGTGACTAGTTTTCCTTAGGCTTAAACTCTATACTTTGAACTTTTCACCTTTTACCACCTCAAAATTTCAAAGTTTTAATCATCATTTTCACAAGATTCTTCCAAATATTTGTTCACTTTTGACTTGCCTACATTACTCTATTTTTTTTCCAAATATTTTTGAAACTTCGATTTGAGAGAATTTAATTGCTCACTTGTACTAATATTTGGTTGGTCAACCTCCATGTTACTAACGATTTGACTTGAAGAGGAATCAACTGATTGAAGTTTTTGATACTCATCATAAATACGATCAAATGCATCTCTTACCTTTTTAGTGATAACGCCCAAATATTGCATATTTATCTCCTAATTACATTATTTTTCTTTGCATTCAAGTATTAAATTGATATAATTAGATACGTTTTCAATATGCAGGATGGTTTCAAAGGCAAAATTATGATGAAAGAAATGAAAAATTGGAGGATGAATTTGAAGACTTAAAGATCCAAATATTAAGGAAAACAAGCATCAAAAGTGAAGAAATCGATCAAAAAACAAGTGTAACCAAAAGTGAAAAAAGTCAAGAAAAAGAGTCAAAAAATTTAAGGGTTAGAAAGACAGTTATGAAACTGCAAGGTCAAATAGACAAATCCTATCGATCGATCGATAAAGCCACCAATCGATCGATAGTTCCATCAATCGATCAACAACTAGGGTCCGATCAATTGAAACTCACCTAATTTGTTTAGATTGTTAACTGAAAAAATTTCACCAACTTCGATCGATTGATTGAGAGAACCACCGATGAATTAATAATTAACAAAATTTTGAATTTTGATCGCTGAAAGTTCTTGTGATCCATCGATTAAATCGATTGATCAATTCATCAATCAACAATGGTGTTAACTGTGTAAGTTTGTGAAATTTCTAAGTTGGTGCGAAAGTGTAGAAATATAATTAATGTTATTTTATATGTTTTTAAGCATCTTCTAGGGTTTGGGGGAGAGAGAAGGCTCAGATGGAGTGCTAATAACACCCTTCCGCTTCAATTTGCTTTCGAGTTATAATAGATATTTTTTTTTTTTGCTTTTTTTTTTTTTAGAGATACCTATGAGTAGCTATCTCTTAGCTAAGGCTAATAGGTGAAGCTTCGAATTTATTATGATGTTCTAGTTTATAGATTCATAATTTGGGATTTCGTGACAATAGTTAATTGAAATAGATTTGGATTCAACTTAAAAGCTTTTGTGTTGTTTCTTCTTTAATTCATTGTCGATTCCAGTTACATTGGATACTTAGAAGTGCAATTACAATGCTTGTTTAGAGAATGAATCTATTTATAAAATTCCTTGATCTATCGTGTACTCTGGGCATGATAGATTGTTGAATTCCTTATGATTGATGTCCGAGTACTTTATGAGAGAATTATTCAATTGAAATCATACCTTGTTAGATGTTGATATTAGTTTAACTATTTGATCTTCTTATTAGAATGAATTGAAATTCAGTTCTAATTGAGTTATATAAGATGAATCGATGAATTATGCATTGTGATTTACTAGAAGTGAATCCCTGAATCCTTAGTCATTTTTATTAATTATTTTTACCTTTATTTATTCGCTGAATTAAAAATATAGACAATCTATTTAGCTTTAAATTAGTTTTAATTGTGTTTTCATACTCCATATGGTTCGACCTCGATCTCATCGAGAATATATTACTTTGCTACCCTGCACTTGGGGTTGTGCAATCCCTAGATTATATCAGCCACAAATAAAAATTGCTCTTCCCATTGTATTTATGGATATCGAATTTCGATTTTGACTCGTTTGATAAATTCTTAAACATCCTTATACTTGACTTTTCTGATATCGCTTTTTTAGGATTCAGACGCCCCAACAAAACACATATCAACTCTAGGCATTAGAAATTCGGATATAACACCACTGTCAATCTGCGTGCTTTGTGGAAGCACATACAATAAAGATAGAACAATGCAATAAAGCAGAATAACCAGTTAAGTAATTATACACATAACAAAATGATATTTGACATGGAAAACCCCTGCGGATAAAAAACACGGCACAAAGTGACATAAATCCGCTATAATCAAAACCTTAGAGTTTTACATACTTACCTTCTTTAATTACAGATGTACCCTATCTCCCCTTGCGATGTACAACCGTTAGAAAACCATTCCCAAGACATTATAAACGTTGGAAATCTTCTCACCTCACAAACCCTTGCCCTTAGAGAGAAAGCTTTCATCTGGTACAAGCCCTAATTCAGAATTAGTCGTAAATACCCTTTACTTATGCAAAAACGTGCAAATTGTTGATCACACCTTCTGCCGATCAAGATATCAACAAAAAATCTTGGTCGACTAAAAAAATATTCAGTCAGCCAGGAACATCACAATGTGGTTTGATCGACCCACAAATTTCTCGATCGATTGAGATATCAATAGAAATTCTCGGTCAACCAAAAAAATCTTCGGTTTATCGGAAATATCACAGTGTGGTTTGATCGACCCACGAATTTCTCCATCAACCGAATTGCACCTGCGACAGATTTAAAGGTAGAATCTAAGGCATCCTGCTTAACAAATCACTAAAAGTGTGCTTTGGTGGTAAGCCAGTACTAGTCCTAGCTAATGTGAGTAATCCCAATGATAACATTCATTAGTACAATTTCTTTCCCCTTCTGCTTTTGATAATTCAGTGGATAGCTAAAAAATGCTAAGTTGTATGTGATTTTTTACATCCATCAATTTCTTTTCATGGAAATGTGTTATAAGATAGAGCATCCCCCTACTGCTAAATTTCACATCCATTCACCAATTAAATAATTATAATTCTTAGGATCCATGGTAAAAAGGTGGCCACACACTTGATGGATGGCATGGATTGATGCTTGCTCCTCTCATGTAGCGCGAATTAGCGCCAGTCACACTGTTGCCTGACTGCGCCTTCTCTAGCGAGCGTCGGCCCATAAATAACCGAGAAAACCTTTAATGCTCTTGCAAAGTCTAATGAATGATATGCAGGCACTTAAAAATTATTTAGAAGTTGCATTCATAGCATGTAAGTATTTGAAGTTAAACTATCCAAATTATAGTTCCCTTATTTAATGGGATGCAGATTGCGTCCTACCCCTGCCCGTCTCTACCCACAAATGGACTTTTGTGGGTGGGCCCATCACAATGCATCTAGTTATCTATGTTGTCCATCTCTCTTCTTAGAGCATTTTAAGGCACGAGCATAAAAATCAAGGAGATCCAACGCTGAAGTAGACCACACGACATATAACTCTTGCATTTAATGCAACGTGCATTTCATGCTTTATGCATTTAATGCATCCAAATTTTTTATTTGGTGTGGCACATTTGAAGGTTTGGATCTGCCTCATTTTTGCCCACATACCTTAAAATGATACGAGATAAGGGATGGACGACGTAGATAAACAAATACATCATGGTGCACCTGCCCACGGAACTGCCCATTGGTGGCTAGAGACTGACGGGGTAGTATGCAATCCACGTCGTGTTTGATGTATCATGAATTAAAAATTACATGACTTATTTCATAACTCTGAGAGTCGAATAGATGAACATTTAATGGAAGGTTGGTAATGAAAATATTAAACAATGCTGTTTCAATGATTAAGAGTTGATTTTTCAAGTAGTATTATATAACAACTGTAAATTAGAGACATTAGGTTGCACAATTTAGTTCATCTAAGTTGAGTAAATACATGCCACCATGTGAACAAATTTTTAGTGCTTGTGTACTGAGTGTCACATGCGGCTTGACCATCATATGGCCCATGGGCCAACGTGAATGGATGTGGATTACCTATAACACTACTGTGGTGATTTGCTACTGGATGGTCCTCTGTGTGCCCCACCATGATGTATGCTTTTTTAATTCCTGCCATCCATCCATTTTTCGATCTCATTTTAGGGCATGAGTCCAAAAGTGAGGTGGATAAAAATCTCAAGTAGAATGCACCAAAGGAAACAGTGATGACTAAACACCGGCCATGAAATCTTTTGGGGCCACACAAGTTTTGGATTAAGCTGATATTTGTGTTTTCCCTTAGTCAAGTCTCTGTGACTTAACCAATAAGTTGGATGACTAATAACATTACAGTGGACCCTGGTAAGTTTTTAATGATCGGCGATCAATCACCACTGTCTTCCTATGGTGGGGTCCTGTAACGCCCTGAAAATCGGGGGTCGAGCATAAGCTCCACTCCCGAGTTTCAACGCATCACTTATGCAATATAGATAATGATGATTAAATTTTATCCGTGTTAGTGCATTAAACATGAGTGTGATTATACCAAAACACTATAGTATACTCCAGAGACAGTTAAATTACGCAAGCGGAAGGTTGTGATATGTATATAAACTGTATAAGTGAGCGTAAGCCTTCAGAGTATGAACGTCACCAAGTTAAATAATTACAAGTGTGTTTTCAAAATAAACAAAATAATGAAGTGTTGTGTCATCTATCCATGCCCCTGTAGCCCCATCTGTGCAAATCCAGGCCTACATAAACCTGCCTGCTAGCTGCATGTCAGAGAACACCTCCTCATCATCCGCGAAGTCTGTCTCCACCTCATAAGTCGTGTCATCCTCTGAAACTACAATAGAGTCTGGTTGGTGTTTAAAAACACCGTCCCAGAACGTGGGAGTGAGTGATTAACTCAGTGGAGTTATAAGGCAAAGGTTAACATGTTATCAATTCAATCAAGCGGTAATAATAATGCAGTACAACAATCATATCCTAAATACTCTTGTTAATGCAAGAATGGTATGTGATAATGATGCATGCCCTCGCCTACACTTCCTTAGCGTCTTCATCTCACGACGTGCATGACAAACTCCCAAAAGTGCTCTTCCTCGACAAAGCACATGCAATGCGGTGCATGCTCATGTTAGCTAATACTTAATTAAATTTATTCATACAGTAGTGTTAGGAAGCCAAGGTACCTTCCTTGTGTCATTTGCCCAAACTATGATCTATTCTAGGGTCGTCAGTCCTAGTAAATCTCATACGATGTTGTGGTTCTAGGTCACTATAAAGGGCTCGTCACCTGATCAGTGTAGGCCTAGTTTATACTCTAACTGTTACGGAAAGACTCGTCGTCTCAACGCAGTCTCAGAGTATGCTTGAGGTCACTACAAAGGGCTCGTCACCTAATCAGTGTAGGCTGACAACTCGAATACAGTGTCCCATACCATCGTATTCGGCTCACGAGGCGATGTTGCTCACTGGTCACTACGGGGAGGCTCGTCGCCCCAGCGTAGGTCGACAGCTCGACCACGGTGTCCCATACTACCATGTCCGGCTCATGAGTCTTAGCGGATCAAGGTACCAAGGTTAACGGGGTTTCTACTGGTGAGTTTGGTATTTTAGATTCAAGCAGTAGTGTCCATACATGGTGATCATACATCAGGTTAATCGGGTTACTTGATGAGCTCGACTAGTATGAGCGCACATCGAATTGATCGACATGAAGTGCATAAGCACTCCGCGTAGCCTAGCTACTGTCTACAAATGACGTACGACTCGGGTTTATCGAACGTGTCCGTTGTGGCCAAGAATAGTTCGGCCACCAACCGTAAACCATTACTGATTGCCTGGACTACGACGTAGCTCCGAACACACTCCAGAATAATATCATTCAAATGTAACAGCCAAGACAACATGTAACAACACAATTAAATATAGATCTCATATCAGCATTTCGACGAACACATAGAATACATGTTAACGTACATGAGCATTTATTTCACAAATCACAGTGGTAAAATAAATTACATGAAGGAAACTGTAACTCTAACTAAGGGGATTGAGAATCCTATCTCAACACCCTCATTAAACACATTACATTAAGCATTTTCTCACTAAGGCATTTTATCAAACACTCAAACTACACATATCACATACATGTAATGTTTTAGTTAAAAAAATACATATAGCAGTGAATCCTATCCCGAAGGAGTTACCACGCATATAACGATCATGCATTAGCAACCAATAAGCATGACAAACATAAATTATAGTTCCATATTCATTCGAACATTTTTACAAACACTTAGACTGCACACTTCAACATACATAACGTATATTGATCCTAGCATGTATTTGGGCAAATCCTTTCACCAAGGATTGTCACATATACAATAATCATATATCCACGACGGATAATCATAGCAAGCAAGAATCCAAATTCCAAACCTATTCAAACATTTCAATAAACACATGGAAAACACTATATTCAACATAATTCATGTATATCTGTAAAGTGAGGGAAACGACGCATCTAGCATGTGAAATGGCAAACAAGTCAGTTAAAAATCATTAATTGACATTGAAAGCCTTGAAAACCATAACCTAAACGTTTATAGTCCGCACCTTTCGCCGATAGACTCGTAACGAACCCAGTTTAAACACTAAGCCTTTGTTTACGGCACAACAACAACCTATAGTATGAAATAGGTTAGCCATTTCACCATCTAATCTATTTAGATCCCTAGAACAGCTTAGGGTTAGGATTTTTTACCCAAGTATGGAGTCGAAATCGCCGGAAAAGCGATACAGATGTGGTGGTTAAGCACGTGGAGCGTTAGGGAAGAATCCCAGAAGCAAACGCCAACTCTCTCTCTCTCCCTTTCTCTCTCTTTCCTTCTTTTTCTTCTCTATTTTCTCTCATAGGGTTAAGAATTTGTATGAAATGAGAGAGGGGTGAGTTTAGACCCTTATATAGGCCCAGAACTGATGGGAATGGCCCTAGGGTCATGGTATACTTAGGTTATAACAAAATAAGGATTGTTCAGATCCAACAGAGCACTTCTGGAGGCCCATTTTCTGCATGTGGTCGGACTTAAGCTCCTTGACATTGGATCTAGGTCGGGTTAAGTTTTCAGTCTGATCGAATTTACAGATCGACCGTGGCGGACCAGTTTCAGTTCAACGGTCACCGATACTTGATCAGGGCCACAAGTACACTGACATGTGTATTAAATTTTCCCTGATCTGAGGGTGTAATTAGGTCAAATTCTAACGGTCTGAAACCTTAAATTTGGCTCGCAAGTGAACGGCCTAAATCACTTGAATCTTAGTTCATTTTCCAAAGATATTTGCGTTTCTCACACACTTCGCTTTGAGCTCAAGTTGTGTGTTTCTGGACACTATCTAGATTTGATTTCCAAGATGGTTGTCAAGCCCAGTAAGGCGATCATAAGCGTATAGTTTCGTGGTCATCGGACTTTTGACGCGCGTTTCAGGTTCGATACGAAGTTTCAATGTGCTCCCGAGAGCAACTGGATTTAGAGATTGATTCTAGACTTCAGGATAATGTAGCGTCAATGATTCTGCAAGTTTTGGGTTTTATAGTTCATATTTAAAGTGATTAGTGTTAATTTCACAGGTAACGTAGTTTAGCATTTAGTTAATTTCGTCTAATTTTTAAAGGATTTGGTCCTGTGTGATTTCTGTCTGAGGTAATACTCTGGTCTTTGTACGGATTTTTCCGAAACGTTACAGGTCCACTTAAGATTCGAATCTAACTAATTTGTTAGATCATGTCCTAAAGTAAAGATAACAAATGATAAATGGCATGAACAAAACTTATACATTATTGTAGGGCCTATAGGGCACCATCTAATATGTGGGGCCTACCGGGCATTATCCAGTAGCGAAGTGGCTTGGTAGTGTCAGTAGAAAATCCGTGTTCCATAGAATGGATGCAGATTTCCTACTATGCTTTTAGTGGCCCATACCTATTGGATGATGCTATGTGGGCTCCATTACGATGCATGGATTTCATCTTTTCTGACCATTTATTTTTCCATATCATTTTATGACATGTGTTAAAAAAGGAGGCAACTCTTAATTTGTGTGAACCACACTACATGAAACAAGAGTAATTGAATGCACATCATTAAAAACATTTTAGGGCGTTGGATGAAGTTGATATCTCTGTTTCCCTTCATCCTATATGATACTTTCTGGGCCATTACGATGTATGCATTTTATCACCTCCATTCATCTATTTTTTCATATCATTTTACGCATGAGCCAAAAAATAAGATAGATCCATATCTGATGTGAACCACACCACATGAAATAAGAGTGATTGAATGGACATCATTAAAAACTTTTTAGGGGCTAAATAAGTTTTGGATGAAGTCTGATATTTGCATTTTCCTCCAGCACGTTTATGTGATCTAATTAATAGATGGCAAATAAATATTATAGCGGGCCCTGGAAAGCTTCTAACGGTGAGTGTTTAATCGAGACCGAACCGTTTGTACCATCTGAACGCGTGGAATGGTATTCCATGAGAATTCTCATACAACCTACCTCCCACAATACAATTGGAAGAAATAATATTAAATCGAGACCAACTATCTAGTGTTCCTGCCAATGGACGGTGGGAAATCAAGAAACAACACTGATCAGGGAATTTCAGGCATGTTTGTTATTTCCTGCTGTGTTGCAACCGTTCAATTAATTTGATTTTATTATGCATTTAAATCTACTAATCGGATGCCTGGTATCGTGGAATGCATCTTGATTCTGTTCATCTATGAAGAACGGATGGTCTTAATCTACCACGTGTACGGTTTAGAGATAAGATGCATGGGATTTCCAATAGAACCGTGGGCACCATACCGTTTCCCTCAGAATTCCTCTCTTTTGCGAATGAACTGAAGGCAGTGCTATGAGATCTCTCTCTCTCACAGGAAAACCCGGTAATTTTCCCGTCCCAAGATCTTGTCCCTCACAAAACCCTATTATCTGGAAATGCCTTCAAACGGCGACGAACCGGAACCCAAAAACGGGGAGAATCCGGAATTTCCTAACGGAAGCGAGCCGGATCTACCTATAAAAGCCGATCCGGATCCTGCAGTTGAAGAAGAGACCGAGATCAGATCGAACGACATGGAGAAACCCTCACCGTCTGATGAGATCGAGCGTTCTGAGATCGGGAACGGCGAAGAAAATCGGACTCTCACGATGAGGGAGCTCTTGAATGAGTTGAAGGAAGAGAAATCGCCGGAACGAAATGAGGCTTCTGAAGAGGGAGGGGGATTGCGTAGGAGCACGGCCACTGCCTCCGACGGTGAAAGGCGGGATGTGGGCTCCTCACATAGGTCAGTTTTCAATATCGGTTCAGATGTCGATTTTGTTGAAAAATGGTTCTGTCATGTTATTGCTGGTTGAAGTATTGCAACTGGATTTCTTGAGAAGGATTAGATTTAGTAGAGTTATATGATAATCTGTGGGACATGTTGATGCATCCAGCCCACACAAGTTGGATGCTTGAAGAACAGGCCTGTTTGAGGACCCTGATTAAGGATTTGGAGTGTCCAACAGTCTAGATTGAAGAATCCAACATTTTGATGGTTATGTTTATCTGATAGAAGATAGCATTCCCAACATGCACTATGGATCTAATCGGTGGTCATTTAGTTACTTGTTATAGTTAGAATTAGTTGATCTTTCTGCTAGTACTTTTGTCACATTTTTAGTGGGCTACTTTTCGGGTATCGAACAATGTCAGGGTGATGCACAGCTGGTCCCCTTTGAAGGTCTATTCAGCTAAACGAGCTGGAGATCATGCAATTCCAATCCTGTTTGAGTGAAATACGACCCATTTAGAAAAGCCTATATGATTGTGATGGGATTCAAGGCTATTTTGGTCATTTTTAAATCATCATCATTGTCTTCTAAGCCTTAACAATTGGTTTTGGCTACCCGAATCCTGTTATGCAATTCCACTCTATCAAGGACATGTGCTAAGATAAACCATATGTCATCAGGTCTTTATTGCTATCTCTACACACTCCTGCCCAACATGTGCCGATGTGTAACACAGGTGTGAGATCTAGGATTTTCATCATGACAGTTCCTCAATGGATGTGTGATGGTCTAAATGTCAGGCTAGCCTATTCGTTGGGTGGGCTATATTTAGAACGTGCACCATTGGTTATATTTCTTTGAACCATCCGTTTCTGACGTACATGTGTGATTCAACTAATGAGTGGCTAGGCTGGGTGTTTGGGCCAAGGAACATCTGAGGTGGGGTCCACCTGATGAACGATCCAAATTTCTCACACATGTGATGTGGGCATGTGTTGGGTGCTTGTGTTTGTCAGATGGTGATGCTTGGTTCAAATAGCATTCCTCGTCCACACTTTTATGTTTCATTCCACCGGTCTGATAAACTCTTGCTGCTCGCCACCATCTTCTCTTTTTCAGGATTGGTTACTCACGCAAAGGGTTGTTGATGTTATGATCCTCAAATCTCCCATTGACTTCAGATCTTTATACATGTTAACTTCTTGAAAGCATTTTTTTTTTTCTTCCTCCTCCCTGATTTCCTCGTGCCAATTACTCAGTGTTCATTCTCTTTTCCTCTATGGATAACTCATCTTTATTTGAGGATTCTCTCAGTCAATAGTATTTTTGCCCCTCATCCTCCGGTTAAGCAGTTATGTTCTCGTTTTGTTCTATGCAACACTCTTACATCGGCCCCCATCAGCACTTTTAATAGTACATGGCTTCTCTAGATCAGATATCTCATTTTTTTTTTTTTAATTTTATTTTAAAATTCTCCCACGAAAGCTGTGAGTGTTCACTTCTCTGCTCCTCTAGTACTAGCTCTTTACAAGTGCCCCCTCAATTAGCTATCTCCGGTTGTTTCTACACCAATAAAACTTTGTATTCATATTTTTTCCCGGCCATTTGTCGATCTTATTTGTTTCATTGACCATTGAACATTACTTGTTACTCTCCATCATCATGCATTTTTGGTTGCCTTTTGTTCTTTTGGGATCATCAATCTTCTAGGGGGGAATATCAAGTCCATGTTGGCAACAAATAATGCCTAGAGAAACTTTTTCTTTTCTTTAATATTTTCTCTTTTATTGATAAACAACATGTCTACAAACGTGCAACAGCAAGAAGAAGAAGAAAGCTTAACTATCAGAAGAAGGAAGAAGAAGAAGAAGAAGAAGAAGAAAGTGTTAAAAGGGATTCGGAATGACGCACAAGAGCAAGAAGGGACGACAAAAGGGAGAGGAGGAGATAGTTGGGACTGATTCGCTTACAGCTCCTCTAAATGTAACTGGTTCTTTGTCTTAACGGAATTCCTCAAAGGGCAAGGAGAAGATCATTGATACTACTGGAGTAGAAGAGGATGCTTAGTGGGAAACGGTTAACAACATGAGGAAGCATGTAAAGACTAAATCGGGAAGGACGGCCAACCTCTCAAGCTACCCCACGATGTTCATCCAAGGATTTCTGGAAGGGTGGCTCCTTGTCAATTTCGCTAGGGATTTTGGCAGAGCTGGTGCTATGATGGATGTTGTGATCCCTCGAGATAGGTTCATGGCGAGTGGTAGAGGATTCACATTCGTGAGAATGAACTTGAAGGAAGAGCTTGCTAGGCCAGTGGCGCTGCTGCATGGTGAAAGTTTCGGGGGGAAGAAACTGTTGGTCCAAAGGGCTCGGTTTGGTCCCGAGCAGTCCCATAGGGGGAGGGAGCAAAGTGGAGGGAAAGCCAAATAGGAGAGGATTCTCTCGAGAGAATCAAAGAGAAGGTTGGTTGGGGAGGGACCTTTTCCGAGTCCTTTAAGTAGAGGTGAGGGGCTGACATCTTACAGGGATGTAGTACATACAGGGATGTAGTACATGGGAAGGAAGCCTCAGGTGAGGTGAAGATAACTAAGGAGAGGAACGTTTCAAGGAGGATGGCTGTCTCAGAAATCAATATTTCTTTTGAAGCTGGAACAACGAGGAGGAGAATCTGTTATCAGGCTAAGTCCGGAGGTTATTGCGAAATCTTGGGAATGGCTTCAGCCTTCAAGGTTCGGTCGTGTAACGCTCTGAAATTCTGACTCTCATGGACAACACGAGAAGCCGAGTTCCCGGGTGTTAACTTGAACATGTCAGAGTATAAGTACTCCGCATATTCCTTACAATCATTATAATTCATCTTTTCATGGCAATCATGGCAATAAATGACAGGAAAATAAATCTAATTCCATTTTAAATAACTAATTTATGTTCCATTCATCGAAGTCCAATTAAGCATGAAAATAAAATCCAAGTTTTGTCCTCCCATGAGGGGACTTATTACAATTTAAATGTAAATAAACTATCATTTTAAATAACTATTCTATGTTCCATTCATTGTCTAGCATTTGTTGCCATGATCCATTGTACTCCTCTCCGTGGAGTTCTTTTATGGGATTGTCACCTGCAAAGTCTATGGTTTTTCCACATGAGGAATGAGTTGCTTAGGTTCAACTCAGTGAGAGAATTCCTCTAAGATTAACCCACAATAATCACATAACCAGCATGTGTATAATTCATCCAAAACGTTCATATAGAATCTTCTTAATGCAATGCATGATATGCATGCTTTAATAGGGGTACTTGACTAGATGAAACATGGATGCCCACGCTTTTCCCAAAATAGGATCCGCATACTTTTGGTGGAAACAAAAATTCCCACGCTTTCACATAATCGCTAGCTACTAAAGGTTCCAAGCCTACCAGTGAGACGGCGGCCCCACCACTCTCACTAGCTCCCCAAAACCCAACTAATGAAACGAGATCCGTGCACTTTCACCAGATAATGTACAACTAGAGAAACGGGAATAGTTGACACTTTTTCCATTGTAACACCCAAAGTGGTTAACTCCACTCCTGGATCCTAGCAAATGCATGAATTAAGTCCAATCCTTTAGTTAGTCCAATTTAGTATCTAACTAATTTAAGATGAGTACACTCTCCAAGTTGCCACCACATCCACCACATTCTAAAATCTCATGGTCCACCATGCCTAAGAAGATGGTCGTTACCCTTCTCATGACACCTAACATGGAGGGACGGTTACACCTAGTCATAGTGCTACTCATGACTCAAAATCATAATTATCCGCACATGGATCCATAACAAAAAATAATCCAAATCACTTGGATTCTCCCAAAACCATAACAATCTTATCACACGTGGATGCGTGGGTCCTTGAGATGTGGCATTCTAATCACATATGTACCACATGACATCACAACCTATATGAACATGCCAAGTTCATTCCAATATAATTCCATCATATAACACCTTTAAACATATCATAGTTGCATATACAGCTTGTAACAATTCCAAAAACACATGGTCGCCCCACTCGGACCTCAAGATCTCGACGTCTTGTATCTGTGTTACTTTTCTGTCTGCTCTACGTAGCTTGTACATCCGAATGATATCTATTTTCTCTGAAGTGACTTGGATGATCTCGAGCTCAATCAAACTACACTCACCTACTTCTACCCAACAATGCAGTGCATGACACGGGTAGCCATATAAAGCTTTGTAGGGTGTCATGCATATACTTGCCTGAAAACTGATGTTATAGGCGAACTCTGCCAGTGGTAGGTAGTCTTTCCAACTTCCCTTAAAATTATGGACGAAAACTTGAATGACGATTTATCTAACAAGACTACGAGTTTTGGTGGAAGGTGTGGATCCGATTGTGATGCCATGACGGTCCATCAAGCGAGCCCCATTCAAGATCCACCATTGTGAATTGTGGACTCCCAAACAAATTGCATATTCCGACTCACCTTTTCATCCCAAACTAGAATAGTGGAGTGGATTTCTCAAAACACCATGGTAGAGTCATAAGAGTGGACTGTCCAAGGCCATCCCATGCATGAGACGTCCAACCCTTGCCTCCCTCATGTTATATACATGAAACCCTCTCTCTTTATTGTCATTTCCTTAAAACCCTAGCGCAACTCCAGCAACCCTAGCCCCCACATGTCCCACCTCGTGTGTGTGTGTGTGTGTGAGAGAGAGAGAGAGGGAGAGAGAGAGAGAGAGAGAGGAGGAGGAGGAGGAGGAGGAGGAGGAGTAGCAGCAGCAGCAGCGCAGAAGAAGAAGAAGAAGAATGATTGTAAAGAGTTGGATAAGTACTCAATTAAATCCATAGGTTAGAATGAAGTATGGCTTTGGCCAGCGTCTGATGTGAATGTTGACACCCTTTCCATGGCTGTAGCTTTGAATGGAGATGGACCTGGGGAGTACCATTGGAGTTCTGGTTCCTAGATTTTTTTCGCTGGAGTAGCTTCCTATTTAGGGAAAGTGCTGCAAATTGACCCCGCCACGAAGGCTGGTGAGGAAATGGGGGTGATTCGAGTCCGCGTGAGGCAGCAGAAGGGGTCTTTCTATGCGAAGCTCAATGAAGGTGATGATCGGGGATAGGCAGGTATCTATGTGGGTGCAAAAGGAGGAGCTAAGGCTCCTTTCTCCTCGATGGGGTCCAGTGTGGAGGTTGTGGGTGGCTGGGGGTGACAACGATAGACATGGATGCCAGGGCATTTTCAACGAAGATCTACAATTAAGGTCATCCACAGGAGCACTGGATATGATCCATGACACTTGTCGAGAAGCGGTGGCTGTAAACGTGGTAGGTAAGCTTTGGGAGAAGACATCTAGTGTTTTGTCTTCCGTAGGAGCACATATCCTTACATATGCAGCTCTAGGCCTGTTTCAAATGGCAGGTTCAGATTCCAATCCTGTCCCAAACCATGGCTCGAACGTCGAAGCTCATCCTAATTGCTTGGTTCGGAGTGTCGAGCCGGACAATTGTCTCAAAAGTGGATTCTAACTGTCTGATTTTGTTGATGCTCTAGAAGGTGACGCGCGGCAGGTAGAAGGCCAAGTGGAACACGCGTTCATTCTTCAGTTACGTGTCTCGAGTGAATCCGATTCCCATGCATGTACAGGTGGGGTTTTTTACTCCCACACGCGACATAAGTGAAGTCATGTGTGATCCGAATGCCTCCCGTTTAGTCCATCCCCTCAATATATCCTTTCGCTAGGGACTTCTTTTGAAGATCAGGGAGCTTTGGAGAAACGCGACCTTGTTAAGTAAGTGCGGAAGATGACTTTGAGAAGTTCAAATTTGCCAGGAACAATTTTAGCTATGATTCTCAAGGAGACGTGGGGCCTATGATAAGCAAGGACAATTCGATCCTGGAGGAAGGGGAGCAACAATTGGCAATGGAGGTTTTAGTTGGGGAGAAACTTGAGAGAGTGTTGATGGTCACACCTCTTTGTTGCGAGAAGACATCTACTACCACAATTCTGATTGTTTCTATTGGGCTGATTGAAGACTCTTCATCTTTTCGGAATCTACAATGGGAGGGTTCAATCACAAGGGAATAATTTATGTGGGCAAAAGATGCACTGTTTAGAGTGGAAGGACTGGTGGGCCTATCCTATGGTTCTCGGACGAGGATGTCCATGAGTTTTTTCATTTTGCTGAGGCCATGGCAGTGCAAAGGGAGCAAGAGGGACAAGGTTCCAAGCCGAAGAAGTCCTCCGAGAGTATGCGAGAATTGTTAAGTATCAATTGCTCCATCAAGTATGAACTCGCGACGAAAGCAAGTGGCGGTAAGAGGGCGAGAACAGGGAAAGGAGGTGCCCAATGTTAATTCTTTCTTGGAATGTTCGAGGGCTGGGTTGTAGGATTAAAAAGGCCTAGATCAGGAAGATTTGCAAGAAATCGAAGGTAGGCCTAATCACATATCAGGAAACAAAGCTCCCTTCTTGCGATCCATGTATGCTTAATTCTGTTTGGGAGTCGAAGAGCGTGGATTGGATTGCAGTTAATGCAATGGGGTCTGCAGGGGGAATTCTTGTCACTTGGAGGTCCGATGTTTGGAAGAAAATCGATTATTTTCTTGGTTCTTTTTTTGCTCCTGTGTTTCTATAGGACATCTCATCTAATTTTCGTTGGGTTTTTTTTATTTTGTATATGGGCCATGCCAATCATCTTTCCATGACAGTTTTTGGGAAGAACTTGACAATGTTAGAGGAAGGTGGGATGTGCCATTGTGTCTTGGTGGTGATTTTAATATTGTGAGTTTCTCCTATGAGAAGTCAAAGGGGGGAAGTGTCTAAGAGGATGGCTTCCTTTTTAGATTGGGTCAATAGGCATGACTTGTGGACTTGCCGATGAGTGGGCTCACTTTCACACGGTCGAATGGTCAGGAGCCACTGATGATGTCGAGGTTGTATTGATTTCTGGTGTCGGTTGATTGACTGTAGCAGTATCCGTTGGTGCATCAACGTGGTCCCTAGGATGGTATCTGATCACATGCCAATTGCGCTAGAGATCTCCAAAGAAGATTGGGGCCCAAAACCTTTCAGATTTGAAGTGGCCTGGTTGGAAGTAGATGGCTTTTCTCTGTTGGTGGCAGATTGGTGGGATTCTTTTTCGATGGAAGGTTATGCCGGTTACAAATGCTTGGACTCATATCCCTAAAAAATGGATCCTGTTCTAATAGCTCCGAATAAATTAAATACATTGTTTAGAAAATTTAGAATGCTTAAGGACAAGCTAAAAGGGTGGAAAAAAGAGATTCTTGGGTTGAGGGAGGCTAAGTTCGATAGGATGACGGAAGAAATTCAAGTGCTCGATATCCAAGAAGGCGTGTCCTTTCAACTAAAAATAGGGCTAGGAGGGAAATCCTTACTCTTAACCTTGCGAAAAAGGCTAAAGAAGAGGAGATCAAATAGTGCCATAGATCTAAAGTGGTGTGGTCGAAGGAAGGAGATAGGAACACTTACTTTTTTCATAGTATTGCTAGTGCCTGGGTCTGCACAAATAGAATATCCTCCTTGGAGATTCGAGGGCGAGAGGATCGCGAATAAAATCAAAATCAGTGTGGCTAATGTTTCTTATTTTAAAAACATGTTGATAAGTGAATGCTGGGGCAGAACTAGATTGGAAAACCTTCATTTTTCCAAAATCCCCCAAAGGAAGCTTCATTGTTGGAGAGACCAATATTAGAAGATGAAGTTGTAACGACTCTTCGGTCCATGTGTGGGGACAAGGCGCGGGGCCCCAATGGATTTCCTATCCTTTTCTTTTAGAAGTTTTAGCATGTGATCAAGAAGGACTTTATGGATTTTGTGTAAGAATTTTCGGAGAGGAGCCGTTTATCCACAGAACTTGGGGCGTCTTTCATAGATCTTATTACAAAAGTAGAGGGGGCCGAGCATCTCAAAGATTTCAGACCCATCAACCTTATTGGGGGACCTTATAAGATTCTAGTGAAGGTGCTACCTTTCAGGGTCAGGGAGGTGTTATCTAAAGTTATATTGGAAAATCAATCCGCCATTGTTGTTGGTCGTCAGATTTTGAATAACGCCTTACTGGCTCACGAATGCATCGACTCTAGACACTGGGAGGGGAAGAATGGCCTTGTGTGCAAGCTGGATTTTGAGAAGGCTCATGACCAAGCTATTAAAAAACGGTTACGTAACGGCCGTTATGTAACGAGTTATGACGTTGAAATGGCCGTTATAGGAAAACTACTCGTAATGGCCTGTAACGGTCCCGTACGGATCGTAATGGCCTCGTGATGGTGTCGAAATGTTTTTCTTTTTTTTTTTTTTAAAATTTTTCCAGAAATATAAAAAAGCCATAACGACCGTTATGGGGGCTGTAATGGCCGTTATGGCCTGTATCGTAACAGTAACGACGACCGTTACCGTTTTTTAATACCTAGCTTATGATCATGTTGATTGGGATTTCTTGGATTACATGCTCGATAGGCTGGGATGCAGTTTGAAGTGGAGGGGATGGATTAGTTCTTGTGCGCAATCCCTCTCCTTCTAGGTTCTTGTCAATATATCTCCTAAAGGCTTTTTCAAATCCTCATGGGGGTTGAGGCAAGAGGATCCATTGTTGTTGTACCTGTTCGTGGTTATTGGAGAGCCCCTTAGTAGGATGCTGTACAACGGTGCTGAGGGTGGGTTATTCAATAGGTTCAAAGTGTCAAGTGTGGGAAGTCAAATTTGTCATCTTCAATATGCTAATGATACGATCCTATTTTGTGATGCTAGTGAAGATGCGGTTGATAGCCTTTGGAAGTTAACGTAGTGCTTCGAAGTGGTTTCCGGGTCGAAGATTAATTTTGCTAAGTTGGAAATGCTTGGTATTAACATGGGAAAGGAGGAGCTTCGTATTTTGGCCAGTATCTTCGGTTGCAAGCTGGGTACTTTCCCCTCCACATATTTGGGCCTCCCACTCTGCATTGGAAAGCCGGCTAAGCATCTTTAGGACAAGGTTATTGAGAGGATTGAGAGGAAGTTAGCCTCTTGACAGTCACGCCATCTCTCTTTGGGGGGCCAGCTGACGCTTATTAAGGCAGCTTTCTCCAATATGCCTGTCTACTTTATGTCTTTATTCAAATGTCCCAAGGCAGTGGTGGAAAGGCTAGAAAAATTAGTGTTGGATTATCCTTGGAAAGGGGCTAGCGAGGGGAGGAAGTTTCATTTGCTTAGACGAGAGGAGGTATGTAAGCCCAAGGGGGGGGGGGGGGGGGGGGTGAATTAAACCCTTGGGAGTCATGAATATGAATTTGGCGCTTTGGGGTTGAGAGGGGCAGGTTGTGGAGGGAATTGATTGACTCTAATTATGGATCCAATGAGGGTGGTTGGTTTGTTAATCACTCATCTCTCTATAGAGCTTCCACCATTTGGAAAGCCGTGGCGGCAACTGAATCCATTGTTCGTCAAGGATTAGCATTCTCGGTGGCTGATAGTTGTTGTATTCATTTTTGGGTGGACGTATGGTGCGGAAACTAGGCGCTTGAAGTCCAATTTCCAAGCATCGCTCACCTTGCTCTTGATCGCCTTGTTCCAGTGGCAAAATGTTTTTTCTTCTCAGGGGACTTGGTGGTTTGGGCGTTACCTTGTAGAAGAAGAAACCTATCGGATTATGAATTGGGAGAATTCATAAAGCTTCTGGTAACTCTAGCCAGGGTCAAATTTCTGGATCAAAGGGAGGACATGATTATCTGGGCATCAAACCCAAACGGGTCTTTTTTGGTTAAGTCATTAGCCAGCCTCTTCAGGAAGTCACAGTCCGGTTACTCTTCTCACCCGTTTCATCATTGGTCGTATGGGGCCCCTCCTCGGGTGACAACTTTTGTTTGGCTTTTAGGTCGGAAGAGGATCCTAACCATTGATAATCTTCAGCGTCGGGCCATGATTCTTCTTAACATATGCCTTGCCTTATGGAGGATGGAGAATCAATCGACCACCTATTTTTCCATTGCTCCTTCATCGGTAAGGTTTGGAGCTACTTCTTTTCATTGTTCCACATGGCTTGGGTGATGTCGAGATTTGTTGAGGAGTTGCTTTGGGGGTGGCACGGTGGAGGGGTAAGCAAGGTGGGGAGAGCTAGATGGAGGCTTCTAATTATGGTGGTGATGTGCTCTATTTGGGGGGCTTGGAATGATCGTTGTTTTAGGAATCGTTGTGCAGATCTTTTTTTGAAAGGCTACACATTTTAATGAACCAAAAAAAGGAAACAACAAAAAAGGAGGAAACAAACAAACCAAAGAAAGAGGAACAAAGAAAAGAAAAGAAAAAAGAAGAGAGAGAGAGAGAAAAAACGACAGAAAGGAAAAAAAAAACGGCCTACGCTGAGATAGCGAAGACCTCTAAGCAACAAGAAAAGAAAAGTCTACTTCCCTTAGGGAATCCAAGTACGTGACCCACTAAATTAGAAGGTTCGAAGCTTTGAAAGACACGGACTCCGCTGAAGAGGAGGAGTTCCTGAAGCATCTACCATTTCTCTTGGTCCAGACCGCCCACCATATAGTGAGAAGGGCCAACCTCCAAATCTGAGTTTCTTCTTCCCGAATTTGAACCCCTGCCAAGCTTGAAAAAGGAGATCCACGGAGTTGGAAATGCACCAATTGATGCTGAATCTTCTAGCAAAATCCACCCATATTTGGGAGATGAAAGAACAATGAATAACTAAATGATCTATCGATTCTACGTTCGTCATACAACACAGGCACGCGTTGGGGAGAATCATCCCTCTTCTCCAGATTGTCGGTGGTGTGAATCTTCTTGTTGACAACCAACCAAGCAAACGCCACAAATTTTTTTTTTTTTTTTTTGGGGGGGGGACGGACTTCCATGAATTAAGGAGGAAGATGAAGCATCCTGTAAAGGGAGCTGACTGAGAAGGATGAAGACTTTTCCATTTTCCAGATTAAGCTGTTTTCCGCGTCGAGGCTGAGGTTGGAATGATAAATAGTGTCGAGCAAATTAGCCAGGATTGGGATCTCCCAGTCTTCCAAGTTCCTTTTGCACTAGACATTCCATTTCCTCTTCCCATCCGAACAGGAGAAGCAATCGGCAACACAGATGTCTTTGGAATAGGCTATCCTATAGATGGCAGGAAAAGCCTCTTTATGGGGCCTTTCGCCAATCCATAAGTCCTTCCAGAATCTGATCCTGTCTCCTCTGCCTAACTCGAACCCGACACCTTTGACCACCTCACTTTGAGTATGAAGAATACCTTTCTAGGTGTTGAAGGCTCTGTAAGCAGATGAGGGATTGGTCCACCACCTCCCCAGGCGAGCGACCGTACTTGCTCTTGATGAGAGAGTTCCATAAACTGCCATCCTCTGAACCCAGCCTCCAAATCCACTTACCTAAAAGGGCCCTGTTCATGCACTTGAGGTCTCTGATACCTGCGCCACTTTCTCTCTAATGTCTACAAACATGCTTCCAATCTAGCAGGTGAATTCTTTTCTTGTCCTCTTTACCGTGCCACAAAAAATCGCGACGCAGCTTGTTGATCGAAGCCAGAATAGAAGAAGGACATCTCAGTAAGGACATAAAGTAAATGGGAAGATTGTAGAGGGCGGATTTGATGATAGTAAGGCAACCTCCTAGGGAGAGAAAGCGGCATTGCCATTTGGTCAGCGAATGGTCGAACCTACTGATGACTCTGTTCCAAGCCGATTTAGGGGGAGTCCCAATGCAGAGCGGGAGGCCGACGTAGAAGGTTGGAAAGGAGTCGACACTGCATCCAAAGCTACTTGCGGAGGACAGGATTTCGCCTTCTTCCAGATTAACCCCATAAATCCTAGATTTGCTCAGGTTGACCCGCAATCCAGAGACCACCTCAAAACAGCGGATTGCTGTATGCGGGTTGTCCATTTTTTCAGAGCAGGCCTCTGAGAAGATAGAAAATCGTCTGCGTATTGCACGTGGGGGACCGGGATGTCCATGCCTTCTATTTTGATGCCATTTAATATGCCTTTTGCCTGGCCTTTAAGAAGCATGCTGGACAGCTTCGCCGACTAGGAGAAACAGGAAAGGAGACAAGGGGTCCCCTTGTTTAAGACCCCTAGAACTTTTAAAGAAACCCTTCGGAGAGCCATTTAGGAGCACGGAGAAATAAGGCGATCGAATACATTTAGCGATCCAGCTGCTCCATCTGGCCCCAAAACCCATCCGCTGCATCATGTAAAGGAGGAAATCCCAGTCGACATGATCGTAGGCCTTCTCGACATCCAAGCTGCAGAAAATACTCTTCGAACCAGATCTGGAGGCGGAGTGGAGGCATTCGTTAGCGATAAGAGCACAGTCCACTATTTGTCTGCCGGAAATGAAAGCACATTGGCTAGAGGATATAATTGAACTGATGACCTTCCTCAACCGGGAAGACAACACCTTAGCCAGAATTTTGTAGGGGTTGCCAATAAGACTGATGAGTCTGAAATCTTTGAAGGTAGCCGCACCTTGAAGCTTGGGAATGAGAGCAATGAAGGAAGAACTAAGATCTTTGGACAGTCTGCTCCTGTCATAAAATTCAGCCATAAAAGCCATGACGCCCGACTTCACTGCCTCCCAGAAATGGCTAAAGAAGCGGGTCGGAAAACCGTCAGGGCCGGGGGCCTTGTCACTTTGAAGGGCTTTGATCGTCGAAATAACTTCTTCAAAAGAGAAAGGGGATTCCAAGAAGCACGTTTCCTCAGCGGAGAGGAATTTGAACTGGAGATTGTCAAGGCGGGACGGGTCCATTGATCGCCTTTAAGAAGACTGCTGAAATGGGCGACTGCCTCCACTTCTATCGACTTTTGGTCTTCAATACGGGAGCCGTCTATCAGAATGCTGGTGATCTTGTTCGCGCTGGAATGCATGGAGGCAAGACTGTGAAAATTTTTTGAATTACGATCCCCTTCTTTAATTTATTTAGCTTGGGCTTTTTGCTTCCAGGAAATCTCACTTTCCTGAACTCTGGTAGAAAGGCTCTGACTGAGATGAACTCTCCTGGCCAGAATATCTTTCGTCATAGGAATAGATTCCGCTTGAAGATCGATCGACTAGATCTCTGCCAGCAAGGCTTCAGACTCTCCTATTCTGACATTGCATTCGCTCTGTTTCCACTGTTTCAGCTTGGCCTTCAAGAGCCTTAGTTTGCAGCTAAGTCTCTAACCAGCGAAGCCCTCGACCTGGAAACTGTTCCACCATTCGGCAATCATCTTTGAAAATCCCAGAATCTCGAGCCACGAGATATCGAATCGAAACGGCTTAGGACCCCAATTGGGTTCTTTCGAGAAAAGCATGATCGGCCAGTGATCGAAAGTGACGCGAGGAAGGACTGACTGGAACGTTGAAGGAAATTGGTCCACCCACTTGGCTGAGAGGAGAAAACGATCCAGCCTAGAGAGGATGGGGTTAAGTCTACCATTGGTCCACGAAAATCTTGACCCGAGCAGAGGGAGGTCCAAGAGGTCATTATCGTCAATCCACCCGGAAAAAGCTTTCGTAGCTGCTGAAATTCTGGAGCCAGCGGATTTTTCATCTACGAATATGATGGTGTTGAAGTCGCCAACAAAGCAGCAGGGGCCTGGGGACTTCCGTCTGACATTGGAAAGCTCCTCCCAGAGAAGTTTCCGATCGGCATCAACCGAAGGACCATATACGGCGCAGATGAGGACTGAAGAGGTTGTGGCTATCTCCTTCAAAATAACCGACAGAGACAACCTTCCAGACCAGCTCGTCTGAAGATCCCAGACGGAGGACCTCCATGCAACCAGAATACCGCCGACAGACCCAATTGCATTTAAAGAGGCCCATTTGGCATCTTTCGCCTTCCAGAGGGAACTCATCAAACGATCATCGAAATTCTGCACCTTGGTTTCCTGAAGACAAATAATTTGAGGATTGTTTCTTCCACAAAAATCCTTAATTAGCTGTCTCTTGTGCTTTTATAGAGGATTGTGCAGATCTTGAGGAGCTCGTTAGAAGAATTAATGCTTTTATAGAGGATTGGGCTTTTGTTATCAAATTAGCTTAGGCTGGTTTGTTTGGTCGTAGTTGGCTTGTATTCTTTTTTTGCTTTCTGTGAGCTTTTTAATAAAATGGTTGTTATTTCTCTCTAAAAAAAATGTCTACAACTATCATTTCAAAAATAAAATAAAATTGTCTACAACACTCATTACGCCTCCAACAGCATGAGACTTGGATCGTTTTCCCATACTATCATCTAGTAAAAACTGCAACTGGAGAAATGTTGGTTTTGTGAAGTTAGGACATGATTTGGTAGTTGTTTTGACGTGTATGGCACTAAGTGGTTGCCAACGGTCATACCGAAGTGAACGGAATGGAACTTTGCTCATGCAGACAGGATAGCCAATGCCTGCACTATTTCTGTTGCAGCTATTCGTTGTTGGCTGCTCTATTAGTTGGATGTTGGCATGCTTCTTGAATGGACAAGTTCATTACATGTCACCTCCAACCCCTTTCCTCTTGTATTTATTTCTGCCTGTCCTCTTGTTTGTTGCCTTTGCAAAGAAGTTCAAGCCAAAAATTAGTCAAGATGCGTTTGCTCAAAACCATCATCATTCGTCCACGTTAATCTTGGTCTCTCTCCTAGAGGACATGCTTCCTCAATACATGGATGATACGATTGCAACTGGTGAAAACTAGGCAACTATGTCATCAATTAAGAAGAAGAAAACTGCAAGCTGATGCCAAATACACAATATGATAGCATTGCACTATTTTTACAGCAACATCCAACATTGTTTCCAACCTTAGGAAAAGAGAAAGAACTCCCATCTCCTGCCGATAATGTGTAAAGTTTCCTTGGTGATACCCTCTTTTGCTAATGCATTTGCCTCTGGATTTTCTTCACAATGGGCATGGGCAAAATTCTAAATCTAGAGCTTCCTCAATGAGCTTAGCTATGTTCCATGGGCAATATGCCTGGTTTTCGTCCACGTAATGGTCTTGCTCGAGTCACCTTCAAAGATAATAGGGTTAAAGTTATAGCTGATGGCCAGTTTAACCCTATGAAGAAGAGAAGCCGGTTTGGCATAGTTATAATTGCAAACGCCCAGAGGCCCAGCATAGTAATTCCCTGATGGTTTTTAATAATCCCCCTGACGCCTACCAGACCTAGATTTCCAAAGGAACTGCCATCGAATTTTAGCTTGTAGCATACTTTGGGTGGACTTCACCATCTTCCTTTAACTTTGTTAACCTGCCAACCACAATTTAATACCTCTCTTCAATTCTGTTTGATAAGATGATGAGAGATTCCTTTAATATTATTGTTCGCTCTGCTCCAATGAAGATCAACCACCTTATTTTGTATTAATTATTATTCTTACTAATTTGTGAGACATCGCTCATCCTACCGGATTTTCCTCTAAGGATCCTATTATCCCTTTCCAACCATAGGTGCCAACGTTAACTTGGAAACTTGATTTATTTACGTCTTCTAACTCAAACACTTCATCCGTTGTTCATATTGTGACCCAGTTTGTTGCTGCTTCCCATGTAGTGGTTGATTAATTTTGACCAGTGTTTGTAGTACCTCTTCTCAAGATCTGTTTCTTCCTATGTTGCCTCACTTATTCTCTTTTAATGCCAATTGGGCTGGCATTGGACTGACCATCGTTAAGGCTGGTGCACTATAGGGTTATGCATTTTTCTAGAAACTCAAGATGTTTGCGAGTTCTAGAAGTTGAGTACCGTTCTATGCCCTGCGGCTATACCACACAACCACAGAGAATGTGTGGCTTTGTTAGTCATTTCCTATTTGCTTGTTCATTTAAAGATCCCATTGCCATTATTTGTGACAATAAAAATGTTGTTAGGATCTCACATTGAATCCCCTTCATGCATACACCAAACATATGGATATAACTACCACTATGTTCACAAAAAAATTTCTCGAAGGCATCATGTCAATGCCATTTCTCTTCTTCCTTACTGTGCTGATTCAGTAAGAAAGACTCACTATCACCTGATATGAAGTTCCATTTGGGCATTCATGGTCCTCTTCGTCAGTGTACAAGAGTTTGCACGGGAATCTTGGGTTCAGCCCTTTAGCTCAATTGGGTGGTGCTGTATTGCAATCTCGAGGTTGTGGATTCTATACTGGATTGCCTATCAAGCGGAAGGGTTAATATATGTGATATTTATTTTTGAATTTTCACCCAATTAATTGGGATAAGACTTGCATGATGATGATAATATGTATTTTTTGAATTTTGCCATCATTCTGGTATATTTTTGTTGCCACTTTTTTTTTTTCCCCTTTCTCTGCCTAAAAAGGGTGAATATGTGAGTTATGTATTTAGTCATTCAACTGATCAGGAATGATGATTGGATCAGTACTTCATTCTGGAACTTTCGAAACTAAAGTAGTCCATATTATCTGGTTTAGAAGTATTCATTGTTGCGTTTATATTGTGTTAAAAAGAAAGAAACTAGGTCAGTAGGCATTTGGAGCAATTGTTATCTTTTTAGGTTTTCTTCTCTTATAATGTGATATTATTTCATTTTTAACTCATTATGTTCTGGTGAACTTGTGGGTTCATTTGTTTTCCGTTTTTACTTTCTCAGGGGAGGTATTTGTTGCCAGTACTTATGGGAAATATTCTTTTAATTATTTTTATTACATTTATTTTTCCTAAAGAAACCTTACATGTTTTGTTCTTTAATATTCTTTTTTGTTGATTTTGTTTCAGTCAAGAAAGCCCACAACAACAGAATGTAGGCCACGACAATGTGGCCATGAACTTAATCAACAGTGTCACTGGCGTGGATGAGGAAGGTCGTTCTCGCCAACGCATTCTTGCTTTTGCTGCTAAAAGGTATTAACATATTGTTTGTCTTTCTATTATTTTCTGATTGCCATTCCAGTATGCCAATCTTGAGAGAGATGTTACTTTAATAGCTGTTGCCGGGTTCTTTCTATTTTAGTTACATTTTGTGTTATCTGCACAAACAACACGATGGATACTGAGTTTGCATTGCAAATTCTCTAGTTTGTTACTTTTGAAATTCTTTTATGAAGCCAACTTGTAAAAGTAGGAAGTGGTGAGATGGAAAGAGGGAAGGGAGGGAGAAGTTTAGGGCAACAAAGGTTGTGTGTTAGCCAAAAGACTAACACACACGCACACACACATGTATGTATGTGTGTCTATGTCTATTTGTGCATGTATGTATGTATGCATGCACACACACGTGTGCGTGAGTATGAAATGCTCACACACAACTGATTGCCTAATTTGGGGATTAATTAATGCTAACAAGTGTTCGGAGAGGAGTTAAGAGATCACTTTGGAAAAGGGGTAGTGGCTCGGTTGGGCCCCACCATGGTGTTCATGTGAAATCCACCCTGACCATTAGGTGCGTCGCCCCATGATAGACCCAGGTCCTGAAAATCAGTCCCATCCGTGTTTCAGGTGGACCACACGATTGGAAACAGTGTACAAGGAAAAACTCACCCTCCAAACTATTTCCCTTGGTTTGGCCCGCTTGAATCATGCATGGGCCTGATTTTTGGGCCCCAAGCCTGACCTTTGGTGTGACATCTAATGGTTGGAGTGGATTTTATGTACTCATCACAATGGACCTTGTAAAAATCAAGGTTGGGCATCTCTCTCTGAACTGTTTCCCTTGGTGTGGTCCACCTGAATCAAAGGTCATCCTGATATTTTTTTTGTCTTTGGGCCCAGCATGGTTACACATCTAATTGTCGGGGTGGATCTCACATGCACATCACAGTGGGCTCGTAAAAAATCAAGGGTGGGCTAGTTGGAGAGAGATGAAGCTCCCATGAAAGAATGTAATCATACGAGAGAGAGAGAGAGAGAGAGAGAGAGAGAGAGAGAGAGAGAGAGAGAGAGTTGTTTCGGGCGATGTTTCGGGCGATGCACCACATGTAAGAAATTCAGTCCGTTACTTAGGTAGGGTGCCTTGGAAGCATGTGAAGGATATAAAAATGTGACATCTAATCAATAGTAAAATATTCTTCTAAAAGAAAAGTGGCCTGTTAGAAATCCGTTCAAACAGTCCAAATTCAACTTGCATATGTGGCTCCAGTGATGATAACCACTTACTAATTTTTGGAACATAACATCTAATTAGTTAGCCCTATTTCATGAACGGGCCGAATCTTTAACATGTGTTCCCATTGCACCTATGTAGAATTTGATGTTACGTAGTCTCTAGGGCTGTCAACGGGCCGGGCCTGGGGCTGGTCTCGGCCTAGAATTTGAACTATTTCGGGCTAGGCCGTTGGGCCAGGCCTATTCAAAATCCTGAATTTGGAAGGCCTGAGCCCGGCCCATTGACAGCCCTACTAGTCTCTCATGAGGGCACATTACATGTGCATGGAGGGATTTTATTTATTTTTATTTTTTAACTATTTAATGCACAACTAGTTGGATGAATTTGAAATATCCAACTAGTGTGTGAGCATCTCTCTCTCTCTCTCTCTTTCTCTCTCTCTCTCTACACACACACACACACTTATGAAAGAAACATATAGCATTCCATAGGAGTATAGAGATAGTGCGCTCACAGTTACATATATTTTCCTACACTAACGCTCAAACACACCATGGTGGGATACGAGATCTTCGATTGCTACTTGTTTTTAGAATGAGCTTTCCTCGTCCATTGAATATTCTCTTCACATAGTAGGTTATCCAAACTCGACCAGAATTGAGCCACCAAACCACCATTCACATGCAAAATCCTTTTAAAGACACCTGCAACATTACACAACTAGTGAGTAACTAAACTCATAATGGTCACCCACAACTGATGACAAATGCCTCGTATATTCTATCCATTATTTTCTGACGTCACCCTTGAATACGATGTCTACCCATGGTGGTAACATAAATTGAGGGAGGCTTACCAATCAGCAACGAGACAATTGAATCATCGAGCTATTCACGAGGGTTACCAGCATGGGAATTACTGTCGACCAACTACATGAAGAACAACATGAAGAGTAGCCTGACCCCATCAAAGATCTTGACGATGATCCAAATCCACGACAAGGGTTCCAACCAAAACCTTTGGTGAATCAAAATGGTATGGGTCCTTAGGAGTCTGTTTATGACTTCATGCAATGACTCTTTGTAGAGAGCCCATGGCGCCTCGATAGAAATACCTATTAAAGACGATATCACCAAGAAAGTAAGAGTTGAATTACCAAACTTCACGGGCCGTCTTGATGTAAAGACTTTTGTCGATTGGATTACAATGCTCGGAGATTATTTTGCACGAAACGACATGGACAATGTCCAACAAGTGGCCTTTGTCAAGGTCAAGTTGAAGGGCCCAACAAGAATTTGGTGGCGAAGCATTGACGATAACAATCTCATCACGGGTTCTCTTATTATCGCCAGGTGGGCTGACATGAGAAGGAAGCTAGAGAGCAAGTATTTGCCTTCAAATTACATGGATACTCTTCCTTAGGAGTTCTGTGTTCAAATAGTGTAGTTTATCGGTGAACGACTACATTGAGAAGTTCAATGAGCTTTCTGTCCATTGTAAGCTTGCAAAGATAGACCGTGTAACGGCTAACCACTATCTGGCAGGGTTATGCCAAAAAATCCAATGCGAGATGATCATGTATGATTTCGAGTCAGTTGATGATATTTATCAGAAGTCTTGATACGTTGAACAACAACTATGATAGCATACTCTTCGACGTTATGGTTCTCTTCTAGCTGAGGAACCTTCTGTGAGAAAAGGTTCGAATCCACATCTTAACCGGATTCCACCACAGGGCTATCGACCACCCCCCTACCCTTTTAAGTCGCGCTCACGATGTAAACTCCGCATGTAAGGAAGCCACAACCTTTTCAACACCCTCTGCCACAAAATTTATACCAAAGGCAACTAGCATTACAGGGACATAACACGAGGGCAAGGCCCTAATCCTCCCCTTAGTCAAGAATGGAGGTGTGTTGACTATTTAAAGTTGTGATAGATTTGACACTTTTCTAATGAATGTCTACAAGCCAGGAACCTCCACTATTGCCAAGGTATTCTGTAACGGTAATAGTGGGCATAATGGCCACCACCATTACTATTACGATACAGGTCGTAATGGTTGTTACGACCCCCATAACGACCACTATGATTACCCTTTTTTTTTTTAATATATAATTTTAATTGAGGAAAAAACCCGAAAAACTTGTATCTGCCCTGTAACGTTGAAAAAAAGTATGAAAAGTCTATTTCTGTCTCATAACAGACCATTACAGGGATGCCATGGTCTTTACAAGGGATGTAATGGCCCTTTAACGATGGTTACATGTCATTTTTTTTCTTCCATAATGGCTATTACGGCCATTATGACGCCGTAACGTGTAACGGTTGCCACCATTACCTTTATGTAACGGCCCCATAATGACCTTTACGACACACCATGATTACTGCGGAAGTAAGGAGGACACTTACTACTCGGACGACCTTGAGTATTATGATGAACAGATCGAGATGGAATAGTCGTATGCATAGCCTAGATCATAGCCAGAGGACCCCCCTACTAAAACTGCAATCAAAGCAAAGGTTGAAGGCCCTACTCTTATGATATGCTGCCTTCTTACCACCATTGAAGAGGAAGAAGAAAACTGGCGACGGACCACTGTTTTCCATACATGAGTAAAATGCTAGGGTAGTTTATGTAACATAATCATCGATGGTGGCAGTACAATGAACGTCGTCTCTCAAGCGATGATTGATAAACTCAAATTGCCAATTGAAAGGCATCCAAAACCATACAAGTTTGTGTGGGTTGATGGCATTGCCATCCCTGTGACTCGAAGGTGTTTGGTGTCCTTTAAAATTAACATTTATGAGGACGGCATATGGTGTGATATAATTTTGATGAATGTCGCTCACATCCTTCTCAGTCGACCTTGGCTCTTTGATTGAATGATACAAAGCGACAATGGGGCTAATACACACACTTTCCTATGACGAGGCCATCGTATTCATCTTTGCCCATTGTAGCTTACGTTGCCTCCTTCATCCACACCCCCGTCGTCGACATCAGCTGCTCTTTTTAACTCTCGTGTTCTCACCATGCAAAAGTTTGAGGAAGAAAACAAGGAGAGGCATAATGTTCACTCTACTCACAAAATAGGTGCAAGAGCCTTTTATTGACTAGGATGAGTCTATTCCTGATGAAGTCAAATCCATGTTGCATGACTTTCAAGATTTAGTGCTCGATGATCTGTCTAAGGAGTTCTCCATTGTGGGATATTTAACATGCCATAGATTTGGTTCTTGGAGCATCCCTGCCTAACTTATCGGCATACTGAATGCGTCTTGTCAAGCATGTCGAGTTAAAGCGTGAAGTTGATGGGTTGCTAAAAAAGGGCTAAATTTGAGAGAGCCTAAGTCCATGTGTTGTGCCAACCCTCCTTATTCCCAAGAAGGATGGAAGTTGGCGTAGTGTGTAGACAACTGAGCTATTAATAAAAATCACAGTTAAGTACCGCTTCCCCATTCCTCGGCTCGATGATATGTTGGACTTGATGCCAGTTGCAACCATCTTCTCAAAGATTGATCTTTGTAGTGGATACCATTAGATCTGCATTCGACCTGGTGACGAATGGAAAATGACTAGAGTTGTACATGAACCGAGTTAGCTCGGTTAACTTGCTCGACTCGACTCGGAAAAAGCTCGATTCGACTTGTCTCGAAACTAGGTTCGAGCCGAGTCGAGCTGATTTTTTGAGCTCGAAAAAATTTCGAGCCAAGTCCGAGCTAGACCGAGCTCAACTCGACTCAGAACTTGACTTGGTTCTAATCAATTCGACTCGGATCGGGTTCACTTAATATAAATATTTTGTAAATATTTATATTTAAATAAATTATATTATAATATATATAATATTATATACATTAAAAATCCTAAAATCTAAACTCGAATTCAGGTCGTAGGCTCGAACTCGAACTTAGCTCAAAAGATCGAGCTCAAGCTCGGCTTGAACTCGGGTTGATCTGGCACAAGCTGCTGACCGAGCCGAGCTGGCCAGTTAGGCTCAAGGACCGAATTCGAGCTGGGGTAGCCTGCTGGCTGAGCCGAGCTGAGCTAGGCCAAACTCGACTCAGTTCAGCTCATGTACAGCTCTAAAAACGACATTTAAGAAGAAGGATGGTCTCTATCAATGGCTGATTATGCCATTCGGTCTCACAAACGTGCCTATCACTTTTATGCTCGTCATGATCCTATACTATGATCATGAAGTACCCAAGTACCTAAACTCTCAACAGAAGATAAGTGCTTGTCGTGTCAAGTGGAGTGCTCACCTTCAGGAGTTCTCTTTTGTCATCCGTCATAAGGCTGTCAAGGATAATCAGGTTTGCTGATGCATTGAGCTGTTGTGAGCATTTATTGTCATTGATGTCTGCCACTGTTTCGGGATTCGAAGAGATACGACGTATGTTGACGACAAGAATTTTTGACGTACTTAGATAGACGTTCTTAGTGGAGATCATGCAAGACCCACATTTTAATATTCATGATGGCTACTTATTCTAGGGGATGCAACTTTGCCTACCCAGTATGTCCATCTGTGAGTATATTGCGAGGGATTTATATGCTGGTGTACAACTGTACACGAGCCGAACCGAGTTGAGCTTGGCTCGGCTTGGCCAATACCCCAGCTTGAACTTGGCTCAACTCGGTCCTCGAGTCTGATTGGCCAGCTCGGCTCGGTCAGCAACTTGGGCAAGCTTGAGCTGAGCTTGAGCTTGATCTTTTGAGCTGTGTTCGAGTTCAAGCCTACGATCTGAGTTCGAGTTTAGATTTTAGGATTTTTAATGTATATAATATATTATATTATATATATATATTATATTATATTATATTATATTATAATATATATAATATAATTTATTTAAATATAAATATTTACAAAATATTTATATTAAGTGAACCCGATCCGAGTTGAATCGATTCGAACCGAGTCAAGTTCGTGTCAAGTTCCAAGTCGAGTCGAGTCGAGCTTGGTCTAGCTCAGACTTAGCTCGAAATTTTTTCGAGCTAAAAAATTCAGCTCAACTCATCTAAAATCAGATGTCATGAAGATCTGCCAGTTATGTAGGATTTGCTAGCTTGCTAAGGGTTCAAAGAAAAATAGTAGATTGTATCAACCACTGCCATTCTCACATGCTCCGTAGGAAGATCTCAGCATAAACTGTCTTGGGTTTGCCAAAGACCGCTTGGAAAGTTAATTCAGTATTGTGGTGGTTAATCGATTTTCAAAGATGGCTCATTTCATACCATGTTGGAAGGCAACAGACGCTCTCAAGATTGATCATTTTTTCGAGATGTTGTTCATCTTCATGGGCTTCTGAAGACAATTGTGTTAGATCGTGATACCAACTGCATGAGTTATTTTTCAGAAAACTCTTTGGGCAACAACAAAAACCATGCTTTAGTTCTCTAGTGCCTACCACCCTTTGACCGATGGTCAAACAAAAGTGATCCATAGCTTGGGCAAATTATTCTGGTGTCTTGTTCGCGATCATATAGCTATGTGAGACTTAGTAATACCCATGGTTGGATTTGCCTATAACAACTTAGTCAATAGGTTCATAAAGATGTCACCTTTTGAAGTAGTAATTGGTATACGATTGCATCTTCCAATCAATTTGGTTCTTTTACTCACATAGTCGAGACTAAGCGTGAACGTTAATGACTTCATCTGCCATATGCAGCATGTCATGACGAGTTCGACACTATATCGCTGCAAGTAATGAAAGTTATATGCAATATGCAGAGATGTAAGACATTGTTTTGTTGAATTTGTGAAAGGAGACATTGTTATGGCCTATATTTGTTTTAAAAAGTTGTCCCTCGGTACCTTGAAGAAGCTCCATCCTTGCAATGGGGGATCGTTCAAAATCATAAAGAAGATTAGTGCCAATTCTTATGTTTTAGATTTCTCACTAGATATACTTATCAATCTTACTTTCAATATGGAAGATCTTTCAATCTACCATAGGCACCATAGTGACAATGGTATCGAAGAACAAGCCATCACACCTGTGACCATTTTGCCATCTACAGACACGATCGTTGATGTTCTCAATAACTAGATCATCTCCACGCGTCAAGCTAGTTATCAGAAAATTTTCATCCGTTGGCAAGGACAACCTCTCTCTGCTGCTATATGGAGTACAACTATAGACTTCAAGTACTTGATTCCTGACCTCTATGATCAATATTAGGCTATTAACTCGCTGGAGTCGAGTTCTTTCAAATTGGGGAGGACTGATGTAGGCTGAACTAGTCCCACGATCTATTGGCCAAGCTCAGGTCCATTAAGCCCGTCTCCCGTTGGCTCATCAATAAAGAGGCCCAAACCTCCTATGTAGCTAGCTAGCTAGCAAAATCAATTAGCTAGCCATGCAATAATCAATCAGTCAAACTTCTTAATTACATTCTTATCCCTTGGGCATTTATTTTTTTTAATTTTATTTTTGTAATAAGTTATTGGTTGTCAATGACATTAAGAATCTTCCTTATATGTATGTCTCAATGCTTATATAAGGGCATGGCATTAGTATAAGGCACTTTTGATTTGAATAAAGTTTTTGAATTGTCTCTTTCTACTTTGTGTGTAATTCTTGTGCTTAGCTTGGAGGTGCCTACGCTTGGGCGCATCCTCCCCATCAGCTAGCTGTCTAGAAATACAAAGTGGGATTTATCTACTAGCTGTTTTTAGGTTGATTGGAGCTATTTTGTTTCTCCCGTCAATCTTGACTATACATTTTCATGCTATTGATTGGAAGCTTGGGATCACCTAATTGGCATGAGTTTTGCACCATGGCTTGCTCCTAGTTGTATGAATGCATGAATAGTTTGGATCGACAATAGGTCATCCTATGGGCATTGCTAATGATCCTATGAGGGCGGGGATGTTACCAAAATGAGAGAGAGAGGAGAGGGATGAGAGAGAGAGAGAGAGAGAGAGAGAGAGAGAGAGAGAGAGAGAGAGAGAGAGAGAGAGAGAGAGAGAGAGAGAGAGAGAGAGAGAGAGAGAGAGAGAGAGAGAGAGAGAGAGAGAGAGAGAGAGAGAGAGAGAGAGAGAGAGAGAGAGAGAGAGAGAGAGAGAGAGAGAGAGAGAGAGAGAGAGAGAGAGAGAGAGAGAGAGAGAGAGAGAGAGAGAGAGAGAGAGAGAGAGAGAGAGAGAGAGAGAGAGAGAGAGAGAGAGAGAGAGAGAGAGAGAGAGAGAGAGAGAGAGAGAGAGAGAGAGATTACATATATTTTCCTACCGTAAATTTCTGTACAAAATAGGATTTCATATGGAAAATTGTCCTCAAGTGTTAAAACATCAGATGGCATTGGGATACGCTTGCCAATATTTCATCTAATTAGGAACTTCTTTACCATACTCATTGTTCTCACTTTCTGAGAACATTCTTTATGTTTGAAAACCATATAAGTTTTCATGTTCTTACCTTTGCAAACTGTACTTTTATCACTGGAAATTTATACCTTTCTAGGTGTCTATTCTGGTTCTTGTTTTCACTATCTTTTTAGCTTTTACTTCTTACAACCTTTTCAAGGTCTATTGTGATGAAATGCATGCTAAGCAATTACGTCAACGCTTCTAACTGGTTTCTCATACGTCCATAAACAATCCTGTTGTTTTTCTGTAGGTATGCTAGTTCAATAGAGAGAAATCCTGAAGACTATGATGCGCTTTACAATTGGGCTTTGGTTCTTCAGGTTTGATACCAATTGCTTGAACATTCTGGATACTTGTTTTTTCCTAATTGTATCTGATAGGCATTAATGCATAAAGAACTGTTTACATAACTGCCTCACGTTGGCTCTGCACTGCCTTCTCACATAATGCACATGTGCAGCAAAAATTAGTGAACTGAATAAATGTGTATCTGTTGCTTGTTATGCCTATTCAATGGCTGTATGATGCTTGTTTGTTGGGATAATTAGAATGTGTTGGAAACCTTACAAGGGTCCCTTTAGCTGAATTGATTTTCTTGATGTGTCTGTCTACTGTCTACCTTGTCTTCTCAATATATCGATGTGATCATGACTAGAATCTCATTTTGCCTGGAATTTAATATCAATTTTCTTATTTAACTCCATTAGTTTCTGGTTCTGATTGGGCTTTGTGGGGGGAAAGGAATAATCAGTCCTACTGAAATCGAAGTGGGTCAGTCGCAAAGGTTTTTAGAAGGGCCAAGTTGGATGTTATGGGGTGGGCTTCATTTTTAGAGTTATGTGCAGATTGTTATCTTTCTGGTGTATTAGGATGCATTATTGTAGTCTGTTTTTGTCTTTTGATAGTTTTAATAAAATATCGTTCCCTTTCAATTTTTATTTTTATTTTTTATTTTATTTTATTTTTTTTAAAGCAAAATGAAAAAAAAGAAAAAAAAAGAAATTTTCTGATTCTGATTTTTCTTAGCAAGCTTACAATTTTTTCCTGCTTGATTCTGTAAATTTTGGAGTTCACATTTGAATGATTTTCCTATTCGATCCTTCATTTTGCAATATGAGTTTTCAAGCATTTCTCATCAGGTTCAAAATGCATCTAGCTGCAAGTAGTCTTTCTTACTGATATTAATTCTGCTTAACAGGAAAGTGCAGACAACGTGGGTCCAGAATCTAGTTCACCCTCAAAAGATGCTTTGCTTGAGGAGGCTTGTAAAAAATATGATGAGGCTACCCAACTTTGCCCTACTCTTCATGATGTATGCTCTACCCTACTTCTGAAATCTTGTTTACAGTTCCTCTCTTTAGCACAGTTTGATGAGTTACTGTCATTCTATGCTAGGCCTTTTACAATTGGGCTATTGCTATCTCTGATCGAGCAAAAATGCGTGGTCGTACTAAGGAGGCCGAAGAACTCTGGAAACAGGTCTGGTCTTAGTGTTTTACAATACTGATGTTGTCATTGATGTAGCTATTTTAGTTATTTTGGTACCTTCTTACTGGTGCCATCATTACACTGCTCATGGAAATAATCTTGTATTCATATCTTCGAAGTTTTACACTTTTTTCAGCATTCCTCCTTGCACTTCTTGCTATGAAAGTAAATTGTGTTGTGCATTTACATGACTTTGCTTTCCCTTTATAGTATTCATGTTGAAATGTTGCATTTAAAGCTAATTTTAAAGATTTTTGTAGTATAAAGTCTTTGAAATGTAAAAAGATTGTTGTTGTTATTATTATTATTATTATTATTTTAATTTCAAAAACGAAAAAAGATAATTTTGAGGGGATTATTGCTTGAATATTATTAAACAAAACATCTTTGGGTTTTCTTTGTTAATATGCATAAATATGTTATCCTTCGAAAAAAAAAATGCATAAATATATTAATTTAACAAAAATAGTTTAATTAAAAATATTTTTTAATTGGAAAAATAGTTAACGGATTTATGTATTTTTTTGGGTACTTTTAGGTCCTAATTGAACAAATTAACTCGAAAGTTGCCTAAACCGCATTTTCCTTTTTCTAGAAATTATATGTATATATATATATATATATATATATATATATATATATATATTCTTTCTTCCGTCTTTTTTAGAATTTTTTGGGTACTTTGTCATCATTTATGAAGCATTGAGTATGTTTGGGAGGGGTCATCTGTGGGTCAATTCGCAGATGATACTCTTATTTTTTTTTTTTTTCAAAGCTAATGGTCTGATGGTGGATAACCTTGGAAAACTTATAAGGTGTTTCGAGGTGGGCTCAGGCCTTCGAGTCAATCCGATTAAAAGTGAGCTGTTTGGAGCTCATTTGTCTGATTCAGAGATCTTCTTTTATGGCGAATATTTGTGGGTTTAAAGCTAGGTCCCTTCCCTCTTATCTCGGGTTGCCCCTTTGTGGAGGGAAACCATCGAAGCACCTTTGGGATAAGGTGTTGGAGAGGATGGAAAGAAAGCTTTCTCCATAGAAAAATAAGCTCCCATCTCTTGGGGGTAGACTCACCCTAATCAAGGCTTTTCTGTCTAATCTTCCCGGGTATTTCATGTTTCTTTTTTAGTGCCCTAAGTTAGTCTTAGAAAGGTTAGACTAAGGAGGAATTTCCTTTGGCAAGGAGGGGCTCCTTCCTGCAAATTCCATTTGTTAAGCTAGAAGGAGGTTTGTATACCTTGTTCTGAAGGAGGTGCAAGAATCAAGAAGCTTGAATACATAAATCTGCCTTTGTTGGGAAAATGAGTTTGGAGGTTTGGGTTGGAAGAAGATGGTCTTTGGAAGTCCATTATTATTGGAAAGTATGGAGCCTCTTATATGGGGTTGTGGATAAAGGATCATCCTTGTATCGCGCTTCCTTTATTTGGAAATATATAGCCAGGGTAGCGCCCAAGGTTTTCAAGGGGATGGGATTTTTAGTTGGGGAGGGTTCTCGGGTTAGATTTTGGGAAGAATTATGGTGCAGGGATTCAACTCTAAGGTCGGCCTTTCCCAGGCTTGCTGGGCTTAGTCCGGGTCCAGATATTTCGATCTTAAATTGCTTTTCCACCTTACCATAGAAATCTCTTGGATGAGGAGATTGATGAGCTGGTTAGTCTTTTGTCTTGGTTGCAAGGGATTCAGCCTAACCCAGACGAGAAGGATTCTCTGGTGTGGAGATTGAATAATTCTGGTCTTTTCTCAGTGAGATCTTTCTTCACTCGGATTTCAACCTCTTCATTCTAGGTTCCTCGTGATCAGTGTTCAAAATATCGGTCTCGCACCATGTATCGCACCTTTGGGATACAGATACGTATCAGTTATTGCATGGGATATATCTTTTGTATCGGGTAATTTATCGCACTTTTTGAGAAACATCGGGAAACATTGGAAAAATAATTGAATTTTTCAATGAAACTTCAAATATTGTAAAAAAAGACCTTAATGCACACTTTTAAATCATAACTTCTCAAAAAAGGAGTGTGCATAGTAGGTTTCCTTTGTATAAGGTTCTAAGTTGTGCGTTGTCTGACAAAAACAATGATGTATTTGTTACCCTTACCATGTGGAGCCCACCTTGGTGTATTTGTTGTACATCCACATTGTCAATATGTTTTTCCATCTCATTTTAGGACGCAATCCCAAACCTTAAGAAGATCCAAATCTCGAGTGGACCACAACATTAGAAACAATGATGAATGACTATTTAAAAAAATTATGTGGCTCACAAAAGTTTTGGATCAAGATGATCTTTATACTTTCCCTTCATCCAGGTATGCTTGACATTATCAATAGGTTGGATGGAAAATAAACATTACGAAAACCATATGATGGCCCTTTGGAATTTTTAATGGTGATGCACTCAATCACCATTGTTTCCTTTGGTGTGGTCCACTTGGGATTTGAATCTGCTTAATTTTTTAGATCACATCCTAATATGGGCGGGAGAAATGGTGTAGATATACAACACATCATCAAGGTGGGCCCCACAGTAGGGTTAACACCTTAGCAGGTGTTACCTGGGTTGTACTTGTATAGTCCGCGCCTGGGGCATGCCACACGAAACCAGCCATGTGAGTGGGACCCTGACAGTAGGTCCCACCTCGATGTATGCGTGGTATATCCATGCCGTCCATTTGTTTTGCCACACGGTTTTAGGGATTGGTCCAAAAAATGACACAAATATAAATTTCAAGTGGACATGGACCACTGTACATGAAACAGTGGTTATTGGCCATTAAAAACCTTTTGTGGGCCACACAATTTTTGGATCAATCTGATATATATATATATATATATATATATATTCTTTTTATCCAAGTCTTTATGAGCGTATCAATAGGTTGGATGGTCAATAAACATTATGGTAGACCCCTAAATTTTTTAACAGCAGACGTTTAATTCACATTGATTTTGTGGTGTGGTCCACTCGAGCTTTGGATATACTTCATTTTTGGGCCCACTATTATTTATGTTCCTTATATCTACGCTGTCCATCCATTTTGAAAGCTCTTTTTGGACATGGTCCCAAAACTGAAGCAGATCCAAATCTCAAGTGGACCAAACAATTGTAATTGATCATTAAAAACTTTTCATTGGCCCACGAAAGCTTTGGATCAAGTTGATATTCGTGTGGTCTATTCATCCAGGTCTTTGTGACCTTACCAACATGTTGGATGGTAAATAAACATTCTGGTGGACCCCATGAAGTTTTAATGATGGCGATTCAATCATTGTTGTTTCATGTGTTATGGTCCACGGTCCACCTAACAATTGGATCTACTTCATTTTTGGGATCATGCCCTAAAATAAGCTTGCAAAATGTATGGACGGTGTGGATTTAAGGCACATACATCATAATGGACCCCACAGTTAGGGATCCATCCAAACTGTGCCCAGAGCTGGGTAGTACCCAACCCACGCCTGCACACGCAATATGGAACCAGCGATGTTGGTGGGACCTTGACTGTGGGCCTCAACATGATGTATCTGTTGTATCCACACCATCCATCCATTTTGAGAGATCATTTTGGGGCAAGAGCGAAAGAAAGAGGCCGATCCAAAGCTCAAGTGGACCCATCACAGAAAACAAAGGGGACTATGATTCCGATCGTTGAAACTTAAAACCTTTCTAGGGCCCACCATAATGTTTATTTGAGATCCAACCTATTCATAAGTCCAACCAGATATGGACAAAGGGAAAACTCAAATATCAGCTTGATCGAAAACTTTTGTCGCCCCAAGAAGTTTTTGATGGTAGGCGTTCAATCCCCACAGTTTTCTGTGGTGGGATCCAATTGAGCTTTGGATTTAACTCATTCTTTGTCTCTTGACCTAAAATTATATCTCCAAATGGATGGATAGCATGGATATAAAATACATACATCAAGGTGGGCCTCACCGTAAGGGTTGCACCGTTTTTTGTGCAACTGAGTCGCACCAAATCCTATATCCCTAAAAAAAAAAAAAGACCGAGAGATCGAAAACTCTCTTCCTGTCTTCTCTTCTTTGTTAAACCGGCAACCCACGAGCCTCGGTGACTTCAAAATCCTTAATTATCCCAAAAATCTCTCCTAAATTTATTTATTTTTTCAAATCCCAAATCAAATCCCCATAATCATTGCCGGAAATTTGGTTTCCTTCCAAAATAATTCTCTTCGAAGAAAAACAAGGGGTTTAGGGTTTTCTTACATGATTTGGACCCCCCCAAATCCCACTCGATTGAGGCTCCCTTAGGCAAATAAAATAGGCAAGAGATTTTTTCTATGTATATATATATATATATATATATATATATATATATATATATATATATATATATATATATATATATATATATATATATATAAAATCGCACAATATCATGCATTTATTGGCAATATCGCATGATAAATTGCGATATTGTGCGACATATCGCACGATAAATTGCGATATTGTGCGACATATCGGACAATATCCAGAAATTAGGGATTTTTTTTTAAATTTTAAATTTTTATATAAATATAATTTCCCGGGGTTTCATGCCGCTGAGGACCGATAACGATAATATCGGCTGATATATCGGCCGATTGTATCGATATTGCGAACACTGCTCGTGATTTCGCATTAGCAGTTTGGACTTATGGAGCTCCCCCTAAGGTTGTAGCATTTGTCTAGTTGGCAGGAAGAAACAGGATTTTGGCAGTAGATAACTTGAGCAAAAGATGAATAATTCTTCTCAATATCCACCTCCTCTGCTTCAAGGATGCAGAATCTGTTAATCATATTTCCATTCACTGTGATCTAGCAAGGGAGGTTTGGACCAGCATATTGTGTCAGTTCAGTGTGCCGTGGGTGATGCCTTATTCCTGAGATCTTCTGTTCCAACTTCCATGTTTGGCACTCGGTTGCTCCAGATAAAAATTCCTCTGCTTGTTGGAAGATCACCCTCCTTGCAGTTATATGGATCCTTTGGCTTGAGCAGAACGATCTGTGCTTCAGGAATAGGAAGAATTCCAAGCATTGGGTGATAAATAGGGTGAATTCATGTATGAGGGAATGGGCACCTTAAGTTTGGCTGCTTTGTATTAGTATTTTTCTTCTTTTCTTTGTCTGCCCGTTTCTTCTTCTTCTTCTTCTTCTTCCTTTTGGCCTCAATAATATCAGTATCTTTCAAAAAAATAAAAAAAAAAAGAAGAAGAAGAAGAAGGAGAAAAGGAAAAAAGAAAGAAAGAAAAAAGAGTTGGGGCAACTCGGTCTGACTTGTCTGAGTTGTACCCTACGTTGACCTGACCCATGGCTGAATCAGCTGTTGAACTGAATCGCCAAGTCTTTAAACCAAATTTATGGTCAATATGGGAAGAGACTTTCTGGCATGTTATCATAGAGGATTGGTTTATATCTTTGATTTGGCTTCTGAATCATATCTGTGTGACTGCTACATGATTATGCTTATCTCGTGGCTTATTTTTGGATATGAAATTAAAGTTTCAAGAAATGATAAAGTTTTAAACTTGAAACTATTGATGATGCTTGATGTGGTAACTTTTTAGCTGCTTGTATAATTTCACAATGTAGGACTTGCATGTAATAGTTTATCTGCAGTATGTAGTGAGATGTCACAATAACTCTTGTCATTCTGAAGAACAATGCAGCACTGGAAACATTAATACAATTCTTTGCAGGCCACAAAAAATTACGAGAAAGCCGTTCAACTCAACTGGAACAGTCCTCAGGTATGCTTTGAGAAAATTTGTATATTTTTTTCCTGTTATGTTCTCTGGGTTTTGATGTGTTATGCAAGTCGCTCGTATTCAATTCCTTGACAATAGGATTCTCCTACTCAAGGGGCTTTATTTATTTATTTTTTTCCTATGAAATCTCGTTCCTGCTTCCACTTGTGAACCTCCCCTTTCTCCCAACACCACAAATCGATACCATCTTTGAGACTAAAGACTCAGGCATGGGTGGCCAAACTTGGCCGTGGCTAAAATAGGTATGGCTCACCAATTGGATATGACTTGGCTAAGTCATGTGGAGTGCATTTTATTTTAGAAAAATCCAGAAAAGAAAGATAAATAGGAAACGGGGTAATGTTTGGAAATAAAGTGTTATCTAATACACACACACATGTACATACATACATACATATGTACGTATGTACCAATTATTTATACTATTTACGAAAACACTATCAAGTTTTTCTAAATTTGGGGTGCCCTTTTCTGTAATGATCTACTCTAATTGAGTTTGGCAAATATGAATAATTATCGGAGAATCATGTCTGGTCAATATGACTAGTGTGAAAAAGTTGAGGGGAGACTCGAAGAAGGCAACAAGGTGGACCATCACTGGCCGCAGCCTGTAGAAGACTTCCCATCTGATCGAGGTGTTTGATTTGTGTGGCTTACTTCGTGTGTGCTTTTTCTTGCGGAGTAATAAAACCATTTTCTTCAAAAAGAAAGAAAAAAACATAGCACCACACATTGGTAAAAAAATTTCCCACCAGAACCCTAACAGAAACAACGCATGATGGCACTCCATGACCTTACCAGATAACAAGGGTAGACTTCCCTCACAATCTCAATGATTAGCTTGCTGCTATCCACTCCAAGAATACAATTTCATTGGCAAGAGGATGTATCTACCCATGGAGATTTATTTATTTATTTATTATTATTTTTTTTTTTTGGAGAATTAACGATATTGCATTAAAGGGGGCAAAAACCTGCAAAAACGACAGAAGGAAACTAAGGAAAAGGAACTAAAACCAGAAGAGCATACAAAACAAACAAAAACAGAAAAACAGAAAGGCTGCACTGAGATAGCGATAGCCATTAAGCAAACAGAAAGGTAAGATCTGCTTCCCTTAAGGAGTCGGTGTACGTGGCCCATTCGATCACCAGGTTTAGAGCTTTGAAGGAAACTGACTCGGCTGAAGAGGAGGAGTTTCTAAAGCATCTGTCATTTCTCTCTAGCCAAACGGACCACCAAATGGCAATAATTACCATTCTCCAGATTTGATTCTTCGTCTTCCCGAGCCTGACTCCATGCCAAGCTTTGTGCTGGAGGTCCACTGATCCAGAAATGCACCAGTGCATGTTGAAACGGCTAGTGAAATGAGCCCATGAAACCGAGATGAACGGACAGTGCAGCAGCAAGTGATCTATCGACTCCTCGTTTTTCATGCAGCAAAGACAGATGTTGGGGAGGACCATTCCTCTTTTGACCAGGTTGTCGACTGTGAGAATTTTTTTGTTAGCAACGTGAAAGCCCATGGAGAATTGCCGATGTGATAGAAGAAATCAGAGATTTGCATGGGTCCTGAAATTTCTTTTGTGCAAGCGCTGATAGAAACAATGAAGGGCCTGGCTCCTTTTCCAATGTGCACTGTGAAGCAGATTCAGATGCGTATAGTTGTGGGGGGGCTGTTAAGGAATCTCTGTTGGTAACTGATTGGAGGCGAGGGATGCATGTTGTATGTTCAATTTGGGATTTGGGTTATTGTCTTTGTTTGATTGCTGTTTTCTTCTGTTTTTTCATCTTCTCTAATAAAATTTCCTGACATATTCATAAAAAATATGATGGTGTGTTATATATGTGACTTGTAATGATGCCAACCGATGCTGAGTTGTTTGAGCTTAATTGTCTTTAAACCATGATCATCATTAATCAAATTTCACTATCTGAAGTTCTATCATTTTTGGCTTTAAATGTACTAAGAGTTTATAGTTATAAACTTATAATTGCTTTGTGCATTTTTTTCTTTAGTCAAAATCATCATCATCTTAGCTTTGTCCCAACTAATTGGTGTCAGCTACATGAAACCTATTTCGCCATTTCCATTCTATCACGTACCATATCCTTGGCTAAACCATAGGTCCTCAGGTCATTTCTTACTACCTCCACATACATCCTTTTGGGCCTTCCCCTTGCACTTTTAGAGCCTTCAACTTGAACCAACTCACTCCAAAGTCCTAACTGGTGCAGTTCTTGGTCTCTGTTGCATATGGTCACATCTATGTCTACTTTTCCTCATCTTTTCACCTGTTGGTGCTGCTCCTAAGTTTAAGTTCCCTCAGATGCATTTGTTTCCAACTTTATCCTTCCTCAACTTGCCAGTTATCCATCTCAGCATCATTCAGATTCACTCATCCTATGAGCATGTTGTTCCTTAATTGGCCAACATTCTTTCCTATTAACTTCTCTATATAAAAAAAACCCCATAAATCATGGCTGGTCTTCTAGCTATCCTATAAAAATTTCCCCTTTAGTTTGATTGGCACATGACGATCACATAAAACTTTAGAGGTACATCTCTACTTCTTCAACTCAGCTTGAATTCTATGGGCAACTTCCTTCTCAATCTCTCTGCTCGCATGAATTATCGACCCAAGATTTTGAAAATGGTTGTTTTGGAACTTCTTGGTCCGTTGTCTTAACAAATTACTCTTTGCTACTCCTATCGTTGCTAAAATTGCATTCCCTATACTCTATTTTAGTTATAGTTATTTAAAAACCTTTAGATTCTAAGGCATCCCTCCATATTTCTAGCTTGTCTCGTCCATAAAAAAACTGTCATCTGCAAACAGCATACAACTTGTGACCTTTTCTTGCAAATGCATTTTTAACTCGTCCAAAACCAATACGAAAAGATAAGAGCTCATTAGCTCAATGCCGACCCTTGGTATAAGCCTAAAATAATTTGAAACTCATCTGTCTCTCCATTAGTGGTCCTCACATTTGTTACCGCTCCCACATACATATCCTTAATCATGTAAATGTATCTTGAGACTTTCTTTCAAATTTCATAATTCTTTAATTAAATCTAAATTCAAATCATGTATTCTTTATTGTGTACAAATGCTTCTGAGGGGTACCTTTTGTTCAAGAACAACCAAATAATTGCTCCTGCTTCATGCTGCTAAATTTTTATTCTGAAATTTTTATCTTTTTTCAAGTATTTTTTCCACCTCATTTCTTGATCATCTTTCATGCTGCTCTAAAATCATTGTGGCTGATCTTGTACCATAACTGAGGGGCATAAGCTGGAAGTTAATATCTGTTATTTTGTTGTTCTGCCAGGGATTTTTTTTAATCCTCATATCATTTCTAATTTCTGAGTATGTTGACTGAGAAGTCTTTTTTAGTTACATTTATTGCACATATTCTCATACTTCTCTTGTTACTGATGGCAGGCACTTAATAATTGGGGACTTGCTCTGCAGGTATCTTCTCTTTCAGTCAAGGAACTGGATAAACCTTTGTGGAATACTAATTTCCGATGTCCCTTGTTCAAGCACCAAACACAAACACATGTGAATGGAACGTTCATAGAGGATGCTCATGATAAATGTTCTTTTGCCCAAAAACCTTTCCTGTCGGGGGTCACGCATGTACAAAGAAATGGATAGTCAGAAAAATGATAACCAGTGTTGTCATCGATCTGTTTCTCTTTTTCTTTGATTGATTGTCATTCATCAAATAATATAAAAAATGCTAACCAATGTCTGCATATAATGTGTTTGTTGCTCAACTGATGAGTGGGATGGCCTAATACTTGATAGGACACATCCACCGTGCTATGAATTTTCTGAACCTCAGACACATGCCATGCTGTTATAGATGGTGTGTGTTTGGCACTTGAAGATGGGGCATTTGCAATTAGCATTCCTCTTAACCTTTGATGATATGAATGCACTTTTCTCTATTTTCCTTTTTACCATATTATTAATGTTTATAATGTATGTCTCTTGATTCTACTAAAGTTTTTTGAAAATCTTTTCCATAATGTGCGTATGATGGTAGCATTGATTTCCGCTTCTTTTGGTGCTATTTAGGAACTCAGTGCTATTGTTCCTGCCCGGGAAAAGCAGACTATTGTAAGAACTGCAATAAGTAAGGTACAGAAACTTATTCGAAGGCATCGGATTATCAAGATGCAGGTGTAGGAGTAAGCAGCCAAAAAGATTTGCCTCTTAATGGGTTATTTAAGAACCGGTAATTTCTTGATGTTTTATCCATGTTTGATGCCCTCCGTTTGTATTTTTTTGGCAGTTCCGTGCATCAATCCAATTGCAATTTGATTTCCATCGAGCAATCTACAACCTTGGCACAGTTCTGGTTGGTTTAATAGAACTCTTTTCCTTCCAAATTTGGTGTCCCGAAGTTGAATGCTTTTCTTTTTCAGTTTGAATACTTGCCGTATATTGTTAGAACAAAACATAGAATACTTCATACAGTGGTCTTCTTATTCTATGCAAGTTGTGTTAAAACGCAAATTTGATTACGATCTTATCTGATTTTGTTATTTTGAATGGGTTTCAGTATGGGTTGGCAGAGGACACTTTAAGAACTGGTAGGCCAGTTGATGCAAAAGAAGTCTCCCCTAATGAACTTTACAGCAATTCAGCTATATATATCGCGGCTGCTCATGCTTTGAAACCAAATTACTCGGTAAATTTGCATGTTCATCACCTTTATTCCCTTTTCATTCCTAAAACTTGTCCTGTGTTACATATCTCTGTGGGTGTAGGCAAATTTAATGAAGAGGAATGCTATCTTTACTGTATAAATATAAAAACTTGAATTCTACTAGAGAATGGATCTCCAGATTTCTGAGTTTGATTCCACCACTTCTATTTTTTATTTATTATTATTATTTTTTTAATAAATGGTTAAAAGAACTGATTTTATTGAAAACAATGACAGAGAATACGGAAATGGAAAAAAAATTGTTCTTTTCCAGAAAGAGAGGGAGGGATGGAATCCTTCACTCACTCTCTCTCTCTCTCTCTCTCTCGCACACTGGTGGACTGTAAGTTACTGTCCACCCATCAGATATCTTCCAACCTGTCATGTTTGTGTGACATCCAGACTTTCAATAGGTTGGCCCCACCACAAGGATAACCTTGTGTAAAAATCAGCCCAATTCACTCTTTAGGTGGATCACAATTGTATTTTGTTATTTATCAAAGGCTGAACATTATTTTATGTATAAAATAAATACATGTGGGAGCATTCGTGTCCACCTCTTCCACCATTTTCGCCACCCACGAACAAAAATACAGAAGGAAAAGCTAATTATTTTATGTATAAAATAAATACACGTGGGAGCATTCGTGTCCACCTCTTCCACCATTTTCGCCACCCACGAACAAAAACACAGAAGGAAAAGCTTAAATGAAAGAAAGGAGAAGAAAGAAACTAGTGTTTTAGATTTCTGAGGAAACCTGATCCTAGTATTGCCTCACCAGCAGCAAATCTTCCACAGAGATGATGACTTGTTCCTCCAATGGTGATCTGTTCCACTGGTTAGAATCACAAGGCAGAAGATAAAATTAGAATACTACTGGTGATGTAAACAAAATGGTCATTTTTTTTTTCATGGTTTAAAGTTTGAAAGGAAAAAAAATGAAAAAAATACAAGTGCCTTCAAACTCCACCTCAAATCCTCTAATTATTAAACAAAGGCTTTTCTTTTATCCGAAAAAAAAAGAAAAATAAAAACAAAAAAACTTCTGAATGATAGCCAAGCAGCAAAGAACACAAAAATCATGAAAAAAGGTGATGCTTTCCACCTAAACTATGACTTCTTAACTTTTCGTCGAAACAACTGTGAGTCAAATTGCACCGATCATATGAAGCTTGCAGTTCATGATTTGAATTTGAATCATGACTGTGAAATTTGTACTGAAAAAAAAGTTCTATCAGTGATTTAGATCATGAATCATAAAATTCTAACAACATTGCTTCATACTATATTTATTTTGCTGCTGAAATAGACTAATGTTTTAATTGGTCTCTGACATGCAGGTTTATCGCAGTGCCTTGAGGCTGGTCCGCTCTATGGTCAGTGTTAATTTCACTTCAGAGTTATTTGGACTTCTATTGTTATGCATTCTTAGGGCTCCATTTGGAAGTTACCATATTTGTATTAAGCAGAATGGCTATTGGCTGACATGGCCATTGCTAAATCTGGCGCAGTATTGCATTGATTTTTCGTCTCAAGCCAATTTAAAGGACTCCATTCCTAGAGGCTTTTAACTAAGGTGCAACAGGAATTTGCACCCTGTTCCAAGTGGAGAATCTTTATAAAATGAATTATTTATCTATATTTGTCCCCTCAGACAATTTTCTTTGAAGGTGGCATACAATTTTTTGAGAAGTGATCACCTGAACTGGTTTTATGCTACAACTCAGTTTTAATGCCTTCAGAAATCTTCTTCCACTTTTTCCTTAAAAATATATGATACTTTCAAGGGAAAAAGTGCTTGTAAAAATGAATTGTAGGCAAGGTTAACCTACAGCCAGTTGTAGGTCATCATTTCTATTTTTTTTTCCCCTCAGTTACTTATGTTTGAATGTGCTGACCCCAAATAACTGTTACAAGGCTATGATGATGAGTATTTCTTTTGATGAAAATTTTTGGTGGCATACTTGTTATGATCTACATATCATGATAGAACTATGATCTGGATTCTGTACTGCAAAATCTTACATGCTGGATATCAGTCATAGGTCTTGCAGTGGAGCTTGTGGAAGGAGAAGGAAGTTGCATCAAACTGAAAATCTATGTTGAATATCCTTACACCACCAGTGCAGACCATCGATGTGCTTGAATAGTCATCTGGAATCACTCTAGTGGGACTGTGTAATGGAGGGAGGGGGTTGTGGAAGGAGAGGGAGGAGAGTTTCATCAAACTGAAAATCTATGTTGAATATATCTTCACACAACCAGTGCAGACCATTGATATGCTTAAGCTGTCTTGTGGAGACTTTTAGTGGGACTGAAATTTATTTGATTGATTCCCCTAAAAATAGAGAACTGAGCTGCACTAACAGCATAATGGGTGGAGAAATCTGCTTCAAAGTTGGCTTTACATGTGAGCAAGTTTGAGCATTGATGTACTTAACATATCTTCTTGATTGATATCAATTTAGTTTTCATGTCAAAATTTGCATGGTGGATAGAAAAGAAAGCAAAGAATGTAGTAATAGCCGCACATTGGCTGTGGTTGATCAATTCGGTGATTGATGTAATGAATAAAGGCAGCAAATTAAACACTATCAAATCTCAGAAATGCAGATTTCTCTCCGTACCTTGATGTAGATTAGCATTGCAGTAATTTGCTTGAGTACTGGAGATCTCTCCCATTCTTCATAAAATAGCATCCAAAGGAGGCTCTGTCAAGCATACAAATTGTCCCAAAGCGTAGAAAAGCCGTAATCTAATCCTAGCCATGCATGAAATCTAGTAGCAGCCCTAAAACACATTGAAAAGAGTCCCTAGACCAACATGTTTTCCTTTTCTGTAAGATAGATACAAAAGCCAGCTCAAAGAATTAATGAACCAAACAACTTGTTAAAATAGAGCCAAATTTAATACTTCCATCATACTCATGCATTTAAACCATAATTTTGCCATCACTTCCTCAAATCATAGAGAATCAGAGAGCTGGCGCCAGATCTTCGCCGCTTCTGATCTTCATTCTAGAGCTTATCTGGGGCAATCTCTGAAGGCGGGTAGGGTGTCCTTTAAGGAGGTCCTTGGAAGTACCCCTTCGCTCCGTCAGGGACCTCCTGGTTCTGCCATGAGGTTGGCCGGTCATGGTCTTTCTTCATCGTTCGCTTCCCCTCCTTCCCATGGCCTTTTGTTCTCAGCCTTTTCTCTCTAATGGAGAGGTGTTTGTTCAGCTTGTTGCCATTGAATCCATCAAGTCTAGGCCTCAACAGAGTCTCGTTGTTTTCCTCAAAGAAGGCTTCTCTCCTTAGGATCCCTCTTTTAGTCTTTCTAGTTTGTTCATGCTTGTGGTTTGTTGGTCGACAATTTCCTATTCAAACATTTTTCTGATTTGGTGCCATGGGTTTCTCTTAGTCCAAGAGAAAACATCTATAGGATTATCTTGGTGGGTCAAAATTTCCATAATGACCCTGTTCTTTCTCTGTGTAGATGTGATGAGTGGTTGAGGCTTAGCAGATATGATGTTTGGTTTCGTCTGTATGAGGCCCCCTTAGAACTTTGGTTTGAGGAGGCGTTCAGGGCGATCAATTCCTGTATAGGTAATGTTGTCGGTATAGACGACGATTCTCTCAGCTGGAAAGAGCTTCGATGGGTTCGTATATGCATCAACATTGGCAATGGGGCTGTTCCTCCTTCCATTATCCCTGTCTTGGTAGGGGAGGTTAAATTCCATGTTAAAGTCTATTGGGAAAGCTAGTGTTCAAGACATGTCCCTGCCGGATTCCATGGTGATGGCGGTGGGCTGATGTTAATTGCTGCTAGTGTCGAGGCTATGGCAATGGGTGCTACTGTTCCTTGCAAGAGCACCATGTTCCTGAGGGGCGGGCTACGGTTTGGTTGTCTTGTAGATATTTCCCATGAGTCCACTGTTCCTGCAAATCCCACCTATGGAGCTCGGTTTACATGTGCGCTTGGTTTGGAGGTGTGTTTCTTCTGATGGCATCCACGTTCGGGGGCTCCCATGCCACATGTTGTTAGATTTGTCAACTGGGCCCTCTCGTAGTTTGGGCAGTTCTGGGAATGAAGGGAGCTTCTGGAAGCCCAATTCTCAATCAGGGGCGCAACTATCCACTCCCTCTCCTCTAGCCCTTTTGGAACCCACGTGTCGACGCCTCAACTTGTCCCGTTCTTGATTTGAGACACCTGGAACCAATGTTGTCATATCACATATGCGATCGCATATGCCTGTACGCATATGCGGTCGCATATTTTTTTTTGAAAAATTTTAAAAAATCCAAAAAATACGGGGAAAATAAGAAAAAAATGAAAAAAATATAAGAAAGCAGGGGGAACTTTCCTAAGTTAATAGATAAATAATTTTATATGTTTAAAATACATTTGAGTAAAATAAAACCAATTAAACATTAAGTCATCAACATTCGACAATATAGTTAAATATCAATCAACACACTTAGTAAGTAAACAAAATGAAGAAACTACTTATTTATTATTGATCTATTATAACAAAATAATACTAAATGGTAAATGCTACTACATACATTGATCTATTTGTCATTGTGGCATTTGATCACTACCACTATCGTCATCATCCAAGTCATCTCCTTCTTCTACATACACTTCTTCTTTTGTTTCTTTATTATCTGTATATATTAATACTTCATTAACATCCAATGGTGGATCTTCAGCTTGATCATCATCTTCTCTTATTTTCTTAATCTCTTCCACGGGTTGACTACTACTACTTGCTCCCATGTCGTTCGCCTTCGAGTGGAAGTAGAAGTACCTTCTCTAGGTGTTGATTCGTATGCAACATCTTCAACTTCCACTCATGTTAGGTCCTCCCCAGCAAATGCCGGGTTCTTAGTCTCTACGAGCCATTCGTTATCTGCATCAAACTCATTTAAGAAGATAAGGGTCAAAGAAACCAAACTTTTTTTTTTTTTTTTTCTAGTTTGGAATCGTTTTCGCAATTTCTAATTGTATTAGACAAAGATCAAGTCGTTGAGTTACTTTTGCTCAAGATGATTCCTTTTCTTGGTGTTAATTTGCATGAAAGAAAATGTATTTGACATTAACCATTTAGTTAATTAGCTTACACTTATAAGTTGAAGTTACAATTACCAAATTGTAAGTCTATAACATACTAACATATTAACATTTTCATTCCAAACTTACTACCTCGAACGTGCTCCAGTTGCACTCGCAACCGCTTGCAGAACACATGAGTCCAAGAATCCTTATGACCGCTTCTTTAGAGCCAGATCCTTCCTATTGGGTCCAATCCATAGGCAACTCACCAGTCAGCTGAGAAAAACAATTTAAGTAAGTTAGACTTTGTAGATTACATTGTAAAAAAACTATTTGTAAAAGAGGTGAGACATTCATACTACTTACTAGGCAATTTCATTGTCCGATGGCTGATAACGATATCCTTTGAGAATATGTCCTCACTCTTTATATAGAAGTCCAGTAGAGCTGAGATCTTGTCATGTTCTTCTTTATCTGGAATCATTCTTTCAAATACATCAATAAATCCAACCATATGTATAGTAAGCGCTTCTGCTGGATCAGGAGAAGCGGATAAATAGGCTGGGTTAAGGATGTAAGCAATCGAATACAATGGAGATGACATTTGGCTACCCCATCTTCTATCTATAGTATCTGTAATAGGCTTGTAATCACACTCTCTATAGTTAAAACGGTCTATGATCTTATTTCTCGCCCTCTCCATCTCAACATATATGTAACCCATTGGAGGCTTCTCGTCCCCGTCCACCAATCGCAACACAGTGACTAAGGGCTCGAATGCTTTTAGTGCTTTTACCGCCTGAGTTCAAAAACTTTGTAAAAGGATTGTTTGTTGAACCTGTTTCCCTTCAGCTTTCTTTGACAAAGGCCCACTTGTAAAATCGGCCAACACTACAGATCTTCTAAGTTCTGATTTTTTTGCATGTAATCTTTATTGTATTAAGAAGGCTGTAGCGAAACGGGTGACTGCTGGACGTAGAAAGTTATCTCAATGTGCTTTCTCATTCGACTGAGAAGAAGGGCGTGTTTGTACATAAAGATCGTGATTCTTCTAGCCCTTGCAATCACATTTAAAAATAACCTACCTATATCTTCTAAGATCATATCAACATAATGGGCCACACAGGGGGTCCAAAATAAACGGTGCCTCTTCTCCATAAGAAGACGACCGATTATATATGAGGCTGTGTTGTTTGTAATTACCTGGATAATGTATTTCTCACCTATTTCCTCAAATACATTATCTAGTAAGTTAAACAAGTACTCTCCAGTATGCGAATGACCTGATGCATCCACAAACTTTAAGAACATTGTCTCAGCTGGACAATTTATTAGAAAGTTAATGAAAGACCGACCGGATCTGTCGGTCCATTCATCGGTCATGAGTGAACACCCACACATTTTTCATGATTTCTTATATTGGGCTATAAAGGATCTTCGGCTTTGAGGCACGTCTCTCTCATTTCATGATATGAATGAGGTTTAAGCCTAGGTCCAAATTGACTTATAGCGTCAGCCAAAACTTTGAAGCTTCTTGATTTAATTGTGTTGAAAGCAATACGGATTTAGTAAAACCACTTAGCAATATATTAAATGGTAGTTTTCTTATTTTTTTGTTTATATGGATTTTCTAAAGTTTTTTGAGCCGGTCCTTTGCATTGACCCCTTTAGTCGACTACATTCTCGGGGTGTGGTCCACACCATCTATCCATGAGCCCATGCCCTTGGGCACTTTTCGAGGCTGTTGGTGGTGGTCTAGACCGGCCTGTCGAAGTAGGGGGGAGTATGACTAGCTTCATCTACATCAATTATGTTTACATCAATTATGTTTATATCTTTGTACACATTTTGTTCTATATATTCATTGTGACGTAGGACGCTATCGCATCTCTTTCTCGATTTTTTATCCATATATTCCATGATCTTCTTTCGGATTTCTGGAATAATTTTGTCGCATGCTTTTGCATTGACCCCGGTAAATGTTTAGGTCAGTTTGGGCAGTGGGATTGGAAGGGATTAGGTGGGATGAGATTCAAAAAACATAATTATTACCCATGGCAGGGATTGTCTCCAATTGCCATGGGATATAATTAATGTCATGCTTTGTTGATAATATGGTGGTACATTAAATGGATATACCCACCATCATTTGAAACTACTGAGAATAACACACGTGTTATATCTAAACCGTTCATTTGTTTTGTAACCTCATCTTATGGCATGGGCCTAAAAATGAGGTAGATCCAAAACTTATGTAGCCCCAACGAAGTTTTCAACGGTAAGTATTCAATCCCTGTTGCTCTCTATGGTGGGGTCCACTTGAGCTTTAGATTTACCTTATTTTTTGGCCCATGCTCTAAAATAATCTTGATAAATGGGTGGACGGTGTGGATATAGCTCACACATCATGGTGGGACCTACACAACTTTCCAAATATTGAGTGAAATTGGCACAGGAACCAATGCAATTTCATTTAATGTAATTCCAAGCTTTTCCATTCTTCTCAAACATGGAGTGGAATTGGCACAGGACCAGATGAATCCCATCCCACCTAATCCCTTCTAAGCCCACCGCCCAAACTGACCCTCAAGGTGTTGCTTGTACTGCGTAATGCCACCGGAACCCATATACCCACATAACTCGCATACTATGTGAGTCTTATCCGTAGCACTACGATAATGCCCATACTTCCAACCTGGGTCATTTGACTTGGGTTTCAAAGAGGAAGATTGGGAAGAAGACATGGTGTGGTGTGTGTATTGATTCTTCTTGTTATAGCTTGTAAGTTGTAAACTAGTAAAAACAAAAGTAAAGAGTCAAGATTAAAGAGATGGGAGAGGAAGTGGGAGTGAGAAATATTGAAAGAGAGAGAGAGAGAGAGAGAGAGAGAGAGAGAGAGAGAGAGAGAGTTATAAAAACACAAATATCATAATCTAAAATTCAGAAATATATTCTTGACTTCTTGTCTTGACTCTTGAATGTTGTAGACTTGTAAGTGTAGTCTTGTACTCTTGTTGCTCTTGTAGAATGTAAATTCTTGCCTTTGAACTCTTGATTTTTGAAAGTTGAATCTTATGAATCTTTTTGTAAGTTGTAACAAACTAGAAATTAAAAAAATAAATAAATAAATAAAAATTGTTTTGAGTCTCTTGACTCTTGAATGTAAAGAAAGTGAGAGAGAAAGAGAGCGTGTGTATGATTATGAATGTATATTATGTAACTAGAGAATGGATATAATAAATAAGAGAAAGTAGAAAATGAAATGAATGAGAATTATGAGATGTAGAAAATGAAATGATATCTAGAAATTAGAAAAAGATAGATGTAGAAAATGAAATGTGAGACTTGACTTGGAATTCAATTTCGATGTATTCTTGCTTCTACTTTCTTGAATCTTGATTGAAACTTGAAAGAAAGATGGAGCTTGGGCCTCGGAGGCTTTGAATTTGAGAGTTGAAAGATGGAGAAAGTAATTATGCAAGAGAGAATGAGATATTCGAGACTTTGAAAGTGTATGAGAGTATAAAGAGAGTTTGAGTGCTTGTAAAATGCAAATAGGAGGGTATGAATGTTGATTTTTTTTTTTTTAAAGAACAAAATTCAAATGGTATGAAAATGGTCAAATTTCTGACCGTTGGCCAATATGCGATCGCATATGCCACTGTCGCATATGCGATTTTGCACTCCAATGTGCCCATATGCGAATGTGTGGTCACACATGACAACACTGCCTAGAACTGAGTCGATCTCCTTTGTATCTTGCTATTAATGATGAGATGGCTCTTTTTTGTACCTCGGGTATTGAAGAGGATAGGTGTCCTGAGGAGATCGACCCTTTGCTGTTTTCTTCTCTCGTTCCCCTGGACATTTGGGCATTTGGTCCTTCAATGGTTGACATGTTAACCCTCCGTGCCCTTCGTCATTATGACGATGATGGTTGCGGTCAGATCTCGTTGTTAAGGTCATCTTCGGTGTCGACACGTGGATCCCTAAATCTTGATGGCGAAGATCATTCTCTAAATGAGGGGTCTTCAGTGGAGGGCTCCAATGATCTCGTCTTGTAACGGTGACAAGCGTCATTCGCCTACTGCCTTAGATCTCCAAGGTCAGGGCCCTCGTGTCAATCTTTTGAATCTTTAGTCTCCTCCTCGGCCTCTTTTCCTCATCTCTAGCTGATTGTGCAGGAGAGGAAGCCCCTCGAGTTCCTCTCCCATTTTTGCTTTTCTTATTTCTTTTCTCCCCTATCTTGCTCTCTTCCTTCGAGAGAAGTTGGTCAGTCCAAAGATGGTAGTTCTCCCTTTTGGTGAGAGGAAAGGCAGAGGGTGAGAATAGTTACCCAAGGAAGTTTCTATCTTGGAATGTTTAAGGGTTGGGATGGAACCAAAAGCGTCTCATTGTAAAGTCAGTCTGTAAAAAGTCCAGGGCCGCTATCATTGTCCTCCAGGAGTCTATGCTCCAAAGTGCGGACCATCATTTAGTTGAGTCTGTTTGGGGCAGTAAGCCTGTTGGGTGGGTAGCACTGGACTATGTTGGGGCGTCGGGAGGGATTCTGATGTTATGGAGGAAAGAAGATTCTTGAGTGGGGTTTTCTTTTTGTTTGAATATAGTCTTCATGGAGGTTGAGTCTGCATTCAAGTGGGTCTTTTCGAGAGTGTATGGTCCCAATCACCCATCACTTAGACCCAGTTCTTGGGAAGAGTTGTCCTAGGTCTTTTCCAAGTGGCTCCTTCCCTAGTGGAATGAGGTTTGCAAGCCATTTGCTGAAGGTGCTGGTATAAAAAGTCAGTATATGGTCAATTCGGCCTTGTTGGGAAAGTGGGTGTGGATATTTGGGGTCGAGGACTCCTCCCTCTAGAGAAGGGTTATAACTGCTAAATATGATACCACGACTATAGGTTGGTGGACCAGAGATTCTTCCTTTTATAGGACTTCTTTTCTCTGGAAGTCTATAGCTAAAACGTCCCATTTTGTTTCAGCTAGGTTCAGGTTTATGATAGGGAAGGGCAGTAGAGTTCGTTTCGTGTGCTTCCCCTCTTAAGAATTCCTTCCTTCTTTAGCAAATCTTTGCCCAACTGAGGGCATTTTTGTGGTTTCTTGTTTCTCCTTTTTGTTTTTTCGGGATAATCAGCGAAAGAGGTCCTTCATAATCCCCAACGGTTGCCTGTTATGTCTGAACACAAAAGAGTCAGTGGACCACCTGTTTCTTCATTGCTCCTTTTCTTGAATAGTTTGGTTAGGCATCTTTAGAGCAGCCTTAGTCAGCTGGGTGATGGTTGTTATGGTTCCTGATTTGTTTCTTTTGTGGCACTTTGAAGGAGGCTCCTTGGGCAGGAAAAAAAAAAGTGGAGAGCGGCATTGCTGGCTTCGTTTTGAGCTATTTTGTTAGAGTGAACTAATTAATGCTTCTGTAATTCTAAGGAATCAAGAGGGAGGGCTGCTATTAAGGTAGCTTGTTTTGTTAGGGAGTGGGCTCCCTAATGCGGTGTGTTTGTTTAGTTTTTGTTGGGTTTGTCTGGTAAAGTTTTGGGGTCTTTGGTTCATTGTTTCCTTTTTGACTTTTCTTCTCAGTTGTGTTCGTTTTTGTTTGTCTTTCTTTTTGGTCGTTAGCCCAATAAAATTATCATCTTTCAAAAAAAAAAAAAAAAGGAAGAATAAGAAGAAAGATTAGGAGAAGGGCAGGGATCAAGGAAATCATTCGTGAGGATAAGAGGAAATCAGGACACGAAGATGTAGTTCAAGAGATCAAGAGTCGGTTTGGAAGGTGGGAAGTAAGAGAAAAAAAAATATACCTGTCGAAGGAGGCTCATGGGAAAGGGGTGTCAAGTTGGAGGGTGGAGTAGGATTTAATGGTGTATCGAGAATCTCTCCAGTCAAGGGTTGAAGGAGGATGATGAAGCAGGTTGGGTGGTAAACAAAGGGGTGAGCATCATTGGCTAGATGGGGCAACAAAAGAGAAATAGTCGGTGGATGGGAGGGTCAAACGTCTAGCGGGAGTGATGAGGGCAAATGGTTGATGGAGAAATGGTGAATGAGTAGGCAAAGGGTGATGGATGGAAGCAAATAGGCATGAAGCCTTTGACAATAGGGAAGAAGGTTTCGATACAACTAGGCTCAATCCCTAAGCTCCCCACCCTCTTTGCGGAAAACTACCTAGAGGGGTGGACAGAGCTCAATTTCAAGTGTGTGTTTGGGAGATTTGTAACTATATCTGAAGTGGTGATTTCAAGAAGAAAAGGCTTATCCGACAGTAGATTAAGTCAAAAGATGAAGCTAATGAAGAGGAAAATCAAAATATGGAAAAAAAAGAAAAAGAAGAGAGGTATTAGGTGGGGGGGAGGGGGAAATAGAGGAAATCCTAAGTAGGATTTCATAAACTTGACATTAAAGCTAAGGATGTGGTTTTATCTGGCAAAGATACATTACTTTGAAGGAATTTTGGGCAAGAATACGCAAGATGTCTGAGGCTAAACTTAACCAAGGTGGTAATGTTGAACCTCCCGATTTATTTCATGTCTTTTTTTAAATGCCCAAAGTCGATATTTGATTAAACTAGGAAAAAAAAAAAAGAAGAGGGACTTCCTATGGAGGGGAGCGGAAGAGAAAAACAAATTTCATCTTATGAAGTGGGAGAATGTGTGCAAACCATGGGATCAAGGGGGAGTAGGTTTGAGAAGCTTAGAGGTAGTGAATATGACTTTATTAGGAAAATGGGTTTGGAGGTTCGGGGTGGAAGAGGGTAGCCTATGGAGAGAGGTGGTGGGTAGGAAAAGAAGAAGGCGGATTCGATCATCTTCCCTTATATAGATCTTCCTATCTTTGGAAATCAATGGCATCAATAAAAGGCAAGGTGTGGGAAGGGGTAGGTTTCTCTTCAAGAAATGGTTTGAACATTAGGTTTTGGGAGGACATGGGTGGGGCAATAGAAATTGTGTGAGGTCTTTCCTTGTCTAGCAAGTTGTTTGATAGAGATGAATATTTCGGTTGCTAATTGTTTCAATGTGCAAGGTGGGGAAATTATTTGGGCATTGTCGTGTAAGAGAAATTTAGACGATGACGAGATCGAGGAGTTGGTTAACTAGCTCAAGTTGCTCTACAAGGTGTATCCGATGTTATCATAGTTCGATTTGTTATTGTGGATCCCTGAAAAATCTGTTATATTTTCAGCAACATCTTTCTTCAATGTGCTTGGTGGCGGCAAGGGGGTTTGTTGGACAACTTATGTTTGGCGATATGGGGCTCCTCCTAAGTTTGCGGCATTAGCTTGGCTTGTGGGTGTAAGAAAGTGTTAACGGCTGATAATCTTCGCAAGAGGAAGCCAATTATTCCGAATGTTTGTTTAATGTACTGTTAGGATGGGGAATTGGTGGATCATCTATTTCATCATTGTTCGTTTGCAAGAAGGATGTGGGAATGTTTTTTGAATTTGTTTGGAATGGTATGGGTGTAGCCGGGATCCATTGGTCAATTCTTTCTAATGTGGCATGGAGTTGGCTTAGGGAAGAGAGGGAAAAAAGCAGAGCGATTATGCTTAGTAGCAGGGCTATGGTTCCTATGGTTGGAGAGGAATAATCGTTGCTTCAGGAATCAGGCAGGGCATATATCAGAGGTTTTTAATAGGGTCAAAATGCATGTGATGGAGTGGGCAATTGTGGCAAAGGCAATCACTCATTTCCCTAATAGTTTGTTAGAGTTGTTTTCCCCCCCTCTTGTTTGGCTTCTTTGTAAATCTTTGGTTGCGACCTTTCTGAATAAAATTATGCAATGTAAAAAAGAAAAAAAAAGAAAGAAAAGAAAAGAAAAAGAATACACAAGTCGTCTTAAGGTGAAAGAGATCAAATGGAAGTAAAGATCGGGGGTTGCTTGGCTAAAGGGGAGTGACAAGAATACAAGATTTTTTCATGGCGTAGTGAGCGCCTTGAGCAAGATGTAAAGGGTGAAAAAGGGAATTCTAGATAATTTGCACCTTTAAGGATCTCAAGGATGGAAGTGGACTTGCATGAGGAGTTTTCTAAAGCTGAAGTCAAGGAAGAGAAAAAAATGGATTTGTAATATGGTAGTTTGATTATATAAAGACTCGTTGACAACAGAAGGGTGGAAAAGGCCAATTCTAGATATTTTGCACTTTTAAAGCGTCTCAAGGATGAAAGCAGACTCGCTGGAGGAGTTTTCTAAAGCTGAAATCAAGGAAGCTGTGGACTCTTTGAGAAGAGAAAGCATCAGGGCCGGATGGATTCCCTTTAGCATTTTTTCCAGATGTTTTGGGAAAGTGTGGAAGGGGATGTGAGGGAGTTCTTGATGGAGTTTCACAATCGGGGGAAGCTCTTGAAGGAAATCGGGGCCTTATTCATTGCGTTGATTCCTAATGTTACAGGAGCAGAAAAACTAAAAGATTATAGACCCATTAGCTTAATTGGAAACATCTACAAATCATTGCTAAGATTCTAGCATATAGATTCAAAGGGATGCTAGCAAATGTAATTTCCAAGTTCCAAGGTGCTTTTGTTGAGGGTCGGTAAATTTTGAATAGCGCTCTAATTGCTCACGAGTGCATAGACTGTAGATACAAGGAAAGGTTATGTAGCGTTGTCTGTAAGCTGGATATTTGTAAAGCTTATGATCATATGGATTGGGGCTTTTTGGACTACATGCTTGGGAGAATCAGATGTGGGGTGAAGTGGAGGGGATAGGTGAAGAAGTGTATTAGCTTTGCCAGATTCTTGGTGTTGGTTAACGGATTGTCGGAAGGTTTTTTCCATTGCTCGAGAGGATTGAGGCAAGGTGATCCGCTATCCGCTCTCATTTTTGTGGTGGTAGCCAAAGCGCTGGGTAGAATGATTGAATGCGGGTAACAAAGTTATCTCTTTTGTGGTTTCTGTGCGGATAAGATGAGCTCCTTGGTTTCCCATCTTTAGTTAGCAGATGCTACACTCTTGTTTTGTGATGCGATGAGGTTATGGTGGAAAATTTTGAAAATGGTTATTCGATGTTTTGAAGTTGTTTCTGGATTGAAGGTGAATATTGCTAAAAGTGTAATGCTGGGTGTTCACTTGCCTAGGGAGGATCTTTTGAAGCTAGCTAACATTTTTAGGTATGAGGTGGGATCTTTCTCTTCCACCTATCTTGGGTTGCCATTGTGCATTGACAAGCTGTAAAAACATCTGTGGAATGTAGTAGTGGAAAGGGTTGAAAGGAAATTATCTCGATGGAAGTGCCGATATCTATCCCTTCTGGGTCGTATAACTCTAATTGAAACAAATTTGCCTATGTACTTTATGTCACTCTTTTGCTGTACAAAGTCGGTGCTAAGGAGATTGGATAGATTGCGTTCCAAGTTCCATTTGTTAAGTTGGAAAGAGGTGTGTAAGCCTTATGATGAGGGAGGGGTTGGAATTAAGGACTCGACGGTGATGGGTAGAGCAATGTTGTGTAAGCGGTTATGGAGGTTGGAGATGAAGGAAGATGCATTATGGAGGATTAAAATAGCTACCAAATATGGTTGTGGTGTAGGAGGGTGGTGCACTAAGGAATCATCCTTGTATAGAGCCTTGATGATTTGGACAAGGATTCTTTCAATAAAGTCAAGCTTTTGTTGAAGGGATGGGGGAGAAGATTCAATTTTGGAAAGATGTGTGGTTTGGGGATACACCTTTGCAAAAATATGTTTCTAAAAATTGCTCGACTGACTTTGACCCACAACATACTGGTAACATGCTGTGTCTAGATGTGTAGTAACTTTGTGGTGTGGCCTACACCATGCTGTTTGTTCCTTTCGGATGAAGAGGTGATAATAATGACTTTGCTTCTTAAACTCATTCATTTGTATTATTTGGCTAGTGGGTAAAAGGACCGAATGATGTGGCGAAGGGACAAATCAAGGAGTTTCTTAGTTAGGTCATTCTACCAAATGCTTCACAAACTAGGGGCAGATGGAGCATCCAAGAATACAATGTGTGGTTCTACAGTGCCGCTCCGAAGATTGTAGCTTTTAGCTTGGCTTGTTGGTAGGGAAAGTGTCTTGGGCCTGGAGAATCGTTAGTAACAGGGGATTGTATTACCTAATGTTTGCTTGATGCGCAGTGCTAACTCCGAATCAGTCAATCATCTCTTCCTCCATTGCCCATTTTCTCTCAAGGTGTGGAATGTTTTTTTCACTATTTTAAGTGTATCTTGGGTCTTGCTGAGTTCAACTAGTAATTTGTAGATGGCTTGGCATGTTGTGGAGAAGAAGGCTTTGTAGCGGCAATGTTTATTCGTGAGTCTTTGGGTGATTTGGGAAGAGAGAAACGGGAGGTGCTTCAATAATGTTAGCTAGAACTTTTGAGTGGCTGACGGTGAGGGCAAGGGGTTTTGCCATGGAATGGGGGTGCGTGTAATGATGGGAGCAGTGTTCGAAATATTGGTATCGCGTTACATATCGTACCCTTGGGACGGATACATATCGGTTATCGCATGAGATATGTCTGTTGTATCACATAATGTATTGCTGTTGTTGGAAACATGGGGAAACATTGGGAAATTGGTCGTATTTTTCAATGAAACTTCAACAATTGTTTAAAAAGACATCAATGCATACTTATAAATCAAAATGTTACAAAAAACAAGTGCACATAATAGGTTTTCTTTGTATGGGGTCTTAATCTATGTGTTGTTTAACTGAATTGATGTAAGTATATTCAAAGTCTATTTGATACGGAAACAAGCGCATTCAAGATGTACCAACGAAGAAAGCGTCAACCACAAGTGCCGTCCTTGTGGATAGACGACTATTGACGAGCTGAAGACCTTTCACATGTGATTGATTGGACATATAGAAGACCCCACTCAGGGAAGACACATGTGAAGGAAGATTGGAGAAAGAAGATCGAGCGCCTGAACTTTCCCGTACTTATGTTATTTGCGCGTTTTTGCTTAGTTAGGGGTCTTTTAGTAATTTTATGTCTTTATTTGCTTATTCTAGGGGTATTTTAGTAATTTTATGTCTTTATTTGCTTATTCTAGGGGTCTTTTAGTAATTTTATGTCTTTATTTGCTTATTCTAGGGGTATTTTAGTAATTTTATGTCTTTATTTGCTTATTTAAGTGGGCTAAAGCCCTAAACTCGAATTTTTAACTATTGATTAATGAAAAGCAAACCCTTTGGTTGCCCCCTTCCTCTCTTCTCTCTAATGGTGCTTCTTCTCTTCCCTTGATCTTCCTCTTCTAATTTCTTCTTGTGCCCCTCCAACTTCTTCAAGGTAATTATTTTCTTCTTTCTATTTTCCAGTTTTGGTTAATCCTTCTTCGATCAAAATCTTGAGAACCGATCTAAACCCTAAACCCCAAATTCTCAAATCCCTAATCCGAGAAACTTCTTGGTTCTTCGGACTAGTGATCTTCATTGATCGATTGGGTGTGACCATGCAAGATCGGGAAGTCTCATCCTCACGGATCCAACCTAAGTAATAATTGAATGCCATACTCCATGGTTGTGATGATGGCCCGCTCCATCGCATGTTTCCTTTATGATTTTCTCAGTTATGATGATTACTGCTAGAATTTTAGATCATTTATTCATTTTATTTCCACTGTTTAATTATGTTCATAAGCATGCATCATAATTAGGGCTGTCCTGCGTCACTATTCATATCATTTATAAATGTAAAACGATGTGTGGAAACACAAGCAATACATTCAAAAGCAAAAGAAGAATCACTAGATCAGGTTACATACATGTTTGATTTTATGTTTGGACATAATGATTTCAACTGATTTGCGCGAAATTAGGATTTTTTTTTTTTTTCAATTTTCTGCAACTGGGCCCATGTCCTCCAAATCTCGAAAGCGAAGCTTCCAATCTTTTTCATGCAAAACATGAAAAATCATGGATTTGTAACAATTGGACACTGATTTAACATGATTTACAAAAGAAAAAAAAAAGGATCAAAAATAAAAAATGCTCACTGGATCAAACATGTGGGATATATCCCACTACTTGTGTCTATCGTATCGCACAAGTGGGATACAAGATATATCGTGGGATATATCAGCTGATATCATCGATATTTAAAACATTGGGTGGGAGAATGAGTGTATTTTGTCTATGTAATTCAGTGGGGAGGTTTGCTTGTTGTGATCTTCTTCTTCTTCTTCTTCTTCTTCTTCTTCTTCTTTTTTATTTATTTTTATTTTTATTTTATTTTTGCACCATCTTGGCAATTTGTTAATAAAATTACCATTACCTCTAAAAAAATGTTTGAATAATACGATCTTGATTTTGTTAGAGAGTGAATTCAATAAGCCTTCAAACGGGACTACGAGTGCAATTTTGTATCATTCTGACATCATTTATGAAGCAACCACAACTCCTTGATGTGAGATATCACAAGAACTAAAGAGTTGGCACAAGCAAGATACATAAAATACCACCTTACCATTGTTGATTTCATGTCCTAACAGGCTCTACCAACAAGGTTCTCACACCAAAAAACCAAGCTAAGAACTCTTTAATATGCAAAGAATTATGGAGATTCCATTGTCCTTTCTTTCTAGCAAGGGTTACATATTTATAGACGGAAAACTAGAATCTAGACACTTTAAATAATGAACCTAGACACTTAATTTTAAACAACGAATCTAGACATTATTTTAAACAATGTATCTAGACACTTTATTTTAAACAATAAATCTGAAGACACTTTACAATGAACCTAGACATTTAAAACATTAATTACACGAGAAGATGCCTAACACAAATTCCTGAAATATCTTCCTTGAATAATGATCTAATCATAGAGTAGGGTTGTGGGTCTCCCTCGTAGATCATTCACTAATTCAGCCATCCAATTTCAGATCAGACTCTTTCGAGTCTTTTTGTTACTCTGAATATGATCCAAGGACTACTTTGTTAGTGCCATCACTCGATCTATCTCGTCATCAATTTGTTACCTGGAAAGTTTCATTAAAAAAAAGTTATGAAAAATAGGTTACTGCTTACTGGTATCATGATCCGTTTCGACTCTCCTGCTTCTTTGATGCTCCTGAATCAATGGCTAAGTTGAAGGTAACCCAGGTCAAGGTGGTATTGGATATTACATCAGCAATTATATGGATCATTGGGATTCTCATATTTGTTTTCTGCTATACTTGGGACGACTTGGACCTCTCCCGGTGCTTCCAAAATTCTTTCCATGGGGTCCATTGACCTCCTGTTAGCTCTCATATCCCCAGTAGTCACCAAAAGGAACCAGTCCACTGACCTCTCGTCTGCTCTCAATTTGTGAATATTCACAAGAAGGAAACTATGGCAGATGAGCCAGCAAACTTTGCCTTTGTTTTGAATGGCCTCCAGATATTTGTTTAATTACCTTTTCATGCTTACGATAGTCAGCTGCCTACACACTCAACACTGTGCACCCAAATTTGTTATAATAAATAAATAAAGCCATGCCAAACCAGCCTTGTATTCCAGTGAATGTCATCCAAGGGTGATGGGAAGATTCAAAAGCTTACTTGGAGACAAAAGTTCCACTTGAGTTCACAGATGAGACTGATGTGTGTTTGTCATTCTAGTAGGATGAGGAATACCTGGAGTATTACTTTTAAATTCTTTTGTCGGCATGATTCTGTGGAAGTATAGTCCTGCAAATGTTTGATGTCTGCTGCAAAATTAGTCTAGTGAGTTACGGTTCCATAACACATTATATTAGTATTTGAACGCATTGGCTTTTGATATTATCTACCTGACAATGTAGGAACCAATAGTTCTTTTCTGGTGATAAATGTTCCACCAATGTCTCTGTTACAAATCCTATGGCCTTATACTAATTTTTCTCTGGTCAATCATAAAAGTAGATTATTTCAGCTATTTCATTTGTCCATTTTGCTTGTACATAACTTGCCATGCTTGATTGTGTTCAGGAATTCCTCTCTTTCTTCCCGTAAGACAAATTGTTCACCCAACTCTTGGAAAACATTATATTAGAAATGTCTTGCCTTATGGGAATCTAGGTGATGGGTTTGAGCCCATAGATCAATGGTAGGCATTCTTGGCTTCAACATTGGTTTCTGGATTTGCACCCAACACACCTACTAAGAAAATTAGATGACTAAATATTTGTAGGGAAATAATCTTATTACCATTTTTAATTGTTAAATTCAAGCGTTGCCAGGTTATGAATGCTTTTGTAGTTTATTGACAAAAGACGCTATTTCTTGCCAGCTACCTCTGCCCTATTTTAAGGTGGGATATTTGACCGCACCTCCTGCTGGGAATCCAATTGCACCTCACAGTGATTGGAGAAGATCCCAATTTGTTTTGAATCATGAAGGACTTCAGCAGGTCAGATTACTATACCTGGCTTTTGATGTAAATGAGCTTCAGATGGGTAAATTATTATCCTTTATTTATCACAGGAAAATATCATATAAATAATGCATATAAATATTTTCTCACAGTAGATTTGTCATTATCTTTTGTACATTTTGGATTTTATATTTGGTATGGTAAAAGGGATGCGTGGTCCTCGATCATGAATCATTTAATGCCCATATAAAATCTATATAGAGTCTTATAGGCTGCTTCAAGAAACTGTCTCTGGAGCTTTCCTATCTGGGTTGAAGAGATTAAGGAATTCTGTAGTTCTGCTGGGGTTACTTCTCATCCTCATGGGAGGGAAATTCTGTTGTTGATACTGTGTCTAGAGAAAGGGTGGATAGACCCCTTCTTTTCAGGGATTCCTTCCTCTGTTGTATTCTTTCTCCTTCTCTTTTTCTTAATAAAATCTTATTTATTAATTAAAAAACCTTTTTTTTTTTTCTATTTATATTTTTGCGTTGCAATTTGTTTACTGCATTTATGTATATGCTGCAACTTGCTGTTAAAAACAATGGGGCAACTTGTTTAGCTCGAATAGATATTTATTTATTTATTTTCAGCTCAGATGGAAGTCAAGTGGTTAAACTATAAATATGATATATGATTCCTCTACCAGAGAGCAGTGAGTGGAAATAACTTTCAAAAGTTGGTTTTTTTTTTTTTTTTTTTTTTTTTTTTTTTTTTTAATGCAACCTCCAAAAATCTGGATATTATGTATTCTCGTCTGTCCATTTTTATTTTTTTATTTATTTATTTTTGAATTTAAGCATGAGCAACTAATTCTTCAGATAATGGTAGAGACTGCAACTGTACTAAATCCATTGGAGTAGTTTGATTTTAAAGATATCCAGTATCTGGTGTCATAGAATGCCAAATAGGGGAGGAGATGTGGAGGGGGACAGAGAGGTAGAGGAGCTGAATGAGGGTGCTGGGATTTGATGACAATGTTATGAGTAATTTCAAACACCCCAACCTCTTGAAAACCCCCTTAATCCTTCCAAAACTCTCAAGAAAAACCAACCATACTCTTCCTCTTACCATTTCATTCCCTCTCCCTACTCTCCATTAATGGAGTTTCTCCTATTTTATGCATTTATTTGGTTTTAGTAGCGCCTAATCGAACTCAGGTGTTTGAGGCTGATTGTTGTTGTTATTGAAATTCTCAAGTGAATGCGCTAAATCTGTTTCTGCAGGTTAACAAGGTTGAAAGTCCTTCTGTTAGGTCGTATACTGCAGCATACATCGGTAAATCAGCTGTTAAAGTCGATGTTCCAGACATTGTTTCTGTATCAGCATGTGTAGATCTTACCTTACCACCAGGTGCAGGACTCTGTATTGATACAATTCATGGACCAGTTTACTTGGTAAAGATTTCCTTCCTCAAGTCCATTGGAAATTTATTTGTTTGTAGGCAGGAGAAAGGATGTTGTCTTTAGTCATGTAAGTGGCTGGTTTATTATTTGAACTTCAAAATTCTTTGTCACGCTACTGAAGTATCTGATAGAGTGCTGCCTCAGTTGTGCTCCACTACTTGACGCCATACTCCATGTGATAAGCCACCCTTCCCTATCTTCCATCTTCAGTGACAACCTAGCACATAATCAGTCGTGACCGTGCTCTGGCATCTTGACTGTCCATTCATAGTCCTAGGTCAGTGCAAGAAACACCACAGAATGGCATATCCTACACTACTGGTGGTGCCTTAATTCATGTCCTTTTTCTGTCGTTATTCTGATGTTTGATTCACAAATGTAAACCATTTGCGTATTGGAGTCTGTTGTTTTGGTAGCACTTCTTGAATAGACGTGCATTTGTTTGTAAATTCAATAAATTCACTCACCTGAAGCCCTCATCTTCCACTACTGCTGCCATAATTTCTACTTGAAGGTACAAAAAACATTCCATGGCTATAGACTACAGATACAAGAAAATTGAATGGATAAATAACCATTTGATGACATATTGATGGAGACATCAGAGGACCTATTCAGGGGTACTAGAGACGGAGACGACCATTCACATTAGTGCAATTTTCTTTGTGGATGGGAGACGAGTTCCAGATGGGGCCCGCCGGGCCATTTTAAAGACCCCACATGCATTGGACGTGCATCAGGAAGACTCCACCTTGGGATGATACATGTGGGTTGCTTAGGAGATCATTTTTGTCATAGGATTTCTATTTCGTGTCGATCCGACCGTTGGATGTTGTTGATCAGGACATCGGGCCACCTTGGACTCTGATCTTGCTTTCTTTATCCATTTTTCTTATTTTTAGGATTTATTTGATGGTTGAGATTGATAATAAATGTTTTAGTTTTCTTATTTTGGACGATAGGCCACTTCACTTAAGTGAGTGGCATAGTTGTAATTATGTTGAATTTTTAATAATAAAAGCACAGGGGGGTGGAGATCCAACCCCATTGGATTTCCTGATTTAAAAAGAGAGAGAGAGAGAGAGAGAGAGAGAGAGAGAGAGAGAGAGAGAGAGAGAGAGAAACTCTTGCTTTCTTCTCCCATCTTCATGCGATTTGAAGATACTTTCATTCGATTTAGAAGGAAGATTGGTACGAGGCTAATCTTCATCAACGGAGGTGCGAGGTCTTCATCAATCCCCACACCATCTTCTCTTTTCTTCCCCATCCAGGTATTTTCTTCAAGTTCTTCATTCTCTCTATCCCAAATCTTCTTCTTCTCCCAAACTCAACTTTCTCATACCCATCCGCAATCTAAAACCCTAACCAACCTAAACCCATCCATCCCACGCCACATGTGTGAATCCCACGTAGCCCATTTTGGCTTTCCATCATCCTTATATCAAAACCCCTTTCTTCCATTCCCAAAACCCTAATCCTAAACCTAAAATCCCTAACTTTCCTAGAATTTTCCTAATTTCTTAAAAAACCCTAATTCCAAAATTCTTAGTTCCCATGAATCCTAATTCTTTAAATTTCATATTTTCCCCATCTAACCCTAATCATAAAACCTACAAATTTGTCCCTTGAGATTGGTAGTTCTATCCTTCCATCGGTCCTAGTTTTAATTGATTTATGTGATTTCTTAGCATGCGGGCATTTGATTTAGGTTAAATCAGATTTTATTTCCTATTGTTTACTCTTAATTACTTGGTAGGTTATCATCTCTTGTTAATTGAATTACTTTGTGGACTCTTTCATAATCTCCACGTTGCATGCTAGCATTAAATCATGCGTCCTGCATCAAATTTAGTATCAGAGAGATAAGTTTAGCATAAGATTTTTGTGTTGCATCTAGGTTAGAGTCACATCTAGGGTTAGTAGAGTATGCATTGCATAAAGGATTATATTTCTGAATTTTTGTTGGAGTATCTTATTGCTGAATTTTCAATTTGCATCCCCACTTATACCATTGCTGAAATTTCAGCATGGTAATTTCAGGTTATTACATTGCTGAATTTTCAGCTTGTAATTTTTGGATTACACCCGTGCTGAATTTTCAGTTTGACACCCTAGGATTACTATCTTACTGAATTTTCAACGTAAGATTTGAGGATAGCAACTTGCTGGATTTTCTGGTTAGTGTGTCTAGCGTGATCTCTAAGTTAGTACTATCATTGTCATCAGATTGTCCTAGGACGTAGGGTTTCCTTTTAGAGTGTCTTTGTGTATGCCCACTCGTTCTGGACGTGGCTTTGGTCTACATCCCACTATGAATTTAGAGCAGATTGTCGAGGCCCTTAATGCTATCAACAATCGTCTAATGGCTATTGAAGCACACAATAAGACCACCATGACTCAATTGACCGTGACTAATGCGCGTATTGATCAGCTTGAAGCCTTCATTCAAGCAAACCCCGACATGGGGGAAGATGTCCAATCACAAGCCGGGGATCAAATTGAAGGAGTTGAGACTGTGCCACTGTGCCACTATGAATTTAGAGCAGATTACTGAGTCCCTTAACGCTATCAACAATCGTCTGACGGCTATTGAAGCACACAATAAGACCACCATGACTCAATTAACCGTGACCAATGCGCGTATCGATCAGCTTGAAGCCTTCATTCAAGCAAACCCCGACATGTGGGAAGATGTCCAATCACAAGCTGGGGATTAAATTGAAGGAGTTGAGACTGTGCCACTTACAATTATTAGTCGTGCTTTAAGCCAAATTGTAGAAAGTGATGATTGGTGTAGGGATTCAATTTTCTACACTTGTGCTAAGTGTGGTGGCAAAAACTGCAAGGTGATCATTAATAGTGGCAGCTGCATCAATGTGGTATCTGCTCACATCATGGACCACTTAGGTATGCTAGTCATTCCTCTCCCTTAGCCCTATCGAGTCTCATGGGTTGATGCATCTTCGATTCCAATTTCTCAGCGTTGTCCCATTCCCATCCAGTTTGGTTCTTATACGAACAAGTTATGGTGTGATGTTTTGCCTATGGATATAGGCCACATCATTTTGGGCAGGCCTTGGTTGTATGACAGGGACGCAACACTGTTCGGTCGCTGGAATACGTGTTCGTTTATATATAGAGGCAAAAGGATTGTCTTGAAGCTTCTCCCGCTCAAAAGCACCTCGGAAGAGGAGGACGTCAAGAAACGTGGTCCCGAAGGTGTGATGAAACTCTAACTTGAGTCTCTTCTTATAGTTAATGCTAAAGAGTCTGAAAGAGAGACAAACTGATTTGACGTTGTATACCCACATGGTAAGTGAGGTCACACCTAAGGTTATTATGGAGATGCCACCTAAGGTTACACCTGAGGGTAGTGTAGAGTTACCATTTGAGATGAGTCCGGTATTTAGAGGAGTCCAATGTTGTTACTCCAGAGGGCATGCCGGATGAGCTTACATCCATGCGGGACATTCACACATTCACTCTACCAAACCTTCATCACGATCAAATGAGTACTAGGGAGGAAGTGGATTTGGAAAGACAAGTAAATGAGCCTAGGACCCCTATAGATTGCATACCCATGACTGTGTTCCATAGGCCATCAGAGTCTGCACATGCATCTACACAACATATGCATGATTTGCATGTGGAGATTAGAAAAAGAATCAATACAAGTAATGAAACATACAAAATGATCGTTGACTCACGCCATAGGTTTAAAGAGTTTGTTATGGGTGATGAAGTCATGATTAAAATACGTCCAAAAGTTTTTCCATAGAGAACCATAAAAAAATTATAAGCTCATAATATTGGACCATATAAAATCTTGAAAAGGCTAGGTTCGAATGCTTACTTGATAGATCTTCCACCTAACATGGGTATCAGTTCCACATTTAATGTGGAAGATCTTATACCTTTTCATGGACATTCCTTTAACCCTCACATGAACTTTGATGATGATGCTCCCGACTTGTCCCATAACCCATGGCCATTACTTGACCCATTTTCTCAACCTTTACCATCCATACCTACGAAAAGAGAGGAGATCGAGGATATCTTAGATGAAGAAGTAGTTTCCACACAACATGGCGTTTACTAGGAGTACCTTGTCAAGTGGAATGGTAGACCAAAATCAGACAATACATGGATCACAGAGGCAGAGCTTCAGTGACGAGACTTAGATCTCCTCGCGCATCACTGCAGATTTATTTCGCCAGAGGCGAAATCTTCTTAGCCGAGGGGAATTGATGGGGACATCAAAGGACCTACTCAGGTGTACCAGAGACGGATACGACCACCCACATTAGCTTAGTTTTCTTTGTAGATAGGAGACGAGTTCCAGATGGGGCCTGCCGGGCCATTTTGAAGACCCCACATACATTGGACGTGCATCAGGAAGACCGCACCTTAGGATGATGCATATGGGCTGCTTAGGAGATCATTTTTGTCATAGGATTTCTATTTCATGTCGATCCAACCGTTGGATCTTGCCGATCAGGCCATCGGGCCACCAGATCTTTAAGATCTGGGCCCCTTGGACTTTGATCTTGATTTCTTTATGTTTTTTGTTATTTTTAAGATTTATTTGACGATTGAGATTGATAATAAATGTTTTTGTTTTCTTATTTTGGATTATGTGTCATTTCACTTAAGTGAGTAACATAGTTATAATTATGCTGAATTTTTAATTTCGAATTTTTAATAATAAAAGCACAGGGGGTGGAGATCCAACCACATTGGATTTTGTAATTTTTTAAAAAAAAATAAAAGAGAAAAGGAGAAAAGCTTTTGCTTTTTTTTCCCATCTTCATGCGATTTGAAGATGCTTCCATACGATTTGGAAGGAAGATTGGTGCGAGGTTAATCTTCATCAACGGATGTACGAGGTCTCCATCTATCCCCACACCTTTTCTTTTCTTCCCCATCCAGATATTTTCTTTAGGTTCTTCATTCTCCTCATCCCAGATCTTCGTCTTCTCCCAAACCCAACTTTTCCATACCCATCCATAATCTAAACCCTAACTGACCTAAACCCATCCATCCCATGCCACACGTGTGACCGTACGACCACACGTGTGAATCTCACCTAGCCCCTTTTGGCTTTCCATCATCCTTATATCAAAACCCCTTTCTTCCATTCCCTAAACCCTAACCATAAACCTAAAATCCCTAACTTTGCTAGATTTTTCCCAATTTCTTTAAAAACCCTAATTCCAAACGTTTCAATTCCCGTGAACCCTAATTCTTCAAATTTCATATTTTCCCCATCCTAACCCTAATCACAAAACCTACAAATCTGTCCCTAGAACGTACCTATGCTAAATTGGTAGTTCTATCCTTCCATCAATCCTAGTTTTAATTGATTTATGTGATTTCTTAGCATGCAGGCATGCGATTTAGGTTAAATCAGATTTTATTTCCTATTGTTTACTCTTAATTACTTGGTAGGTTAGCATCTTTTGTTAATTGAATTACTTTATGGACTCATTCATAATCTCCACGTTGCATGCATCCTGCATCACATATGGTTTAATTGAAGATATAGTCATTTGATAGAGTAGAATTCCATAACAGGATTCGTATAGTTGATCCCAATTAGTTAGGATAAGGCTTAGGTGATGATGGTTATCATGATGAGTGTATTAATAACCTAAAAGGAAAAAAAAGGGAAGGGAAGGGAAGAGAAGGACAAGAAATAACTAGTATAATTACTCAGTTCCATTTGTTCTTCAAGAATGTCATTCTGATGTTTTGCTTAAAAGAGATGAAAATACAGTTCCCCAAAAATTGAGATACAGAGAGGAGCTGGCACAGTTTTGGTTTGATTGATTTGCGAAAACGTGGAATGTGCTCTTGTATGATCTGGAGAGGTGATAGATGTTGATTTAGAAATGACCATTTTCAGCAATAGTCAGCAGAGATTTATTTTTTTTCCTTTCTATTTTGATGGCTAACTCCATGGCAGTATATTTCACCTCTGCTCCTGGCACCCATCTAGACCCTAATGATCCACTTGAATTACCATCAGCCTGTCTAAAAGTTATAATTGTTTGTGTTCCCAGTCCAGTCAAACCACCAAATGTTTGGAGGCTCTGATGGGTTGGTGCGTTATTCAAGTGCCTGTGTGGCTTCTCCATTATACCCCCCCTTGACCAAGAAACAGCGCAGAAAGCATTGTCTATCTGTTCTCGGACGTCTAAATTGGATGCATCTTCATCATGATAATGCTTGCATTTTCATATCACTAACTCATCCTGTTATTCATGATTTGCCTGGCCTTTTGGTCTTTGGAACCCCAAGCTTCATAGAAAGCTTAAATATTTGGCTCTCATGTCTTGCCAATCAGCTTAGATGTATGGCACTATGGTTAGGTTAGTGTTGATGTCTTCTTGACAAGAGTAAAAAAGTTTCAGACTCGTCTCTTTAACAGTAGATTTTCTGCAGAAAGAAAAAGGAAGCTGTGAGCTCACATCCATGCAGGCATCTGATCCTTGCCTAGTGGATTACCTGACTTAAAATATTGGGCCAGTCAACCCATCAGACAGATCATGCATATGTTGAATGGGGACCATGTGCGTTCTTTTTGAAACTGTCCTTTGTTTTGTACATGTGTAGCCAAGTGGATGAGTTGACCAGACTATTTTTCGTCCAGCTCATGACCATGTTGGGGTTCACCTGATGAATGGCTTGGATGTCCCAAACAGGTGGGCACCTGTGACTGCATGTAGTGGGAGCACGGCTTAACAAAACTCTAACATAGGCTTTCAGTTTTACAGGCAGGACTGTGAAATAAGCTACTTTGCAAAGAAAAATGGGTTCCATCTGTAGCACCACATATAAATTTTTTCTTTTTCCAGAACAACTGCATCTGTAGTACATGCTTTATTTATCTTATTTTGATTTTGTCAAGTACAGCATAATTTTTCTTTTCATTGATTGAACTCGGAATCTGTAATTTATGTTATGTCTTTCAGGTTGCTGACACATGGGAATCCCTGGATGGTTGGCTGGATGCTATTCGCCTTGTTTACACCATCTTTGCACGTGGAAAGAGTGATGTTCTTGCAGGTGTTATAACTGGCTGATTGACGAATTGTTGTGGGCAATCACTTCTATGCAGATGATACTGGGCCTACGTTGATATTGTTTGTTCAAATAAAAGGACTGTAGAATATTCATGTTTTGCAATGTTCTTTTGAACTGTATTATCCTCCCATCATTATAATTCGTTTCGAGTTATTAGACTGGCAATGTCTAGGTTTTTCTACTTTCCTGGACTGTTTTGGCTTGTGCTGGTCTTTCTTTTTCTTTTCCTTTTTCCTTCTTTTTAATTTTTTCGTTTTCTATTTGGCCTTCAAAATCATCAGGACTTATGAGGATTTAATGCAAAATAACCATGGACTTTTGCTCCTTTTTTTTTTTTTTTTTTTGTTTTTTTTTGTTTTTTTGTTTTTTTGTTTTTTTCCCCTTAAATTTACTAGGCCTGGGTCAGAAAATTGCCCACAGAAACGGATAGTCTGCATCAAGAGAGTGAATGAATGTGGATGCTGAAGAGGATCATATGCCAGAAATCAAGTAATCCAAGGAGAAATGAAATCTGGTGAATCCTGCAATGCAAGACAAGATCTTCTGCAGGTTTCTGTGATCTCTTTAATGAAAGGTGAAATGAAATGAAGAGTCTTGTGGTCACAGGGAGTTAGAGCCAAGCTAATTTTAAGAGAGTCTGTGGGGCCCACATGGACTGATTTACCAACTTACAATCACAAGTTGCCTTGAGCCGTTGGCTGAGGCAGTTCGCACCCAATACAACCATCGACTTGGATCTTCGCATCTGCTCTGAGCAGTTTTTGGGTGGCCAAAACGGAAATTTTCTCCAACAAGAGGTGTAAATCTGTAATAGGTATTCATGCTTAGGCAAGTGGCTCGGCTGAGGGTTGATGCGCAATTATGGCTGGAGGAAACTGAGTGGCTGAGGGTTGCCTGATTAGACCGAAGAGAAGATGGGACAAGTAACAAGAAAGGTGAATGGCTCCTGATTGAGAAAGAAGATAAGACGGTCAGAAAAATGGTAACTGAGTTTCCTCTTCCCTTGTTGTCTCAAATGGAGGAGAGCTCTTTTCCTTCTTCTTCAATCAAGTAAAGACTCACTACTGGTTGAATCTCAAGTGGACCATCTTGCATTATCAAATAAGGGCTTAGACGCTGTCGGATCCCATTCTTCAACCCCACTCTTGTTAAGTCAGATTAGGGAAATGTACACAGATTCATTCCTGTTAGAAGGGTAATCTCTTCCAGTTTCCTCTGCACGCGTCACAGATGGTTGGTGCGACTTTCACTGCGTGGAGTAATGGACGGCCCAGATGCTCGGATGTGTAAGTGGAACAAAGAAACTGATGTTCAGGCAAGTATGATAAAAATCCAGGTATAAAAAATATATATAAAAACAGATTTAAATGCGGTGGAGGTCCACTTGTTTAGATTGTGGAGAAGCTAATGGTATTGGGAGTGGGATGCCCTACCGCACTAGCATCCAAAAAGTAGGAAACGTTGCTTCGACCATCAGCAAACTTGTCTGAATCAAAGCACCAAACTGGAGCTTAACATCAGGACCTTTTATCAAATGGCCCACCTCCTCCTACGTCACTGTTACACAATAGAACCTCCTTAAGTTGTGAGATCTAGTTAGATACGTTATCCTTCGTTAACCTCCTCACATACTGCCAAATAAGCATTAAAATAATATATAAAATGGAATTGTTGTGGCTCTTCGCCTCTTCAAATTTCAAGAGGTGACTCGCGGGAGATCCTGGCCGCTTATCAAGTGGGACCCTCTTGGCTCAAAAATAAGTCTCAGGTGGACCTCCAGTTTATATTGCGTGGAGACTTTACATTATATTTTCCTTTATCTAATCTTTTTTTTTTTTTTTTCCCTCTCATGCATTGTGAGTTTGTGACCCGGCTGATAAGTGGACGGTCCTGATTTTTCAGCAAGGGCATGTTAAGAAAAGGGTCCCACGTGATGAATGATGAATCTATGCGCTTCTTTTAGATAAAAGAGAAGGTAGGGTGAGGACGGCACCTTGACTCTCAATCAATATGAAAGCGGATAGGTTACCTTGTTCTTTATCTTTATTTGAATGTGAAATACATTACAATCACTACAATTAGAGATATACTAGTTTAATGTTTCTTGAAGCCATACATGGGGATTTTCATTTGGGAAGAGTAGGCCTTGTCGTGACTGCTTTATACGGAAGAGAGAGAGAGAGAGAGAGAGAGAGAGAGAGAGAGAGAGAGAGAGAGAGAGAGAGAGAGAGAGGTGGGGCACTTAGTTTTTGTTTCTTACTGAACATAGAATATAAAATATAAGAGCCGTGTTACTGATTTTACTAAGAAAGCTTACAGGCCCAAGGTTTTCTTCATTAAATGTCTGTACTTGTCGCCATCGTGTGCGATGCACGAGAGAGAGAGAGAGAGAGAGAGAGAGAGAGAGAGAGAGAGAGAGAGAAATATTATAGAGTTATTTGATACTCCGGCGTACTACTACTACGCTTGATATGCAGGCACTTTATGGTGACACATCTGGTGTACAAAGGCTAAACTGTGGAACTCATTGTCACAAAGTTACATTCCAAAAATTGGATGGCTTTTACAATCCTAACCTCTAATTCATGGAAACTTGTTTCTTGAAGGATGATAATCAGATATGTTTCAGTTTTAAAAGTCCAATCCAAAAATTTGATACTCAGATAACTAAATAAGCATTTATTTTTATTTTTTGTTTACAGTAAACTTAAGCCGATATATAAAAATTGGACAGTTTAATTTAAATTACTTGTATGCCATGAATGCAGCTGCTAAGGGCCTATTTGGAATGTGGGATTAAGTAGTCTTGCATTGTATTAGGTGGCATATAAATTTCATCTGCATTTGAAATCAATGGAAATGATTGAATTAATCCTGATATTTGACCTTTCAGTCCCAACAAAAGATACTTTTGAAATCCACTGCATTTGTAGTCCCATGTTGATGCATGTGTTTTATCTATGCCACCCATCTATATTGCCTTTTACATATGACAACTGAGTTGAACGTGAATATAGGTGAGCGGCATCAGTTGTGAAATCTAGTCATTGATTACAATTCCAGTATCCACCTACCATTGGTTTTTCATAATACTCCTAAAGGAAGAATTAGATCCCAAATTTGGAATTGGATGGTCGAAATACCATGATATTTCCAGCCATATAATCATTATACAATAATGATATTAATTCCATCTAATACAATGCAATGCATCTTTAAGAACAGGCCCTAAGCAATTAATAAGTGGACCGGATATCATTCATCACAAACTTCCAGATTATCAACATTTTTCTCAATATTATAACTGTCATTGTTGCTGATGAGATCCTTGGTTCCTTTTAAGTCAAAGAAGTGCACTACAAGCCACATGCGTGTATAATTGGATGTTGCAAAAGCTTACAATAGGCAACAGTATGTCCATTAAAATCTGGCAAGATAGATGCATCCTGATAGACAAGCAAAGACGTGGATTGCCAACCACCTCCATCACAGGAAGTTACTATGATCCGAAGTTAGGAGGGGCCCACTATGATGTTTGAAAGAAATCTACCATGTCCATCCCTTTTGCTACTTCATGTCATGATCCAAAAATCAAGTGAGCAATAGATAAAAAGTGGAGAGGGAAATGCCTACCATTGAAACCTTCTCAGGGTCTACCTAGTTGTTTATTTTCGGTCCAAACCGTTCATAAGGTCCTTCCCACTAATAATGTTTGTGGTCTAAGACTTAGTACTCAAAATCAAGAAATTCTGTAATGTTTGCGGTCCAAGACTTAGTACTCAAAAGAGCACCTTAAATGGGCCCAATTAAAATTCACCTCCTCAAACGGATCGCTATCAAATCAAACTAGGTCAAACTAAATTTTGATGGATCAGCTGAGGGAACACCCAGCATGGAGGGATTTAGCATCCAAACTCAGGTGGGCCACACCACTGAGACACAACATGGATTAATGGGGATAGGACACCCACCATAGAAGCTTCTTGATTTTGTATAGGGCCCAACCTGATGTTTATATGCCATCCAACCCGTTCATCAGATCGCACCCTGCTAGGATCAAGGAATGCCTTAGAAATCAGGCTGTTCCATACTCAGGTGGGCCACACCACATGAATTTAGAGGTTTTAGGAGTGATTCTGCATTTTTTCACATGGTGTGGCCCACCTAAGTTTTTTGAGCAGCCTTATTTTTGGGAGCTTCGGTGAACACCGCGGAGCACACATGATGCACAGTTTGAATTCTACACACTTTATTCTGAGCCACACAGAAGCTCCACTGCATAGGAACTCACATGCGTTTGAACGTAGACGATCAATTCCCAAAGTAGGATCCGTTCATTCCCAAAGTAGACTCAATCAGTAGATGCAGTGTACAGATTCAGTTGGATCTTGGGGCCATGGTTCAGTTATCCAAACCGTTGAAATGATGGGTCTCACCGTGGATGGTGGATGCCTTGGAAACATAACACATTGGAATACCGTAACTCTCACAATATTTGGCATTCTATCTATTGAATGTGCACCGTTGCTATTTTACATCTCACCGTGTATTTATAGTCTACCTTCCACGATATTAAAAAATTGGGATTTCCAATTTTGGGCGTACTCCATCTATGGCAACGGCTTGGCATTATAAAAACATGGGCCCTCATGAATGAAATCTATATATTTGGCGATGTGGATAACACTATATAATTCCTCAATAGATTATTTATTTATTTATTTTTGATGAAAAATTTTGTATGTAAAATTGGCCACGGGAAATTTACCACTGTACGACCCATTTATGGCCCATTTACCGGATGAAGCCCACCCCCTTTTACCTGACCAGAATAAGCCCCAGATGTACGGACGACTTGCCAAATGTCGAAAATGCCCCTGCTTTTACCTTCATGCGGATCGGCTGGTGCTCGAAGACGAGCGCTGACGCTCCTCGAACTCCGAGTTGTACGAACGGTTCAAAAGATATCAACGTTACGTGGGCCCCACAATTATGTATTTATTATATCCACAACGTTCGTCCATATTTCGAGATCATTTTGGAGCATTATCAAAAAAAAAAAAAAAAACCATATCCAAAGATCAAGTGGACCACAGCACAAAGAGCAGCGGGGAAATTGATTTTCACTGTTAAAAATTTTGTAGGGCCCACCATAACATTTATTTTCCATCCAATCTATTCATAAGGTCACAAAGACCTGGATGAAGAGGAAAAACAAATTTCATAATGATCCAAAACTTTTGTAACCCCTAAAAGGGTTTCAATGGTAGACGTTCAATTCCCCACTGCCTTTTATATTGTGGTCCACTTGATAGTTATATCTGTCTTATTTTTCGTCTCAAGCCTTAATATGAGCTCGTCAAATAGATGGACGGTTTGGATATAACACAGACCTCATGATGGGACCACAAAAGCAACAAAAATTGTACAGCAAACCAAAAAAACACCCATATTTTTTTATTTTTTTTATTTTTTATTTTTTTATTTTTTTTCATTTTGTACAAGGAGAACATTTTCCCCCTTTGCATTTATACACGTATTTCTCTATCTTTCAGTTCATTTCTTTGCCTATTTATTTAACAAGCACATCTCCTAAACTAGAATGAGTTACTTAACGTATCACATATGATTTTGGGGTAGGAGAAGCTAATTTAGCCAACCAATGTAGTTATTTTCCAAGATTCCATCAGGTAGATGGTCAAAATTCCATTTTATTCACTTCGTGGTCAATTTCATTCATTTTATTCACTTCGCGGTCAATTTCATTCACTTCACGGTCAATTTCAATCAGTTCGCGGTAAATTTCATTAACTTCGCGATCAATTCCATGCATTTTGTGGTGAATTTCGTCGAATTTCCTTCACTTCACGGTCAATTTCATGCATTTCATGATCAATCCTGGCGATTCCCCTTCACTTCACGGGCAATTCTATGCATTTCACGGTTAATTCCCTTCACTTCATGGTCAATTCTGTGCATTTCACAGTCAATTCCCTTCATTTCATGGTCAATTCCATGCATTTTACGGTCAATACTGGTGATTCCACTTCACTTCACGGTCATTTCCATGCATTTTACGGTCAATTCGGTTCACTTCGCAGTCATTTCCATGCATTTCACGGCCGTTTCTGGCAATTCCATTTAGATTCACGGTCATTTCCATGCATTTCACGGTCAATTCCCTTCAATTCACGGTCAGTTCTATGCATTTCATGGTCAATTCGCTTCACTTCACGGTCATTTTCGTACATTTCACGGTCAATTCCAACGATTCCGTTTAGATTCGCGGTCATTTCCATGCACTTCACGGTCAATTCCCTTCACTTCACGGCCATTTTCATGCATTTCAAGGTCATTTTGTTTCACTTCACGGTCATTTCCATCGATTCCGTTTAGATTCACGGTCATTTCGATGCACTTCACGATCAAATCCCTTCACTTCACGGTCATTTCCATGCATTTCATGGTCAATTCGCATAACTTCACGATCATTTCCATGCATTTCATGGTCAATTTCGGTAATTTTGTTTAGATTCACGGTCATTTCCATGCACTTCACGGTCAATTCCCTTCACTTCATGGTCATGTTCATGCATTTCACGGTCATTTCGCTTCACTTCACGGTCATTTTCACGCATTTCACAGTATATTCCAGCGATTCTGTTTAGATTTATGGTCATTTCTATGCACTTCAGAGTCAATTCCCTTCACTTCACGGCCATTTACATGCACTTCACGGTCATTTCCAGCGATTCCATTTAGATTCACGGTCATTTCCATGCACTTCATGATCAATTCCCTTCACTTCACGGCCATTTTCATGCATTTCACAGTCATTTCGCTTCACTTCATGGTCATTTCCATGCATTTCACAGTCATTTCGATGCACTTCACGGTCAAATCCCTTCACTTCACGGTCATTTCCATGCATTTCATGGTCAATTCGCATAACTTCACAGTCATTTCCATGCATTTCATGGTCAATTCTGGTGATTTTGTTTATATTCACGGTCATTTCCATGCACTTCACGGTCAATTCCCTTCACTTCACGGTCATTTTGCTTCACTTCACGGTCATTTTCATGCATTTCACAGTCTATTCCAGCGATTCTGTTTAGATTCACGATCATTTCCATGCACTTCACGGTCAATTCCCTTCACTTCACGGCCATTTCCATACATTTCACAGTTATTTCGCTTCGCTTCACTTCACGGTCATTTTCATGCATTTCATGGTCATTTCCAGCGATTCCGTTTAGATTCACGGTCATTTCCATGTATTTCACAGTCATTTCCAGCGATTCCGTTTAGATTCACGGTCATTTCCATGCACTTCACAGTCAATTCCCTTCACTTCACAGCCATTTCCATGCATTTCATGGTCATTTCGCTTCACTTCACGGTCATTTCCATGCTTTTCACGGTCATTTCCAACGATTCCGTTTAGATTCACGGTCATTTCGATGCACTTCATGGTCAAATCCCTTCACTTCACGGTCATTTCCATGCATTTCACGGTCAATTTGCATAACTTCACGGTCATTTGCATGCATTTCATGGTCAATTCCGGCGATTTCGTTTAGATTCACGGTCATTTCCATGCACTTCACAATCAATTCCCTTCACTTCACGGCCATTTCCATGCATTTCACAGTCATTTTGCTTCACTTCACGGTCATTTTCATGCATTTAACTGTCATTTCCAGCGATTCTATTTAGATTCACGGTCATTTCCATGCACTTCCCGGTCAATTCCCTTCACTTCACGGCCATTTCCATGCATTTCATGGTCATTTTGCTTCACTTCACAGTCATTTCCATGCATTTCACGATCATTTCAAGCGATTCCATTTAGATTCACGGTCATTTCCATGCACTTCACGGTCAATTCCCTTCACTTCACGGCCATTTCCATGCATTTCACGATCATTTCGCTTCACTTCATGGTCATTTTCATGCATTTCACGATCATTTCCAGCGATTCCATTAGATTCATGATCATTTTGATGCACTTCACGGTCAATTCCCTTCACTTCACGATCATTTCCATGCATTTCACTGTCAATTCAGTTCACTTCACGGTCATTTTCATGCATTTCACGGTCAATTCCAGCGATTCCGTTTAGATTCACTGTCATTTCCATGCACTTCACGGTCAATTCCCTTCACTTCACGGCCATTTCCACGCATTTCATGGTCATTTCGCTTCACTTCATGGTCATTTCGCTTCATTTCACAATCATTTCCATGCATTTCACGATCATTTCCGGCGATTCCGTTTTGATTCACAGTCATTTCGATGCACTTCACGGTCAATTCTCTTCATTTCACGGTCATTTCCATGCATTTCACGGTCAATTCCCTTCACTTCACAGTCATTTCCCTACATTTCACGGTCAATTCCCTTCACTTCATGGTCATTTCCATTCATTTCATGATCAATCCCGACGATTCCGTTTCATTTCACGGTCATTTCCATGCATTTCACGGTCAATTCCCTCCACTTCACGGTCATTTCCATGCATTTTACGGTCAATCCCCTTCACTTCACAATCATTTCCATACATTTCACGGTCCCAGCGATTTCATTTCATTTCAGGGTTATATCAAGTTGTGTTTTCTTGAACAAAGAACTAAAGATGAGATGACTTTTGTTTATCCTATAGATGTTCTGTACAAGAATGCTACTAAAGTGGGGTACAAATCTCTGACTTAGTGGCTATGAGAACAGGCATCATGATGGTCTATGAACTCAGACAATCCAGTGATTTTCTGGTTTTCCTATGTATTCTCAGTTCCAATCAGCCGTATTTTGGATTCACCAAGTTATCTCATTTGACTTGTATTTGAACATAATCCCTACTCTTGGTATTCATCATTTCATTACAATTCCTCATTTACAACTCCTAAATTAGCAAAATAAAGAAATTAGCAATTTAAAAAAGTATAACCTATTTCTAGTAATATCTTCTAAAACTTGCAATCTCCTTTGTAATGAACTTAGGTTGAACATGACTTGGGATTGGATGGAAGAATGACCCTTAGATTAGCTGAGGCTCTCTTTCCAGTCTTCATTCATGAATTCTTGCTTCATTGCTCTCTTTAAAGTGTTTCCAATGTGTTGGGTCCGGCAACCCGAGACCTTAACCCGAGCCCAACCCAAGTTTTATCGGGTTGGTGTTTGTATGGCTCAAGCCCAAGACCAAACCCGATACATCCTGCCCAAGCCCAACCTAATGTCAGGTGGATCACATGTTGGTCGGGTTGAACCCGCCTAACTTTCAGCCCTAAAATCATATATGGTATGCCAAGTAACCGATTTTGGTTTAGAAGATATTCTTGTTATATGAATAAAGAAAGAAATGAAAAAAGGAGAGAAATTTTTTTTATATGTTTATATATACATATTTATATAAATAGGTAGAATAAAATTCTCCATGTAAAATAATAATAATAATAATAATAATAATAATAATAATAATAATAATTTTAAAAAAAAGTGTACAGGATACGGCTATAGCTACGGTTATGATCCGTAGCCATAGATAACCGTGACCTTTTGTTTGAATCGGCGATGAATCGTGGATTCCGCGATCCATCTCCAAATCCTAAAGCGAGTTGTGGTGGAATCGTGGAATCTGCAATCCCTTGCCGATTCAAACAAAAGGCCACGGTTATCTATGGCAACGGATTATAACTGTAGCTATAGCCGTATCCTGTGCACTTTTTTTTTTTTTTACATGGAGAATTTTATTCTACCTACATTTTTCTCTAACACATGTTTATATAAATATGTATTAGAGAAAAATGTAGGTAGAATAAAGTTTTTCATGTAAAAAATAAAAATAAATAAATAAATAAATAAAGAGAAGAAAGTGCATAGCACTACGGTTATGGCTTCGTATATAATCCGTAGCCATAGGCCTAGATCTGACCCGATCAACCCCAACTCGCTGTCCCCCCTCTTGCGATCAGCGAACTTTTGCTACAGTTATGGCTATGGTTATAATCCGTAGCCATAGGTATCCCCAGCTTTATCAAAAAGCTGAAAAAGCAGGGGCATTTTCGACCTTTGGCAAGTTGTCCATACAGCTAGGGCATATTCTAGTCAGGTAAAATGGGGTGGGCTTAAGCTGGTAAATGGGCCATAAATGGGTCGTACATTGGTAAATTTCTCAATTGCCACATGATTCATGAGAAATGATCAGTACATGTTATTCTTACCTTATTCCAGTGAGCTCTATGCAACTAGAGCTAAATACAGACTAAGCCAGCTCAAAAGCACGACTCGTATTGATTTGAAAAAGTTTGACTTAGATTGGTTGGAATAGAACCAAACTAAACCTTGTAGTCAATCTTGTTTAAAAAAACAAACTAAGCTCAAACTAGCGCAATACCTGCTCAGCTCGGCTTAGCTTGATTCAGCATGGTTTGATTTAGCTTGATTCCTTTCGTAGATTGTATGCATATTGTTTGTTATGGTGTGATCCATTTGAGCTTTGGATATGATTCAATTTTGAGATCATGTCCGAAAATGATATGTAAAAATGCTAGATGATGTCGATAATATATATGTATGATGATGTGGATAATACATATGCACACTGTTGTTTTCTTTTATTTGGTTAACTTAAGCTTCGAATATGATTTATATGTTCTTAAGATTGGTCGCATCCAGTTTGGAAAAGTACTAGTTATGATTTTGAGGAGGATGAGGATGAGCATGAGGGTAAAGGCAAGACTACGTCTATATGAAGGTCACTTTTTTACCTACATTGAGATGTTTATTCCATGTAATTATATTACTTTGGTCATAGCCGTCTATGATTGTGAACTTTGAGACACATATATGCTTATGTTTTAGTCGTAACTTTTTATTCGTTATTATTATCTTATAAAGAATATTAAACTTTATGTTATTTTTTAGTGTTGTTACTTTTGTATTAATCTTTTTAAATATTATTTTGTAGTGTTATCTTTATACTAAAAAAGTTCATATTATGTATATTATTTACTTAATAATAAATTTTTTTTTAAAAAAAAAACAATATAACTCATGTTCGAACTTGGCTCAGTTGGACTTGGATATTAACCAAACAAAGCTCATGCTCATATAATCTGGACCAAACCAAGCTCAAACAATAAAGATAGGCTCGAAGCTCGGCCTGTGTAAAGCTCAAACAAACGGTGTCACATAAACAAGCCAAACCAAACTTGGGTCAAATGTGATTTAACTCGGCTCGTGAGCAACACTATATGTAACTATGTGTGCCCGTCTGTGATCAACAACATCCAATGGATAGAAGTGGTCCATCGGAGATTGCACAATGACTCGATATCATTGTTGGGTGATCAAAACCATCAGATCAAAGTTATGAAAAAATAGATGGTGAGAGTAAAGATGGTCATGCCGTCCATTTCTCAGGCCCTTACTCTGTATGTTCACGGTCATCCAATCAGGGTAATTTTAGAATCATCTACTATTTTCAGTCAAACCCACCTATCCAATATTCCACTGTTACCACATGTGGACCCACTTGATCTAACCATTAAATTGTCAAATTTGTCACCATATCTATTGTGCACTTATTCGTGTACCTTGTTGGTTAATCACGTGAGTCTCTATATCAATGAGTCGGTTGAGCTTCCATTAGAAGACAATGAAGATTAAAGACACGGAAAGATATGGAGCATTAAGGAGTGAAGAAATAGGTAAACATGAGATACCTTGGTGTCTCCTAAATCCCTTTAAGTTCAAAATAAGATACCTCTAAATGATCCATTCATAATAAGAAAATTTTGTTTGATCATTTAAAGTCTTAGGAATTCATTTGAATATGTTTTGCTAGGCTTTAAAGCAATTTTAGGCAACTTTCGGTCTCACCGAAGGTGTTCAAAACATGACAACAAGAAAAACCCTAAATTCATGTAATTCGACTCTAACCAAAGAGTCCTTCGGTGCGACCGAAGCCAACTTCAGTCCAACCTAAGCTCGAACCTACAGTTTTTAGAAATGACCTTGTCCTGATAGTTTAGGTTAAACTTACCCTACACTTCCAATTTCGATTGGACCGACCTTGTTTTCGGTCTGACCGAAGAGTAGCCATTAGATCCATTGGAGCATTTTTCCTATAAATCTAGCAATTAGATCTTTGTCGATATGATAGTTTTGAGTGAGAAAAAGACCCTAGAGTGTCTCAATACTTCCAAATCATTCTAGGCTCTCACCCATTGAGATTTCTGCCCTCTTTTAAGTGGTTCATCAATCTATAAGCATTTAAATACTTCATTTATGGAAGAAATTGACATCTCATATTCTCTAGATGTTATACTAAACTTAATAGGTATATTCTTTGTCCAAACAACCTCTAAAATGACCATCTATGTGAATCTCTACTAGAAACCCAATCATATCATTAGTTGTAGGAGATTCACCCAACTCTCATTACTTTGGTCACCTCAAAAGAGCATCACATGCAAGGTGTTTGATTGTAGAGCTGAACCATTTACTTCAAAGATCGGGGGAGTAACAAGAAATTGATTCGAGGCATGTGAGAGCATTGAAAAAGCATCTCGAGAAAGCACGTTAACGGGCTCAATCCGACAAATAAGGTTGTCATTTGTAGAGTCCATGTGTACTCATTCCTTGTGCAAGATTGAATGTAAGAGTTTGAGAGCCAAAATCAATTAGGTTCTTTTATATGACCTTAGTTCCTGTATAAGACCTAAATCAAGTCTTTGTGTAGGCCACCAACACAGGTATGTACATAAATATTCTTATATAGGACCGAGGTTCGAGGGTAGCCTATCAAAAATCATATAAATCTCCGAAAGAGTCGGTCCTTGTGTAAGATTGTAAAGGTTAGATGTGAACATAATTCAGAACCTCTAAGATAGTGAATACCGGTACACTCTAGCAGAGAGTGCGTCAGCCGAGAGTGATATTGGAAAATCAAACCATTATACATGATTAGATGAATGCTAGGATTAGAATAGTTAGCACATCCCCCACACACATATACACTACTATTTATAAACTAATTACTTGAATTGGAATATTTGTTATAATTTATATATGATTGGTCTCAGTTATGGCTTGAAAGTTTAAGTGTTAATTGTCATAATTAATTTGAATTGGTAGATTGTATAATTAGGCAATTAAATTTTAAATTGGCATAATTTTTAATTGGTCCTATATATTCACATCCCCCCCCCCCCCCTCTTGAAAGGATATAGCCACCATTGTAAAGCTTCGCCAAGCTTCCACACATTGTCGTGGTGTTATGTTAGACAGCCCCCGGTGCAATTTTAATATCCAAGTATTTATACCATTCACTCCTAAGATCGACACTCACCTCTTCCACATCGCAAACCTAAATACTTGAAACACACTATATCTAGGTATTTACACCATTCACTTTCAAGATTGGCACTCACCTCTTGCACTTGGCAAACTTGAACGCCTAAAATATCCTAGCCGCTCATAAGGCTAATCCCACAATTCAAGCTCCTGGGCTAAAAAACTATGCTTGTCTATTCATTAAGTGGACCATACATGTACAATAAAAAATGGATAGTTAAAAAGAAACTGATAAAGATTTAATGCTCAATGTGCCTACATGACCAAATCTGAAGATTGTGTTTATACCCAACCTGCCACAACCAAATCTAATGAGTAGGATGCTCCATGTGTTGATATACTTGTACGAAAGCAAAGCAAAAGTACTTATGAAGCACATGAGAGAGATTATGAGGATCTTATACACATCTCTGCAGAAGATGAGTATCACGCCAAGAAAGTTAGGCTGTTTAGATGCATAATACAACCAAAACCCTAGAGGCAGTCATTCTCCCTGCGACACATGGCAAGCAAGCATATGCTACACACGTAAAGTGCCCAAAGAGCATGTATAACTCAGTGCAATGCGAAAGGTGGTGATATCCAGTTACAAGTCTCTGTAGACTCCTGAGCACACGCTAAGAGAAAAAAATCATCTAAAAATAGAAACTCCACCATACACGGCAGCATAATGGTTAGCTGCCTCATATCAAAATAGAAGTGTATCAAGCCAAGATTGGTAATTGATTGGAATGTCGATCCCAAAAGCCAAGGGATCATATGCAAGGCCACTTCCTAAGCCAAGTCTATAAAAGCAACAGAAAATAAAAAGCACCTGACCATTGTCAATCTAAACACAACTCTTTTTAGCTTAATGTTGCCCATCAATCTTTCTTCCCACATGGACACCGATCGTATCTTAACTTATCCTAATTTAACCCGATCTCCACTTCTGTTGAGCGTCATATTGCAGCAAGTCCGGATTGATTAGCGTAGCTTGTTTAGTCTTTCACTTTTGTCCTACATATCGCTACAATACCTCATGTTCAGGTTAGTTTACCATTAATAGCCCCATCGTCGGATACCAAAAATCTCTAAGTCCTTAATAATTTTTTCCGTCACATCTTACTTATCAAACCACGACCGTCTCTCGACCATCCAGGTTTCGACGACTATCTCATGACCATTCAGGTTCAGAAAACTCTCAATCATCCATGGTTGTCTCACTCGCTTGAACCGTCATCAATAATTTTTGCTTTATTTTATTTACATATCGATTGTATTGTATCTATATTCAGATTAATAAAATAAGTTTTGATGCCACAAAATCCAGCACCCAAGTATAAGGACTCTGATCCCAAATTTGAGAGTGTGAGATAAATAATGAATGAATGCTTAATATTATATATTGCTTTTATATCCACTTTCACATTTGCATTCACATTCATATTCACATTCTATAACGACTCGTGATTTTGAGTGCGTACATATGTAGATCGATCAATTTTAATCGTTCATTTCTAGTATACGTTGAATCTAAACCATAGGGAGTACTCTTCATTCATAAATCACGCCATCCAAATTTCAAAATAAATTATTCATTACAAAGCTCGTAATGTATTCATCAAATCAATCAGCTTTCCCATTAGCTGTATGCATGCTTGGCTTTGAACTACAGATAAGTATAGGCCATTAAAGCACATCAAGACCACCAATGGAAGATCATGAGCCAATATTGGACTCATTGGATAGTGCTCGTCAAATAATGAGTCATGGTCAAATCTCACTCCATTTGTACGGTGTTCACTCCCCAAGTATAGGGTTGTGATGTAGTAATAAACTCGGTAAGACTGAGGTCGAATCCCGAGGGACTGATACTTGTACGTTATCTGAAACTACGTAGAATTAGAACTAGACTAAGATGAATTCTAAATCAAATAGATTGTAGAATAATTGTGAAATTATTATCTAAAACTTAGGAGAAATTCAGAGGAAAGGACACTAGGGATTCAGAAGATCCACTTGTAGAGATCAGAGAGATCTTATGCCTGCTTCATGGATATTAAACTGAACTTACTTGATATAGTTTTCAAGAGATTAAAGGTATATGAATTAGAATGGATTCCATCACCAAACCATTCCCAGGAGACAAAGTAAACAATAGAATTAAACTAATTACCAACCAATCAACATGCTATGGAGGTTAGGAAGGGTACTGTCATCCGACCATGCCCAGGAGACGATGATGAACAATAGGGCTTCCTGACGTCATAAACATAAAAAGGTAACGGAAATATTCAAAGCCATCGCAGACCCATTGTAATTTCAGTCACAACAGACCATTAATAACTAAAAATATTCCCATAATAAAATTAAATCAAAATCTATTCAGTATAAACAAAAGGCACAAGCATAAATTCTCCCATTATGCTACAAGCTTCACCTCTTAGCCCTAGCTAAGAGGTTCAGCCACACATAATCATGCTAACATCTCTGAAAAGGAAAGACATAAACATATAAAGAAAGAAGAAAAGGAAGAAAGAACCCGAGCCCGAGCCGTCTATCCTTCTCTCTCTCCCTTGCTCTTTTCACGTCCCGCAGATCTCCCCGTTTCATCTCTCTCTCTCACGTTTTATAAAGGCAGCAGGGTTGGTCAAGTGCCAGAGGCGGTGGCTGGAGTTTTACGCATCAAGAGTGCGTACGCAGCAACAAAATGCAAGTGAGTTGCGATTAGATTAAAAACAACGAAGCTGATCGTCCCAAAACTCCTTTATGGCTCCATGGTTAGGGTAAAGACCACCCTCTGATCATATTGGACGGTTCGGATCAGAGATCCGATCGTCATCTGGGCCGTACAACGCCCCCACGACAATCAGACGCACATTTGTGCGTAATGCATGTGTACGACCTGTCTTGCGTAACTTGTGGGGCCCACATTCCATGTTTTATGATGAATCCACACCGTCCATAAGATTCATGATAAAATTTCGTTAGGATAGACGGTTTTTTTGTCTTTTGATGCGGCCCACCCGATCAATCTCATAGCAGTTTAACTTGTGTTGGAATGGTTGGGATGCTATTATTGCCATCTTTATGACATTTCTTCATCTAGGCCGTAGTGAGAGGGGTCGTGTGAGTCTTATAAATGGTCTGGATCTGACCGTTGATACACGGTGGTGGCTCACAAAAATCTGTCCGCAACCTCTATTGGCAGCAGAGACCGAAATGGACTCTTCCGTTGCGAGTGGGAGTCGGGCAGCTTATATTAACCGGTTTGACCGAATGTGGTGCACTGCATGTACTACTCTGGTGGTGTGCACGTGCACTGCAGGATGGGGTCCACTGTGACCAATCTTGGAAATCCGTTCCGTTCATCAACTTCCTCAGCTAATTTAAATTGTTGAGTCCAAAATTGAAGCAGATCCAGATATCAGGTGGGCCGCAAATCAATGATTTCTGGGTTGATCCGTCCGTTGGGCCACTTCTGCAGGGATCCGAGGATTAAAATTTGACGTGTACAGTTCATTTGTGGTCCTCATGCAACATATGAAATTCGGAGCCAATCAGATGGTGGGAACCCTATGATCTTACATTCTGGCTGACTTTCAGGCCACTTGAGCTTCGGTTTCTCGATTTTCTTAGATCTCGGCCGTGTAAAATCACCAATCTCAATCCCTACGAGTTCGTCCCTTGCCTTGGTGACTTCAGAGCAACAAATCCATGCTTTTATCATTGTTTTTAGTCCACGCTCGTCAATTCACCTTGTATTACAAACAAGATTAAAATAGGTCGTTAAATAGTATCATGTTCGTAATTTCAAGAATTAACTGAGGTCTAATATGCAATATTTGATCCTCAACACAACCCCCAACCAGTATTTTGCTAGTCCCGAGCAAAATATGCGAAAAATAAGTTGAGAACCACTGGATAATTCCTATGAACTCGAGTGATTTTTGCAACTATCCAGATACCAGAATCCCAAGATTCAAGAATGTTAATTATTAATTTCGCCTGGAATCAAGCGCACGGTAAATTTCATAGTCAAGTTCAAAGTATTAATCCATCAATCAGACAAATTCTAAGCATTGAGTTTCATGGGTGTATAGTGTAACCCTACTTACCATCATTAAGAGATCCAATCGTCACTTTCCATGATAACATTGACGATCAAAAGAGCATTTAGGACAACTTAAACCAGAACTTGCCTTACAGTTCTCCTTTTCATTCTTCCAACTTCTTTTTTTTTTAATGAGCAGGGTAATCAAATCCTCACCTATAGGGAGCAAACTCATGGTGAAGATCGTACACCTAACCCTTTTCACGTATCATCCATGGGGAATTAAATCTACACCAATAGGGAGCAAACCTATGGTGAAGCTTATTTGCCCAACCCTTTCCGCAGGTAGTTATCTCATAGCTGGGTTTTTTTTCTTTTTCTTTCATTCTTCTTATTGAACATGATGGACAAATTCCCTAGGGTGATTCCTACCATGCTTAATGATCACCAAGTTACAATTCAATATCGAATTGAAACCTTAATGTGCAAGAGAGATGTGTCTTGTGGAATCATGACTCAATCAATGTGTAAAACTTCCAATCATGGATTAACAGTTCGAACGTGCTTGAGAAATCTATCAGATAACTAAGTTCAAGAAACGTGACTCCCCAACACTCCGTATTTTATAATTCTAAATCAATGATAGCCGTTAAAATCACTTCGAATTCATAAGAAATTCCAGAAAAATTTAAAAATTTTCACAATTTTTTTCTCAAGACCAAGAAAAAACTAATTAGGAAACCTAATCTCCCACCCCCAACCTAAAATCTACATTGTCCTCAATGTAAAAGATATGAGCATGCAATGCACATGAGATAACTAAAGTACAAGAGGAGTGATAGAAAGATAATACCTGGATGAAAGAATCAAGAGGCTTTCCAAAGATATCTACATAAGAGCGGGTCAGCACAAGAGAGAAAGCAACACAAAACTAATAAAAATAAAATCCTACCTATACCACTTTCGCAGGTGCTCTCGATTGCATTTAGCGCATGCAACAAGCCTTTAAACCCCTAGGTTTCCCCTAGAGGACGAGTTGTATTCTCTCGAGGGTTTGCAGCAATGTTACCCACAAACATTGAACTAATTAACTATGAAAATTAAATAGAATGAAAAGCTGGGTTGCCTCCCAGGAGCGCTAAGTTTACCGTCTATCCTAAAATAATATAAAGCAAACTACTCTAGTCCTATGAAAGCAGGGAAAAGCTACTCGATCATGCCGCAAGGTTCCTCTTCCGGCCAATATCTTGATAAGTTTCTCAGTAAATTTCTCAATATGATCATCCAAAAGCCCTTTTTGCAATAGGCTTGGACGCCCTGGAGTATGACTTTCCAGATAAACTTATGTACCTCATAAGAAATTTTTCGTTGAAGTGCTTGAGGTATCCATAGTATATACGATTCACCTGTAACAGAAGAAGTTTCAACATTAGTATCCCATGGTGAATCAGAGACTACACATAGATGAAATTCAGAAAAATTCTCAGAAAGTAATGTAGTCTCAATGCATTCCGAAGTTCCAAGCTTCGGTTCAATTTTTAGCTCCCCCTCCCTTAATGGTAAATAGTGAGGATGTGGGGAGGGAGGGGCTTCAGAGTAAGGGTTCTCTCGGTCAGTAATGACTACTGAGATGTCGTCTTGCAATGCATTCACTATGTCTCTTATCATGGGATCGTTTGAATCTGCAAAGTGTGCCAAGCAATCATCCAAAGAGTTGGGACATTCAGCTGAGAGTGACTCATTTTCCACATTGAAGTGTATGATGATTTGCCCAAGGAATCCATCGTCTTTAAAAGTAACCGTAGGTACGCTCTCTTGCTTGACCACACGACACGGATAGAGGGTCGATGAGGACGAAGTATTGATGTGCGGACTCTGTTCATTGATACTACTCAGAAGAGGCCTGGACTCGTCAAAATTCAATAGTTCAAATGGTGGCCTTAACTGGGTGGTTTCAAATTCCAGAGTCGTATCAAGTAACTCGTTCATCTCCCGAATTATATCATCATTCAATTTAGGGGAATGGTCCAAACATGTCTCACAAGAGATAGAAGGGTTGGTTGTAAGGAGCTCATCCACTTTTAAATCAGATATGTCAGGTGAGTGGAGTATCTCATTATGACCGCTCACTTCGTGCACTTCTTGATCATTGACCTGGACCAAACTTGAGATTAATTCCAGAGGAACTGGGGTTGAACATTCATGATCATCATCCCAATACGCATCATCGTCTAATTCTGTGCAGTGCATACTTGGGATGGGATCGCTTTCCTCACATTCTAAATTTGGTTGAGGTTCGAATAAACTAACCTCTACCTCATCATTGAGATCCTGTGTGTCATGTAAGGAAAGTGTGTCAGCATCACTGTATTTGAAAGACAACCATGTCTCTTCCCCATTTTTTTGAACAGTCATTGAGATCGACTCATCGGGGAATTGAACCGTATGCTCATTAATAGAATCCAACTCCTCATTCCAAATTCCAGATTTTGTCAAAAGCGAGTGAGGATCACTTTCCTCGCATTGTATTTCTAGATTGGGCTGTGGCTGAGATGAACTAGCCTCCATTAGCCTATCAAGGCGTGATTCAAGTGCTTCTATTAATTTCCTCATGTTAGTAACATAGTCTATATAACTCGGAGATAACTCCTCTTGGATCATTTCTGGTGGATATTCAAACATGGCTGATCCATGAGAGTTATTACCATGATGTTTTACTGACTCGACTTCGAAATATTCCTGTTTCCACTGATCAAAATCATACGGGTCATCGGTCGGGAGTTGATACGCGTCATCATTCCAATAATCACGTACTGTTTTCTTAACTCGTGGAGCGCAATTATTCTCCCGCAGATAATCACCGAAAGACTTCTTAATCGGTGGAGCATCATATTCCGATTGGTTCTCGAAGATATTATCAGATAGTTTATAAATAATAGAAAATAAACTATGAAATAAATTTCTCTATTATCATTCATCTTCTGAAAAATTATCCTCTAGTTCTACAACTGAAACTAAATATTCTCAAAAGAATGAGCTACAAAGCTCAGTAACACGACCTCGCATAGTTTATCACATGTAATCAAAGTTTCAAATTGTATAAAGAGATTCTTATAGAACTTCAAGTGATCAAAATATAAATCAAAATAACAGTGTAAACTATGCCTTTAGAAACATCCATACAACACATGATATGCAGAATGATCAACTATCACAATACAGTTAACATTAGAACAACTAAGGTTAGTTTAATTCAATTGACCAACACTATTATTTACAACATTAGTCCATCCACCCTCCTATAAGTGAATCCGCTTGGATCAATAATGAGGGACTAACTCAGCTTCGTGAAGCAAAATAAACCTATCTGGCCTGCGTAGCTAGTCTCTTGCATGCACCTGGGTGCTCACCCAACTGACCTCGATCAATGGAGCTTCCACCTAGCCTACGTAGCTGGTCTATTACTCACACCTAGGCATTCATCTAACCAGCATCGATTAATGAAACATATTGAAAGGTACTAATTAGAATTATGCCAAGAGATGTAAATACTAAAGTTTTTAACATCGAATGCATGGATTTCCTCAAAATCATATAAATCTTATTCGAAATTTTTATAAAGAAGTCATTAACCTTCAGCCTTTCCAAGGCACCAAAACTTAATCATAAACTTAAAAAATCTACATCGTAATGAATAATTTTCTCGTAAACCATACAATTTATCACAAAATACAATGTTTAGAGATCAAATTCGAAAAATAAATATAATTAGTTAAAAAATTTAACATTTATCATAATTAAAACTAGAAAATACCCAATGACAGATATCCATTATACAAATCAAAATTAAAATTTACATGTCAATAAGATAAACTGAGAAAATAAGTTCATACGTTCTAGTAATTTGAAATTGATAGAAAATAATAAAAATTCAGAGACTACAATGCAAGAAAAAGTATAAGATCAGCTTACCTTCTATATGTTGCTAATCTAACCCAAACTCAAATCTGACTCGGTTCGGACTCAATGAGTTAACTCATTGAGTTGTAACTCGATTTTCTTTCTCTCTCAATTTCTCACTTTTTCTCAATCTCCATCATGATCGATCTATGCCCAGTCTAGGAGTTTTATATAACTCTCAGGTATTAGAAATTCAAGTTGTATAAGGAGAAAGCATTGGGTTTATGCTCGGTTATGCACGGAACTCTTTAGCATTTTTTCTAAGTAGTTGTTGATTGGGTTGTTCCTTTTTACAAGTTGGTGTGAACTTTTTTAAGAATGTAATGATCAAACACTACTCAGATGGTCTTCACAACAGATAGTTTTAATCTTCAATTGATGTCCAATCAATACTCAACGGTGATGGGTTCTTGACGAGGAAGACGATGGTGGCTTTTAATGGTAAATTTCATTTAGGAATATATTTCTTTATTCTAAAGTTTTTAGATGACTCTGATTGGCCCTAAGAAGCTTAGGGACCATATAAATGGAATGTCGTTATTGGTTCTCCCAATGGGTTATGCGTTTGGAAGTTTCAACTTGATGTAGCTTATTACTATGAAGGATGGAATTCAGATGTTATTTACAACTTTCTTTTGATTGAAATTTAATGCTAGATATTGATATTCGATCTCACATTCTCAAACGGTATAGATTAATCAATCTTGACATTCAGTTGCAACACATTAATCCCACGATTAAAGAAAATGAGTAGAAGGAAACGAAAACTTCTTTCATAGTGCATGTTGTTGCTATTCACTGTTACACACAATTGATATGTGGGGGGTTTAGATGGCTTAGCTCCATTGAAGAAACTCTCAAGGATTGTTTCTGGATTCGTTTCTCCGAACAAGTAAAACAAAGTTTTTGCTTTTAAACATTGTAGGAAGCTCATCATTTCTAATTTCATGCACGTATGTTCATTAATGGTTTCCTGACTTTGGTTTGCACATTCGTTTAGGCAGAGATGAGTTGAGTATTGATCACAGTTCATGGTTTTCGTTGGTTCACATATCATAAGGTTTAAAACATTGAAAGAGTGTTTTAAATCAACTATTCTTAGTTGGACGACTATAAAAAGTCAGATTTGAAATTAATAGTTAAATCGCCTTAAAATTATAGTTTTATGTTAAGATGTAGATGTACGAACAATTTTATATATTTGTTATTGGATCAACATCTAACGAATGGAGGTGTATAATATAAGGGTGTATGTACAACCACTAAATTCTTTTGAGTTTTATAAATTATAAGATTAGTAAGATTCTCCCTTAATCATCTGGAATCTCCGAAAATAGATCCAAACATGTCCTAATGTGAAAAGTAAATTGGTAAACGCGGCGGGGGTCACTTATAGACATAATGATGAACGCTGTATGATTTTCAGGCAGGTCATCCAACAGATTTGATGAATTTTTTTATGGACGGTTGATCTTGTGAACTAGATATCATGATTGATAATGTATGGTTCAATTTTGTTGAATAAGCATTGGTTGAATTTCCATCGCAATGAACTCTAATAAATCAATTTTCTAAAGGATATTGTAAGGTAGGAACATATACACAGTAAAAACTTAAGATAATCAATGGTGTATTTGTAACCATTGGAATTAGACTTTAACAGTATAAAACATTCATTGGTGTATCAAAATCATGATGAAAGGTCTAGAATCATTGATATCGGATATAAATAGCTTAAATTGTATCATTTATTTATTTCATGTTGATGTGATCATTCAAATAAAAAGTGAATAGTTTAAATAACTAGATTTATCAATAAAGAATGTTCCCAATAGTTGGATTGATGAATGATCAAACTTATTATGATCTATAGGCTTGAGATGTATATAAGTATGCACATGTAAATATTTCTACGCACATTATCATTTAATGAAAAATATTTTACCCAAAAAATATATAGGCTATTTCAATAGGGGGTATCGGCCAACATATTATCCCTTTATCTAGGCCTTCCTAGGCAAACCGACCATGATCTCCCCATGGGTTATGAGATCTACCCCGCATCTCACATGTCCCACAGTGGGACCCAACCTGTAGCCATTATGCATCTCACAAATCCCGCCTCATGGGCCACCTCACCCCAGTATGGAGATGCACCTGCATCAGGCACCCACACCGGTAAGGAGACTTGAACACAGGTCTCTCGTTCTGATACCACTTTATGCAGGGAGTACTAGCCAATGCACCAAAAGCTTTAAAGCTGTTGGGGAAGCACCGTGGCCATCTAGCATTTTGCAAACCCCACCTTGTGGACCACCCTGATACCCCAATGTAGAGATACAACTGTATCACTATTACATTGGTACTTAGCCTTTAATTCCCTATTTTATTTCTTAACATTTATTTTATTGATGAAGGCGACTAAGCCATCATCATTGTGATAAAAGTCTATCTTCATCGTAAAAAGAACTCATCCGAAGGACTAACCCTTCTCTTTATAAATCACCTTATTCCATGTCAATCAGTAGCTGAGTAGTTAGGCCAATCTTTATAGATCTAGCACTAATTGAACTATTTTGTCACCTGGGGAGACATGACATTTGGTTCGATTTGAGTTGAATATGATTTACTCAACACATACACACACGTACAATCAAAATCAGACCATTCATTGCTCATATGGCCATGTGGCCATATGACCAAATTAAATAACAATATAATTGATTAGATTGGCTTGAATTTTAGGCAACCATGATCTTCATGGTTGACCCTGTCCCTCCTAGATGAATGTGTCCAATCCCACAATACTGCTGAGTTAGCAAACTACGTGCAACTAAAATTCCAAACATAAGATTATTAAGATAGTCATTTGCATATAAATAATTAATTTATATTTGGCTGTCACTGCACGTCGACAATAATTTCTTCTTGAATAATGGTATGAATATTATTTTCCTTTTCTTTTTCAAAGCATGTAGTGGGCCCACTATGATTTCTTGCAATTATTTTCATCAAATCTAATAATCAAACCACTGACCCTCCAATCAAAATCATAGATCGTCACCAACTTATGAAACATTGACCAAATGTTTACATGCATAATTTCAACCATGGTTATTTTATTATCCTTTTAGAGGTTTTCTAATCCCACACGTGCCTCTACACGTGCCTATATACGTGCCAATCTAGAACGTGTGACATCCATATACATCATGAGGCCCAAAAAGATAAAGCCGGCCACCTGAGCCACACATAAAGGGAAAAGAGAAAGAAAGAAAGAAAAGGACGGCCATAATTCTTCTTGGTTCACGTGTGGCATGTCCAAGAGCTTACCTGATACCAGTGGTCCTACAAAGCTACATCATATCATGTATACGTATTACCTAGCAAACATCTTTTATTATTATAATTATATTATTTTTTTAGAGATGATAGGTGGAGATAGAAAAACCCTAATATGATAGAGCCATCTGTCGACAGGACACGTGGCAGGGTGATGTGCAAATCAACCCTACGAGAAAGGCCCCAGCATGGATGGTTTCTGTCTAAAATACCTACAATTGTCAACTATGCTGTTGGATAAATGATATAAAAAGTAACGGCCAGGATTGTCTCTTGAGTTATATTTTCAACTTGTAAGCTATCCATCTTAATGCCAGAAAATGCATGGTTTGGATCAATCAAGGTTCTTCTGGCTCTCCCATATATATCATCTCCCATCCCTCTCTCTATGTTTTTCTTTCATCCATGAATGCTTCCAAGGCTGTAAAACTTACAAGACCCAGATCAGTCACTCCCCATGCACGTCTAACCAGCAACAGACCATCTCGGGTCTTTTAACGAGAAAATGACCATTGTAGACAAACCCTTTTACCCAGCGGTTTCTATGAAAGAATACAAACCTTAGTTACCAATCTAGACTATCACGTGCGGACAGCGACGTTGAGGACGAAACTACCCCTCCTTTTCGCTGCGAAGACGTACGCTGACGCTCCTCGAACTGAGAGTTGTACGAACGGCTTAAAAGGATTGGGTACTCCCCCTGCCACCAGCCAATGGCGGATGGTCGGTGGTCTGTGGGCCCCACCATGATGTATGCTATTCATCCATGCCGTCTATATATTTTTTCATATCATTTTATGGTATACGACCAAAAATGAGGTATATGCAAATCTCAAGTGTACCACATTACAGGAAACAGTGTTGAATGAGCATCGACCATTAAAAACTTTTTGGGGGCCCACTGTGGTGTTCGTGAGAAATCCCCCCGTCTAAGTTCATTTATAGGTCACAAAGACCTGGATGAAGAAGAAAAACAAATTTCATAATGATCCAAAACTTCTATAACCCCTAAAAGGGTTTCATGGTAGACGTTCAATTCCCCATTGCCTTTTACGGTGTGGTCTACTTGATAGTTAGATCTATCTTATTTTTAGTCTCAAGCCTGAATACGAGCTCGCCAAATAGATTGACGGTTTGGATATAACACATACCTCATAATAGGACCCACAAAAAGCGGTGGGATTACAACAGCAAAAAAAAAAAAAAAAAAAAAAAAAAACGGTCGATATATATCGACAACCCGGTCGATATATCGAAAATGGTCCAGAAGCTGTCCAGTGAGTTTTCTTCAAAAATCTTACAATTTTCGATATATCGACTGTCTGTCGATATATCGAAAAAGGTGCTTTACCTTTAGCTACGGATTATAACCGTAGCCATAACTGTAGTCTGTGTCCGTCTTTGAAATTTTTTATTTTTTTTATTTATTTTTTATTTTTTACATAGAAAAATTTATTCTACCTACAATTTTCTTTAATACATATTTATATAAATAAGTATATATAAGCATATAAAATTTTTTTCCCTCTTTTTTTTCATTTATTTCTTTAATCATTTAACAAGAATATCTTCTAAACCAAAATTAGTTACTTGACGTACCACATGATTTTGGGGTAAGAGAAGCTACTTTAGCCAACCAACCTAGTTATTTTCCAAGATTCCATCAGGTCGATGGTTGAGCGAGGCAACGTAGAAATTGAGCGAGGCAACGTAGAAAACGAGCGAGGGAACCTACGATTTGAGCTAGGCAACCTAGGAATTGAGCGAGGGAAGCTAGAAATTGAGCGAGGCAACGTAGAAATTGAGCGAGGGAAGCTAGAAATTGAGCGAGGCAACGTAGGAATTGAGCGAGGGAAGCTAGAAATTGAGCGAGGGAAGCCAGAAATTGAGCGAGGGAACCTAGAAATTGAGCGAGGGAAGGTAGAAATTGAGCGAGGCAACCTAGAAATTGAGCGAGGGAAGGTAGAAATTGAGCGAGGGAAGGTAGAAATTGAGCGAGGGAACCTAGAAATTGAGCGAGGGAACCTAGAAATTGAGCGAGGGAAGCTCGAAATTGAGCGAGGCAACCTAGAAATTGAGCGAGGGAAGGTAGAAATTGAGCGAGGCAAGCTCGAAATTGAGCGAGGGAAGGTAGAAATTGAGCGAGGCAACCTAGAAATTGAGCGAGGGAAGGTAGAAATTGATCGAGGCAACATAGGAATTGAGCGAGGGAAAGTAGAAATTGAGCGAGGGAAGGTAGAAATTGAAACGAGGCAACACAGGGAGTTGAGCGAGGAAGGTAGAAATGAGCGAGGAAGCTAGAAATTGAGCGAGGCAACCTAGAAATTGAGCGAGGGAAGGTAGAAATTGAGCGAGGCAACCTAGAAATTGAGCGAGGGAAGCTCGAAATTGAGCGAGGGAAGCTAGAAATTGAGCGAGGGAATGTAGAAATTGAGCGAGGCAACCTAGAAATTGAGCGAGGGAAAGTAGGAATTGAGCGAGGGAAACTAGAAATTGAGCGAGGGAAGGTAGAAATTGAGCGAGGGAAGCTCGAAATTGAGCGAGGGAAGGTAGAAATTGAGCGAGGGAAGGCTAGAAATTGAGCGAGGCTCGAAATGAGCGAGGAAGGTAGAAATTGAGCGAGGCAACCTAGAAATTGAAGCGAGGAAGGTAGAAATTGAGCGAGGAAGGTCTGACAAATGAGCGAGGGAACCTAGAAATTGAGCGAGGAAGGTAGAAATTGAGCGAGGCAACCTAGAAATTAAGCGAGGAAGCTGAAATTGAGCAAGGGAAGCTCGAAATTGAGCGAGGGAAGGTAGAAATTGAGCGAGGCAACCTAAAAATTGAGCGAGGGAAGGTAGAAATTGAGCGAGGCAACGTAGGAATTGAGCGAGGGAAGGTAGAAATTGAGCGAGGGAACCTAGAAATTGAGCGAGGGAAGCTAGAAATTGAGCGAGGCAACCTAGGAGTTGAGCGAGGCAACCTAGAAATTGAGCGAGGGAAGGTAGAAATTGAGCGAGGGCAACCTAGGAGTTGAGCGAGAGAACCTAGAAATTAAGCGAGGGAAGGTAGAAATTGAGCGAGGGAAGGTAGAAATTGAGCGAGGGAAGCTAGAAATTGAACAAGGGCAACCTAGGAGTTGAGCGAGAGAACCTAGAAATTGAGCTAGGGAAGCTAGAAATTGAGCGAGGGAAGCTAGAAATTGAGCGAGGGAAGCTAGAAATTGAGCGAGGCAACGTAGAAATTGAGCGAGGGAAGCTAGAAATTGAGCGAGGCAACGTAGGAATTGAGCGAGGGAAGCTAGAAATTGAGCGAGGGAAGCTAGAAATTGAGCGAGGTAACGTAGAAATTGAGCGAGGGAAGCCAGAAATTGAGCGAGGGAAGCTAGAAATTGAGCGAGGCAACATAGAAATTGAGCGAGGGAAGCCAGAAATTGAGCGAGGGAAGCTAGAAATTGAGCGAGGCAACGTAGGAATTGAGCGAGGGAAGCTAGAAATTGAGCGAGGGAAGCTAGAAATTGAGCGAGGCAACATAGGTTCCCTCGCACAATTCCTACGTTCCCTCGTTCAAATCCTAGGTTACCTCGCTCAATTTCTAGCTTCCCTCGCACAATTTGTAGCTTCCCTCGCTCAAATCCTATGTTGCCTCGCTGAATTTCTAAGTTCCCTTGTCAAATTCTAGCTTCCCTCGCTAAATTTCTAACTTACCTCGCTCAATTCCTAGGTTACCTCACTCAAATTCTCGGTTTCTCATTGAATTTTTACCTTCCTAAACTTTCAATTTCTGGCTTCCTCGCTCAATTTCTACGTTGCCTGCCACTCGATTTCTAGCTTCCTAAACTCGATTTCTAGCATCCTCGCTCAATTCTTGTTGCCTCGCTCGATTTCTAGCTTCCTTCGCTCAAACTCGATTTCTGACTTCCTCACTCAATTCTATGTTGCCTCGCTCAGTTTACTTCCTCGCTTTCGTTCAACTCTACCATCGCTCATTCTACGTTCCTCGCTCGATTTCTGGCTTCCTCGCTCAGTTCTCGTTGCCTCGCTCATTTCTACCACCTTCTCAAACTTTCTGACTTCCTCCTTCGCTCGATTTACAGCTTCCTCGATCGATTTATGGCTTCCTCGCTCGATTTCTGGTTTCCTCGCTCAATTTCTAACTTTTCGCTTCCGATTACTTCGTTCGCTCGATTTCTGGCTTCCTACTTTTCGTTGCTTTCCTCTCAAACTCGATTTCTACGTTGCCTGCAAACTCATTTCTGGCTTCCTCGCTCAATTTCTAGCTTCCTCGCTAAACAATTCTACGTTGCGCTTCGATTTCTGGCTTCCTTCTCTCATTTCTATTCCTCGCTCATTCCTCGTTGCCTCGCTCAATTTCTGGCTTCTCTAGCTCGATTTATGGCTTCCTCACTCGATTTCTCGTTGCCTCGCTCAATTTCTGGCTTCCTCGCTCAATTTCTGCTTCCTCGCTCAATTCCTACGTTCCTCGCTCGATTTTTAGCTTCCTCGCTCATTCTACGTTGCCTTTCTTTACATTTCGCTTCGCTCAATTTCTAACTCTTCCTCGCTCAATTTCTAACTTCCTCGCTCAATTCTAACGTTCCTCGCTCGATTCCTACGTTCCTCGCTCAATTTCTGCGTTGCCTCGCTTTCGATTTAGCTTCCCTCGCTCAGTTTCTCGTTTTCGCTCAATTTCTACGTTGCCTCGCTCAATTTCTGCTTCCCTCGCTCAATTTCTAGCTTCCCTCGGTCAATTCCTACGTTGCCTCCCTCAATTTCTAGCTTTCCTCGCTCAATTTCTAGCTTCCCTCGCTCAATTTCTAGTTTCCCTCGCTCAATTTCTACGTTGCCTCACTCAATTTTTAGCTTCCCTCGCTCAATTTCTAGCTTCCCTCGGTCAATTCCTACGTTCCCTCGCTCAATTTCTAGCTTCCTCGCTCAATTCCTACGTTGCCTCGCTCAATTTCTACTTCCTTCCTTTCTGCCTTTCACTTTCTAATTTCTTCCTCGCTCAATTCCTACGTTCCTCGCTCAATTTCTGGCTTCCTCGCTCGATTTACGCTTCCTCGCAATTTCTACGTTGCCTCGCTCGATTTCTAGCTTCCTCGCTCATTTACGGCTTCCCTCGCTCGATTTCTGCTTCCTCGCTCAATTTCTAACTTCCTCGCTCAATTCCTACGTTGCCTCGCTCAATTTCTAGCTTCCCTCGCTCAATTTCTAGCTTCCCTCACTCAATTCCTATGTTGCCTTGCTCAGTTTCTAGCTTCCCTCGCTCAATTCCTACGTTGCCTCGCTCAAATTCTAGCTTCCCTCGCTCAATTTCTAGCTTCCCTCGCTCAATTCCTACGTTGCCTCACTCAATTTCTGGCTTCCCTCGCTCAATTTCTGGCTTCCCTCGCTCAATTCCTACGTTGCCTCGCTCAATTTCTAGCTTCCCTCGCTCAATTTCTACGTTGCCTCGCTCAATTTCTAGCTTCCCTCGCTCAATTCCTAGGTTACCTCGCTCAATTCCTACGTTGCCTCGCTCAATTTCTGGCTTCCCTCGCTCAATTTCTACCTTCCTCGCTCAATTTCTAGGTTGCCTCGCTCAATTTCTACCTTCCCTCGCTCAATTTTTGGTTCCTCGCTCAATTTCGAGCTTCCCTCGCTCAATTTCTACCTTCCTCGCTCAATTCCTACGTTGCCTCGCTCAATTTCTACCTTCCTCGCTCGATTTCTAGCTTCCTCGTCAATTTCTACCTTCCTCGCTCAATTTCTGGTTCCTCGCTCAATTTCTACCTTCCTCGCTCAATTTCTAGGTTGCCTGGCTCAATTTCTACCTTCCCTTGCTTAATTTTTAGCTTCCCTCGCTTAATTTCTAGGTTGCCTTGCTCAATTTCTAGCTTCCCTCGCTCAATTTCTAGGTTCTCTCGCTCAACTCCTAGGTTGCCCTTGCTCAATTTCTAGCTTCCCTCGCTCAATTTCTACCTTCCCTCGCTCAACTCCTAGGTTGCCTCGCTCGATTTCGAGCTTCCTCGCTCAATTTCTACCTTCCTCGCTCAATTTTAGAGCTTCCTCGCTCAATTTCTGGGTTGCCTCGCTCGATTTCTACCTTGCCTCGCTCGATTTCTAGCTTCCTCGCTCGATTTCTACCTTCCTCGCTCGACTCTGGGTTGCCTCGCTCAATTTCAAGCTTCCCTCGCTCAATTTCTACCTTCCCTCGCTCAATTTCTAGGTTGCCTCGCTCAATTTCTACATTCCCTCGCTCAATTTCTACCTTCCCTCGCTCAATTCCTACGTTGCCTCACTCAATTTCTACCTTCCCTCGCTCAATTTCTAGGTTGCCTTGCTCAATTTCTACCTTCCCTCGCTCAATTTCGAGCTTGCCTCGCTCAATTTCTACCTTCCCTCGCTCAATTTCTAGGTTGCCTCGCTCAATTTTGAGCTTCCCTCGCTCAATTTCTAGGTTCCCTCGCTCAATTTCTACCTTCCCTCGCTCAATTTTTACCTTCCCTGGCTCAATTTCTACCTTCCCTTGCTCAATTTCTAGGTTCCCTCGCTCAATTTCTGGCTTCCCTCGCTCAATTTCTAGCTTCCTCGCTCAATTCCTACGTTGCCTCGCTCAATTTATAGCTTCCTCGCTCGATTTCTACGTTGCCTCGCTCAATTTCTAGCTTCCTCGCTCAATTCCTAGGTTACCTAGCTCAAATCGTAGGTTCCTCGCTGTTTTCTACGTTGCCTCGCTCAATTTCTACGTTGCCTCGCTCAACCATCGACCTGATGGAATCTTGGAAAATAACTAGGTTGGTTGGCTAAAGTAGCTTCTCTTACCCCAAAATCATATGTGGTACGTCAAGTAACTAATTTTGGTTTAGAAGATATTCTTGTTAAATGATTAAAGAAATAAATGAAAAAAAAAAGAGGGAAAAAAATTTTATATGCTTATATATACTTATTTATATAAATATGTATTAAAGAAAATTGTAGGTAGAATAAATTTTTCTATGTAAAAAATAAAAAATAAATAAATAAAAATAAAAAATTTCAAAGACGGACACAGACTACAGTTATGGCTACGGTTATAATCCGTAGCTAAAGGTAAAGCACCTTTTTCGATATATCGACAGACAGTCGATATATCGAAAATTGTAAGATTTTTGAAGAAAACTCACTGGACAGTTCTGGACCATTTTCGATATATCGACTGGCTGTCGATATATCGACCGTTTTTTTTTTTTTTTTTTTGCTGTTGTAATCCCACCGCTTTTTGTGGGTCCTATTATGAGGTATGTGTTATATCCAAACCGTCCATCTATTTGGCGAGCTCGTATTCAGGCTTGAGACTAAAAATAAGATAGATCTAACTATCAAGTAGACCACACTGTAAAAGGCAATGGGGAATTGAACGTCTACCATTGAAACCCTTTTAGGGGTTATAGAAGTTTTGGATCATTATGAAATTTGTTTTTCTTCTTCATCCAAGTCTTTGTGACCTATGAATGAACTTAGACGGGGAGGATTTCTCACGAACATCACAGTGGGCCCCCAAAAAGTTTTTAATGGTCGACGCTCATTCAACACTGTTTCCTGTAATGTGGTACACTTGAGATTTGCATATACCTCATTTTTGGTCGTATACCATAAAATGATATGGAAAAATATATGGACGGCATGGATGAATAGCATACATCATGGTGGGGCCCACAGACCACCGACCATCCGCCATTGGCTGGTGGCTGGGGGAGTACCGAATCCTTTTAAGCCGTTCGTACAACTCTCAGTTCGAGGAGCGTCAGTGCACGTCTTCGCAGCGAAAAGGAGGGATAGTTTCGTCCTCAACGTCGCTGTCCGCACGTGATAGTCTAGATTGGTGACTAAGGTTTGTATTCTTTCATAGAAACCGCTGGGTAAAAGGGTTTGCCTACAGTAGTCATTTTCTGGTCTTTTAACCTTAGGTAGTTTTTTTTTTTTTTTTTTTTTTTTTTTTAAGGTAATGTTTAAAGAGAGACCTGCACTATAAGTTATCTTCCTCACAATTACAAAGTTTGATTCATTCATCTAGACTGTTCATTAGGTCCAGCATACTTTTTATGTCAACATCACACGAACCATTTGATCAATGGACTTTAATATGGACGGTCAAGATCATTTATACAAAAAGTGGTCTAATAGACAATTTGATCCGTCTATTCGTTAGGGGACATAATTGATAGCTTATGATTCTAAAGAATAACTTTAGTTAGGCAATCATAACCTTCTCATCCATGACTTGGAAAAAGGATGGTTAATGAAAAATAAGGCCAAATCATGGATAGATTGGATCGTCCGGTAAGTACTAATTTTTTCTTAGTAGCCCATTAAAAGCATTATGGACTTAATGGACGATTCAGATTGATCAATTGGACAGTCCAACTGAATAAATAAAAGTAGGCGCACTATAACTTGTAGTCTCTGAGAGCACTAGAGTATTTGAGAGAGAGAGAGAGAGAGAGAGAGAGCGCCTAACATGGAAGCTATGAAAACAACCCTAGTCATTGATTGGGGGATAGGGCTAAAACTAAAAAAAGGAATGGCTCTGCTGCATTTGAAAAAATGAATGTGGGCCACAAACATCAGCTTTTTTAAATAGAGAATTGTCCAAAATCAAATGAAATGAGTCATTAATGGAATATGATATTTCATATTAGCCTTTTGTCTGTCCTTGCGTGTTTTGCCAAGTGATGACACCAATTCAATCAAATCGCACCCTTAAAAGAATCATGTAGATATATACAAGAGATAACATGACCCATTTAATAATGCACCCCAGAATTGGAATCATGTGATGATATCAGCGTGATCCAAACCATTCCTCTAGTGGGTCTCCCTAGGATTAACCCTAACCAAGTGAATGATCTCACCAGGCCATCCTAACCGTTTGATTAGACTTATTCCAGCAGATCTAGGGACTCTAATTGTTAGATCACATCTATCTTGTCCTGAGTGGTAGCTTGAGATTGTATCATACCCACCCACATGAGAGGATTATGATCCATAGGTTGGAATATTGTGCTCAAATGGATGAGATACTCAACCAAAGCTAGATTATTTAAAGGAACATTTTTTTTTTTTTTGTTTGTTTTTACACACGCACACACACCCCCACACACTCACACACTGTGGGATTTCACCACTGTGGGTACTCGAACCCTTGAACCGGTGTTGAAACTCTAAGGAGTCTACCACCCGGGTAAGGGTAAGGACCCAATTTTAAAGGAACACTTGATCAAATGATTATGATAAAGAAATTGAGGTAAAATTAAGGGTCCATTTGAGTAAGAGTACTCTTGTAATTGGGATTGTCTAATCCTTATTTTGGTGGGTCCCATACTTTCTAAGAATGGTTTTCTGCAATAAATCACTGATTTTCTCTACAAAAATACAATTAGGGGAGTTTTAGGAAAAGCAAAAAAAATGCCAGTAATTGTGTTTTTATGAAAGAAGCCGTCAATTTATTGCGCCTAATCAACATGTGGCCCACCTTTCTTTGTGAAATCGGTTACCTGTAATCTTTAGGCCTTGTTTGGCATTGTAGATTCAGAATATTGGATTCTGGATTCTCCAGTTGTGTTTGGTACTCTAGATTCAAAATCACCTGTAATCCAAAAATAGCTATGCACAAATATATTTATATGAGCTTGATTTTAACTACTCAGTCAACTAACATCCCTAATTATTTTATATACGTTGGGTTTGACCCAATAATTATAATAAGCCTATCGAAATATATACTATGAAATTCTAAACCTCAGGTAACCAAAAGTATAAACAACCGAGCGACTAAACAATGTTTAGTAACCGTTGATTTACATGGCCAATGTTTGAATTACTCAGATCTTTCTATTAATATAATTATACTGATGCAGTTAATAATCTAATTGTTTTAGATTATCATAAGCAGGCCATGTGTGCAGTAGATTAGTAATCAAGTGACACATATAGTATACATGCAACTCTCTTACTTTTAAAAATAAGATTTAAAAAAAAAAAAAAAACTACTGTCAATCGAAGTAAAAGGGAGGGACTGTAAAACTTATCAAAAGTTAAGATTTGAAATCCCCTATATTCAGAATACCTTCTAATCCACCCTTCCAAACGACCAATAAATTCAAAATAATCTCAAATCCCCAAAATCTGCAGTCCCAAATGTCATAGTGGTTGGATTCTCCATTGAACGGATTGGATTTGATCTTGGTCTTACACCAATGCTGTTAATCCAGTGGGGACCCAACACCAAGTAATGGTAGTACGCACCTCCTGTGCTGCGCGCGGGTGCCACAGAAAGTTCCTACGGTCGGAAGCTATGTGGGCCCACAAAGATGCCTGTGACAAATCTATTCTATAGATGAGATACAAAAGACCACAGTAGGATAGAAGTTCAAAAGATTCCTGTTGCGTTTTAGTCTTTAGAAACTAATGGATGGAGTGCATCTGTCACAGGAGTCTACGTAGGCCTCACATATATAGCTTCCGACTGCAGTAACTTCGACAGGCAATTTACGTCCCTCTCTGCTAATATGGGTATGAAATCTAAGCCGTTCATTGGTTGTTGTCAGGCTCATCCACTCATTCTGTGGGTGACGGCATCTGAAAGAAATATATAAGATTTTATGACCACCGATCCATATTCACCCTACAAATGTGGCCCACCTTACAGCGGAGCCCGTCGGATGAGCGGTTGAGAGTGGCCCGGGCCGGAAAATATTTTCTTCATTTAATGATTATCATCACCATGTGTTTCTTGTTGGGAGGAGATGAATCTCTTAAACATTTTCAACATAAGATAAAAAGAAAAAAGTCAGTAACCTTTCCTGTCCAGGTGCGTACTGCGCACCGTCCATACATCTGGAATCTTACCTTTTACGCTTTAATCCCTGACCTGGGATATTATGGTTTCGGTCCCTCCTGTGGTCTTATCTATTTGTAAAAAGAGAAACTTTCGTGCTCGGGCCCACGTGAGACATGACACAAGTGGGAACGGATTGGCTACTCCCCTGCCACCAGCCAATGGCTGGTGGTCGGTGCTCTGTGGGCCCCACAATGATGTATTTGTTTCATCCATGCCGTTCATCTATTTTTTTTCATATCATGAAATGAGACCAAAAATTAGGTATATCCCAATCTCAAGTGCACCACATTACAGGAAACAATGTTGAATGAGCGTTGACCATTAAAAACCTTTTAGGGGCCATAAAAGTTTTTGATCAAGCTGATTTTCGTTTTTTCCCTTCATATGGGCCCGTATGACCTAGTAAATAGATTGGATGTCAAATAAACAGTAGTGGGCCTTAGGAGGATTTTAATGGTAGATATCCTATCACTATTGTTTTCCTGTGGTGTGGTTCACCTGAAATTTATATCCCTCTCCTTTTTGGGATCAATCCATACAATGAAATGTAAAAATGGATGAAACACATACATCATAGTGGGGCCCACAGAGCACCGACCACCAGCCACGGGGCTAGTGGGTAGGGGAGTAGCCAATCCATTTCCGACACAAGTACTTGTAAATGGCATACACGTGGGATGCGGATTTGGCTTTCGCAGGAAGTTCCTGCGCTGGGAACCTAGGTGGGGCCCACTGTGATGTTTGTGAGAAATCCTCCTCGTCCATCTGTTCTGTGAGTGCATTTTAGGATATGAGACCAAAAATGAACCTAATCCAATACTCAAGTAGGCCGAAAATGGGATAATTGAACGTCCACAGTTGAAATATTCATGGGCCAACAAAAGTTTTGAATCATGCTAATATTTATGTTTTCAGTTCATCCCAGTAGGAATGACGTTATTAACGGTATGGATGGCATGTAAACATCACTGTCGAGAGGTTTCAACGGTAGAAATTTTCCTAACCACCTTTTCCTTCAGTACCACTCACTTGAGTCCTGACTCCTGAAAAAAAAATTTCTACTTTTCTAAAATGAACTCACAAAATGGATGAAAGGAGTGGATTCCTGACAAACATCACGGTGGCCCCAACTAAGTTTTCAGCGCAGGAACTTCCTGTGAAAGGCTTTCCCAGGAAATTCGCGTCCATACAAGTGGCTAAATTAAGCCGTCCAGATTGTGGATACCAATGTATCCTATGTTATCAAAATTAAGCCGTCCAGATTGTGGATAGCAATGTATCCTGTGTTGTCATGTCTTCAATCTGAATACATCATGAGTCTATCGATGCCATCTACAGATCAATCGAGATTCCATCTAACATTTGTCAATTCCATCGACAAATCACTCGATCCTTAAAAAAATTAAAGAAAAAAATCAAAATAAAAATTTTTCCTATTCTTGTTGGACAATTTTTGGGGCATTCTTCGATCCCATCGACATGCCTTAATGGCTGCCGATTGTATCAAAGGTCCTATTAACATAATCACGCAATTTTGTGGAAGTGCGTATTTTATTTCCTAATTTAATTGTAACACTATATAAACAAGTGTAATCGCGATTAAGATATGTTAAGACGTTCCTAAGGTATTTTAGAGCAAAGATAGGATTTTGTAAAGGAATTTTGAGGTTTCTCGAATTGGTAAGTAAAATTGCACATGGTGTATGCACGGAAGCTTGTAAAAGCTATATAATGAAGGTTATGTTCTTGAGAGGGTGATTATAACCACATAAAATTTTAGCCAATTAAATCCAATTACTTACTTAAACTAATACACCAATTAAATTAAGGCCCCGTTTGTTAAATCTGAAGTCTAAAGTCTGAATCTGAAATCTGAAGCCTGAATATATGAAATCTGAAGCCTGAATTTGAAATCTGAAGTCAAAAAACTTGTTTGCTAATTATGGTGGAAGTCTGAAAAATAAGTACCGAATTTGAGACAATATATTTGTTAACAAACATATGAAATGTCTGAAATATGTTAATTTGACGCATTTGTCCCTATCTCCTGTTTGGAAATGTTTTACAATATAAAGAAATTATTTTTTATTAAATAAAAATAAAAATATTCTATTTAATTCAAATAAACTATAGTAATTAAGAGGAAATTGAAATATCATTATTCAAAAAAAAAAAAAACAGATAAATTCCCTATGAGGAGTATCCAAAACTCATTTTAGGATATTCGACCAGAACGAGGAGTATGGCCATACAAGATGAAACAATGAGAAAGGAATGCCTACCGTTAAAACCTTCCTAGACGAGATAAAGTGAAAACATCATGAACTTAAACCAATATAAAACTTTTGTGGCCATATAAATGTTTCAACGGTGGTCACAAAATCTTCATTATTTCCTATTGTGTGGCCCATTTAAGTTTTGGATACATTTTATTTTTTCGTTGCATGCCCTAAAATAAGCTCCAAAAATGGATGGATGGACTGATTTTCTCGCAAACATCACAGTAGGCCCCACATAGAATCTTTCGCAGGAAGTTCATGCGGGAGTCTTTCACAGGAGGAGCCGGATTAGATACTAACAGGCTGAGTAGGAGACTGGCTACTAAAGTGACATCACCAAGTTTTGTGGGACCCACCATGATATATGTGTTGTATCCACACCATCCATTCATTTGGAGATATCGTTTTAAGGCATGAGATAAAGAATGAGTCAGATTCAAATCTGGAGTGGACCCCACCACATAAATCAGTGGGAAGAGTGACGCCAACCGTTGAAACCTTCCTAAGGTCTACTATGATGTTTATCTGAGATCTAACATGTTCATAAGTTAAGACAGACATGAAAGAAGGTAAAAAATAAATTTCAGCTTGATCTAAAACTTTCGTGGCCGTTAGAAATTTTTAAGGGTTGACGGCACTCTCTCCACTGTTTTTTGTTGTGGGGTCCACTCGAGCTTTGGATTTGACTCGTTATTTGGCTCATACCCTATATTTATATCACCAAATGGATGGACGGTGTGGATACAACACATCATCATGGTTGGTCCCACATAACATAACTTGGTGACGTCACTTCAGTAGCCATTCTGGCTAATCAACCTGTCAGTAGCTAATCCGCGTCCTTCGCCGGAAATCCGAGAAATAGATTGGCTACACCCCCGACACCTGCCAATGGCTTGTGGTCGATGCTCTGTGGGGCCCACCATGATGTATGTGTTTCATCCATTCCGTCCATTTATTTTTACATATCATTTTACCATATGAGACTAAAAATGAGGTATATCCCAATCTCAATTGGACCATATTACAGGAAACAGTGTTGAATGAGCGTCGACCATTAACAACATTTTAGGGTCATAAAAGTTTTGGATCAAGCTGATTTTTGTTTTTTCCCTTCATCTGGGCATATATGACCTAATCAACAGTTTGGATGTCAAATAAACAGTACAGTGGGCCTTAGAAGGATTTTAATTGTGGATATCTAATTGCTATTGTTTTCATGTGGTGTGGCCCACTTGAGTTTTACAAGTACCTTATTTTTGGGCGCATGCTCAAGAATAATCTGAAAAAGTTGATGGATGGTGTGGATCAAACACATAAATTATGATAGGGCATAAATAAATTTCACATTTTAAAAGATAGCTTTCTAAGAGAAAAAAATATCCGCGGTAGTAAGGGCAATTTTGGAATCAAAAAATTCTTTTAATAGAAAATCAAAATTTTCTTTTAATAGAAAATTCCACTGAGCACATTCAGTGTTCACCGTTAAGCCAGACTCCCATCGCCGAAAGAATTCAGCGAAATATCGCGGAAAATCACTTAGCACTTTCCCATTCCGTGTTAAGCGTTAATTTTAAGAGTTAACAAACAGGCCCTAAGGAAAACAATATAACTCTAAGGCTTCTAAGCCAATAGAGGGTCCAATCACATAGACTACAAATCATATTCCAATGAAGCAACTAGTCTATAAAAAGATAGTATACATGTGTGTGTGTGGGATGTGCTAACCATCAACTCCTATCATTCATCTAATCATGCATACATATAGTTCATCAATCAATCACAAAAGCACAATTAAACAAGTTCTCAAAGACAATCCTAAACACAAGCATGTATAGTTATTTGATTTCCCTACTCCACTCCCAAATGGACGCACTCAACCCATGAGGATACCGGATTTCACTATCGGAGGTTTTAAATTAGGTTTAGCTCTAACCTTTACAGCTTTTTATAAGGACTGCAGTCTTACACAATGACTTACCTACCATATACTCCCACCAGAGGCTCCCGTAAGAGACTTTAGTTGGTTTTTTATCGGCTAACCAACAACCTCAATTCTACATAAGAACCTACACGTACACACCTGTGTCGGTAGCCTACACAAGGACTTAATTTAAGTCTAACGTAAGGATCAAGTCCTACATAGGAACCTAATCGATCTTGGCAATCAAATTCTTACATTCAATCTTAAACAAGAAAGGAGTGTACGCGGACTTAACAAATGACAACCTTACTTGTCAAATCGAGTTTCGATGATGCACCGTCTCCAGATACTTCTTCAATGCTCTTCTGTGCTTCGAATTAGCTTCTCGTTGTTCTCCGGATCATTAATGTTGATGTGTTGCCAATACTTCAGCTCTTACAGTCATTTGCCTTTCATATGAAGTGCCAATGAGGTGACCAAGCCAATGAAGGATACGTAAATCTCCTACAACTCGTGAGAATGTTGTAATCTTAGGGGATTCACCTAAAAGGGTCTTTTAGAGAGTTTAAATAAGGATTTAACTACAGGCATAGTGTCTAATCTCTAGAAAGGTGAGAGTTTATTCATATCTTCGAATATGAGCATGAAACGCTCATTAGAGTAAAGGAACACAAGAAGATTGGCATGAAACTTCTTAGATAATGGTTTCTGATGTGTGGTATAAGTGAAAAAAATACATAGCCTCTATTTACACCAAACTCCGTTGATTTCCTAAAGATTCGAAGCAATATTTATAACAAAAGGCTCCAATGGATCTCCAATGGCTAGGCTCGATCAATCAAGCTTGGCAAAAATTAGTCCAATGAACTCGTTGGATTATTTTGGCCTTGTTCGATCGATCGCTCGAGAGAAACGAAGATTCCTCGATCTCTCGGGGGGAACTAATTCATATTTAGGCCAGTTGCTTGCTGGACATTCGTTGCCATGTTTAGTCGATCGATTTAATTAATCGAGCTTTGCTCGATCACACCTCTAAGTCTGCTGGTTTAGGCAGTTTCATTTTCAGTAGCTTGGAATCTCGAATAGCATATTTTATCATGTTTCAATAAGGCTCCTAAAGCTAATGGATGATTAACAAGGTATACCTATTAAGGTTAAGATCATCTAGAGGTTATGTGGTTATTTTGAGTCAAGGGTTAGGGTCACCAAGGCACCTCATTTACATATTCTTCACTTTTATGATGCTCCGGTCTTCATATGTCTTTGATCTTCAGCTTCTAAGGATTTAACCGACTTTTTGACATATAGACGCATGTGTTTGACAAATAAGGTGCACAGATAGGTGCACTAACAATAAGTCTATCCATCTCTTCTAAATTCTTTTTCATAGTGGATATGTTGTCTCTTTGTGCCGTGGTTTTTTTCCACGAGAGTTTTTTCACGTAAATTTGTGTCTCTATGTTCTTTATTTGCGTTAGATTTTTTCTTGTTTGATTCAAATTCAGGTTTGCTTCCGCGATTCCCCAACAAGTGATATCAAAGATAACGTTGGGTTTCGAGTTTAAATCTGGAACATGTCATTGAAGGGATCAAACATGAAGTACGAAACGAAGAAGTTCACTGGTAAAATAACTTTAAATTATAGAATGTGAAAATGAGAGGCCTTCTAGTTCAACAAGGATTGCAACACGCTTTTCTTAGTAAGGCGAAGCGTCCTGTGTCTATGAGTTATGGAGAGTGGGATGAACTTGATGAGATGGCTATTACCTCAATCCAATTGTGTTTAGCAAACAATATTCTCTATAATATCCTAGATCAAAAGACCGCTACAGGGATATGGACGAAACTTGATAGTTTGTACATGGAGAAATTCTTAGGCAATTGTTTATATCTTAAGAAATAGTTATATAATCTTAAAATGATAGAAGGGTCTAATATCAATAAATACATTAGCATATTTAGTGAATTGCTTTACAAATTGAAGAATGCAGAGGTGAAGATCAAGCCCTAATCCTATTTAACTCTCTTCCACCATCTTATGAGAATCTCGTAAACACTATGTGTCATGGTAGGGAGACCATAAACCTCGAAACTGTCATCTCAGTCCTTCATGCAAAGTAGTTGAGAAAGAAGAACAACAATGATGGTTTTTCTATTGATGTGTTGGTTGCTAGGGGAATGAATTTTGATCGGAAAAATGGTAACTCACGATCGAGATCCAAATTGAATAGTAAAGACAAGATGAAGTGGTAGAACTGTAGGATGATATGACATATAAAGAAGGATTGTAAAAATCTTGAAGATTAGAAGGGAGAGAAATTAGATAATATGTCGAAAGAGGATAACACAATAAAATCTAGTGAGGAAGTTGATGGTGGTGATGTTCCAACCGCATTCAAATCTGGGTATCTCAGCGAGATTGATTAACTAATTATAGAGAGTGTGATGGTGGATAGGTGTGTTATGGGAAATGATATTGCATGTAAGGTTGGTATCGGATTGGTGGACATCAAGATGTTTGATGGGGTGGAGCACATCCTGCTGGGAATGAGCCACGTTCTAGACTTAAGGAAGAACCTGATATCTCTTGGGGCACTTGGGTGCAAATTCAATGATTTTGATCGTGTCCTGAAAGTTTCAAAGGAGGACACTCATAGTAATGAAAGCGCATCGAAGCTACCTTTACAAGTTGATCGGGAATACCATTCAGGTGGAGCTACAACATCTGCAATAGAATCCACATCGGCACATTTTTGGCATGCGCGTGATCGAGCATAGTATGAAGGTACTTTCTGATCATTGCTTGATTCTTATATTTAAATGTGTTGTTTTTAATATATGCGGGTATTGTATATATGATAAATAATCACGATTAGCTTTTAAGTCGGGAAAACATGTTAGTAAATATGTGCTTGATTATGTGCATTCATATGTAAGGGGGCTATCACCTGTTGTTTCTACTGGGGGTCATCGTTTTTTGTCTTATTCATAGATGACTACTCTAGAAATGTATTGATTTATTTTCTGAAAAATAAATCCAATGTGTTTGCCACATTCAAAGTGTGGAAGGTAATGGTTGAGAAGCAAACATGACAGAAATCGAAAGTCTTAAGGACGGACAATGTTGGTGAATTCACTTCAAAGGAATTCAACCAATTTTTTGAAGATGAGGGGATTGTGAGGCACAATAAGACATACACTAGAGTATAATGGTATGGAGGAATAGATGAATCAGACTCTCTTGGAGAGAGCCTGAAGTATGTTGAGCAATGTTGCATTGGGCAAGGAATTATGGACTGAGGTCGTTAATGTGACTTGTTATCTTGTGAATCAGTCCATGTCTACGGCAATAAACTGTACGATTTCAGAAGAAGTGTAAAGTGGTCATGATCTAGACTGCTCACAGTTGCACATATTTAGTTGTGATGTTTATTCATGTACCGTCAGTTGAGAGAGATAAGCTAAACCAAAAGGCGAAGGAGTATACTTTTGTGGGCTATGGTGATGGACATATTGTATGATCGAGTCACACGAAAGATCACGATTAGGTGTGACATCAGGCTTAATGAAGATTCTTTGTTCCATAAGGATAAACAGAAGGAAACAAAAAAAAATAAAAAAAAATCAACGATGATTGATGCTGAAATTTTATATATATATATATATATAAGTTGAATCACAGGCTAAAGTTGAGTTGCAGGCAGAGGCACAGGAGCAGGTGGAACAACCACCTCTCAAAAGAAATATGTCTAGAGATCATAAATTACCAGTGAGATATAAAGATGACTCGAATGTTGCATTTGCTCTCATTACGAATAAGGGGGATTCGTCTACTCTCAAAGAAGTATTAGACGACATTAATGCTGAGAAGCGGATGGTGGTCATGCATGACGAGATGAATTCCTTATACAAGAATGAAACATGGGAGCTAGTGGAACTTCTAGTTGGGCGTGAAACGATCAGATGTAAGTATATTTACAAGAAAAAGCATGATAGGTATAAGAAAAGACTGGTGACGAAAGGTTATACTCAGAAAAAAAGTCGTAAACTTCAGTGAGATATTCGCACCGCATTATCAAGCAGGTATCTATCAGATTTGTGTTGGCGATGGTTGCCCAATACGACCTAAAATTGGAGCAAATGGATGTGAAGATTGCTTTCCTATATGGAGAGTTGGAAAAACAGATCTACATAAAGCAACCAAAATGAGTTCGAAGTAAATGAGTCAGAGAATAAGGTTTATAGGTAGAAGAGGTCGTTGTACAACCTGAAACAGTCGCCTAGGTAGTGGTACAAAAAGTTTAATACTTTCATGGTGAGTCTGCGATTTACTAGGGTGAATATAATCACTATGTATACTTTAAGATACTGAGTAATGGAAAGTCCATCTTACTGCTATTATATGTTAATGACCTGCTTATTGCCAGCCATAGCATGTCCAAGATCAATATATTGAAAACTTTACTATCAGGGACATTCGAAATAAAAGATATGGAGGCTGCAAAGAAGATTCTTAGCATAAATATACACAAAGATAGGAAGATGAGCATATTACAATTGTCTCAGGTTGAATACCTTGAGAATGTATTGGTAAGTTTGGGATGGACAAGGCTAAACCAGTTAGCACAACCTATACCGCTTAACTTCAGAGCAATGTCCTACTATAGATGAAGAAAAATAGGTTATGTCTTGTGTGCTATATTCGAGTGTAGTTAGCATGTTGATGTATGTCATGGTCTGTACGAGACCAACTATTTCACATACAGTCGATATTATGAATAAATACATGTCAAACCCCAACAAGCAACATTGAGAGGAAGTGAAATAGTTACTTCGTTATCTACGAGATACATCGGATTACATCTTGACATTTGAAAAATCAGAAGGAAAACTAGTGGGCTATTTCGATTTGGACTATGCAGGAAATGTGGACAATAGAAGGTTAACTTCTAGTTACTCATTTATATTCGCGCTTGGAGTGATTAGTTAGATGTCGAAGCTTTAATCTATGGTTTCTCTTTCCACAATAGAAGCTGAGTATATGGTAGTGTTGAAAGCATTCAAAGAAGGTATTTGGTTGAGAGGGATGATAAATCATCTTGGGCTTCCGCAGGAAGTCGTGGCAGTCAATTGTGACATGAAAGCCCGATCAATTTGGCAAAGAACTCGGTTTACCATTCTCGTACTAAGCATATTGATATTCGTCATCATTTTATCCGACAAGTGCTTGAAAAAGATGGTGTGACTCCTAAGCAGATCCACACGAGCATCAATCCGGCGAACATGCCTACGAAGGTGGTTCTAAAAGAAAAGTTCAAGTTTTATGCAACTTCTTTGGGCTTGGCAAAAGCTTAATAAAGATGGAGTATGCATAAGAAGCGACAATGATGATAAAGGTATGAGGAGGCGATTAGAGATGGAGCTTGAAGCTATATTTCATGATGATTGAAATCACGGTGGGGATTGTTGTCAGATGTCTTCAATTTGACTGGAACAAGGGTCTGTCAATGCCATCGATAGAGCACTTGATGACATCAAGCATCTTTCGATCATATTAATAGACTATTGATCATATTGAGAAAGTCTTAATTTTCCCCCTATGCTCGCTGGACAGTTTTTGGGGCATTCTTCGATCCCAAGCATCCAAGGTGGCTTTGATCTCATCGACAGCCCTCGATGGTTGTCGATCCTATCAAAGGTCCTATCGACAGAATTGCACAATTTTGTGTAAGTGCGTATTTTATTTCCTAATTCGATTGTAACACTATATAAGCGGGTGTAATCAGGATTAGGGTATGCTAAGACGTTCCTAGGTATTCTAATCAAAGCTAGGGTTTTGTAAAGGAATTTTCAGATTTATCGAATCGGTAAGTCAATCCATCTCTTGTAAATTCATTTTCATAGTGGATTCGTTGTCGCTTTGTGCCGTGATTTGTTCCTACAAGGGTTTTTCAACGTAATGTTCTCTGTACTTTGTCTATGTTTGATTTTCTATTGTTTAATTTGAATTTAGGTTTGGTTCCACGATTCCCCAACATCTTGAACCAAAATTATACTTACTTGATTATATGGCTGAGATCATCCATGGAGGAGAATTTGCTCCAATGTGTATCCACGTTGGTCCCAGCACTAAAATGGCTTTCATCTATAAAAGGCTGGCCCATCCATTTATATCCTTACACTCGGTATCCTGCCTTAGAATTGGTTGTAACCAGAGGTAAAAGGATACGAAATGTTTACTAATGTTGTCTCATCTTCCTAGATTTCATCTTCGTCTACCTCTTTGTGTGGGTATGACAAGCTTAAATCTATGAGGGCACCGGACGATGCTTTGTGGCCCTCACCAATATGTATGTGTTTTATCAATGCCTTCCATTCATTTTTTGATCTCAATTCAAGACACGAGTCCAAAATTTAGGTAAATCCAAATCACATGTGAACCAAACTAAAGGAAACAAAGGTGTTTCAACGGTCACCATTAAAAATTTCTTAGGGGCCACAGATGAAACTGATATTTGTGTTTTCCCTTCATCCAAGTCTATGTGACCCGATCAACAGATTAGATGGTAAATAAACATTACAATGGGTCCTACAAAGTTTTTAATGGTGGTCGTTTAATCACCCTTGTTTTCATATGGTGTGGTCCACTTGAGATATGAAACTATCTCATTTTTGGTCTCATGCCCTAAAATGATCTGAAAAAATAAATGGACAGTATGGATGAAACACATATATCATAGTGGGGCCCGCAAAACATTGTCCAACCTTGTTATTCGTAGCGTCAGTACCCAACCTGCATTCGAGGTAAATAGAGGTAAATGTATAGTTAGACACCGAGCCAATCCGAGTTGAGTTGTGCCATGTTCAACTCGGTTCAACTAAGAGCTTACCTCGACTTGAATTTGGCTCGGCTCAGTCCTCGAGCTGTACTGGCCAGCTCGGCTTAATTCGGTCAGTAGCTTGGTTGGAGCTCGATCCGAGGATAACATCAAGAAGAAAATAGATTTTCAAATCAATTTGATTTTTGTTAATTAAAAAAATACAAGTACCTACGATAGATAACATTAAGATCTCGATCCTCGTCCCATAGTCCATCTCGATTATGGTTGGTGAGACTCATCTCGAGGTGAAAGTCAGATGTTTAAGTTCTTACGTCGAGTTTTTCAGGTTGTCAGCTACCCGATTCCATGGCATCTTTGAAGGGAGGAACTTGAGTCGTGTTCCTATTGTTATTTATTTTTTTAAAAAAAAATACCTTCAATGGATAACATCGAGATCTCAATCCCCCCTCCCATAGTCCAACTCGATTATGGTTAGCGAGACTTGTCTCGAGGTGAAAGTCGGATGTTTAAGTTCTTAGGTCGAGCTTTTCAGGTTGCCAGCGTTGAATTCCATGGCATCTTCGAAGGAAGGAACTTGAGTCATGTTCTTCGACCCTTGAGGAACGAAGACATTCCTTGTTCGTGCTCCCACAAAACACTATTGGCCCACCCTTTGCATGCGAGGCGAGATCTATGCCGACCACTCATGTGAGAATCCATTGCCCATCAAAGGTGGCATGTGTGGACCTTCCTCAGCCCCTTCCATTACATGGTAAACAACTGTCATCCAACATGCTCATCCCGTCATCCGAAGCTCCCAAGGACAACTATCAAGTGGAAAACAACTTGATCTCCCCTGTCGTCAGGCCCTCTAATCTTATAATAGCAATGCATTCTTGCTTTATCCAAAGGATGGATCCCTCTGTTTTCTCCTATTAGCTATTATTGAGGATGGTTGTTTCAAGAGACTTTTGTACACGTGGTGGACACTCTTTTGCTCTCAAGTCTATTGGTGTCAGTGAGGCTTTTATGACAGTCTGCTAGGTCGCCTGATTTATTACCTCTTTACTCTCATCCATCTACGTGTAATGGGGACATATGGTAGTAGGAGATCTCCAATGTGTTGCCTTTGATGGACGAGCATCCTCTTATGCAAACACATGGCTCTATCTTTTGATGACACGTGCTTCTCGATATCTCAAAGTCATTATTTCTTAGAGGACGGGAGTCATTACGTCGTAGCATCATTCTATCCAAGCACTCTGGGGGGGGGGTTGCAATAGTTTTTTTTAATGGTATATAGGGTTGAGTCGAGCTCAATTAAACAACTTGACTCAACCCGAACCCAGCTTTTGAGTTGAGCCGAGTCAAGCGAGTTAACCGAGCTAGCCCAATTTGTGTCCAACTCTAGGTAAATGCATCAAAATCCAATGTTTGACATAGTGGATTTGGAAGTAATAGGTGTGAAATGACTTTTCTACCCCTCCTCTAAGTAGAGTTTCATGAGTAATAAAGGTCTGCATCACTAAATTACACCAATAAAATGATCTAAACTTTCCAAATGTTATTATCTAAATAAAGGGTTAAGAAGTGTTGGAAAGGTCACTTGTTTGTGTTCCTTATATTTGTGGCTCATTGAAGGCTTGGAATTTTCTCATTTTTATGAAATTATATATGTTAATAGGCTTATTATAATCATTCTATCAAATATCATATGTGCACACTAATTTGAGATACAAAAGCTAATTTAATTAATTAAATTTAAGTCGGTGAATATACTAAAAAAAAAAATTGATGCATTCCATTTACAAGTATCCAAACACAATTTTTGAACTCGATATATTCTAAATATAAGTTGGCAAACACAACTAAGGATTTTAATTCGCACATATTCCGCTATAGTTATGAATTGGATTTCAATGCAATCCAATTACGAAGTGCCAAACGAGTCCAATTTAGGACATCAATTTTCTACAACAATTGAAGAACCGGTGTAACATAAAGCTATGTGGGGCCATTATGATTCGTGTGTGACATATACTCTGCAGTTTGAGCCAGCTCATGTTAGGACACAATCCCCTAAATGTTGTGCAATATGCCTTAGATCATGTCAATCTATTATGCAAATAAGCCATGTCTCGATTCGACTAGAGTCTTTTTCGTTCTAGCCGAAAATAGGGTGGATTCTTAGTGTGCACGCTGCAAAGATTTGCACGTTTTCGATTCGACCAAAACTGTGAGTCGGCTTGGTTTGGTCCGACCGAAGGTCTCATTCAGCCCGACTGACTAGGTTACATAGATTAACGCAAATCATGGTATTTAAATACGATCATGATTAGGGATTGATACGGACAAGTGTTTTCTCTTTAAGGGCAAGGGTTTGTGAGGTGTTAGAGTTTTTAAACACTTGTAAGGACTTGGGAATAGATTTTTTTTTTCAATGGGTTAGGGTTTTTTCTAGGTGCGCATTGCAAAGGGAGATCAGTTTCGTCTATTATCAAAGAAGTTGAGTGGTGTAAACTCTATGGTTTTTATTATAGTAAATATATATCACTCTTCAACATAATTTTTTCGGGCAACGGTTTTTCCACGTAAAATATCTTATATTTATAGTTGTTTGCTTAATTATTTGATTATTCTGATTTATTATGATTATTTTATCTTCGTTGAACATGCTTCGTAAAGCATACAATTTAACATTGGTTTTACATCTGAATTTTTAATACCAAGGGCTGATCCAAATTTAGCTTGAGATAAGAGTCAAAACTCCACTGAAAAGGAAATTGATCTAAAACTTAGGTGTGCCTAGAGGTGGGCATTCCTGACCCGATCCGGCGGATCCAACCCGATTCGATCTGATCAAACCAGTTCCGAACAGAAACGATGGCACAGATCAGGCCTAATCGAGTCTGGAAATCCAGATCCGGTCGTTCTTCGAGTCGGGTTCGGATAAAGGTCTATCCGGACAGATCCAGACTGAAAACCCGATCCGATTGGAACCGCATCGACCCAACCCGAGCGGGTAGTATAAATAGTTTTTTAAGTTTTTTTACCTTAATAGTTTTCACTTTTCACCCTTCCCTCTGTTTTTTTCTTACCCTACCTATAAGACCCGTATCCTAACCCGTACTGTTCCGTTGACTCCCGCAATTCTTCCCGTCGAAGTCTGGCAATCTGTGACCTATTATCGATATTTACATGCAACCCTAAGTCGTATCCTGTAGATTTGAGTCGGCTTAATCTGAAACTTTTACCATTGCGACCGCACCGTCGCCGCCATTCCAACGCCGCATCTTGCATACCGATCCGATACCCTAGCAGGGAGATGTGGACCGACGTTTATTTTAAAGAAAACACCGCGCATTTGCAATCGCAAGAGAATCTCTACAACATGTCCCATCAATCAATCACTCAAATCAATCAATGCTTTCTTTCTCTCCAAGTCGAGCAACCACCAAGTCAACTCTTTCTCACCTCTCTCTTACACACCCATACATGTCAAGTACACCATCACCTCATCCATCACTCACATCCATCACTCACATCCATCACTCTCTCTCCCTTACAACTCTCTCTCTCTCTCTCTCTCTCTCTCTCTCTCTCATTTCTCATCACATTTCCCAAGCAAGCAAAAGAAACACACATCCAAGCTCTTCCAAGGTGAGAAAGAGTTGTGTATGGCCCACTTTCCTACCCTAAAATCCTTCATTTTAGCCGTTTATTTCTCATCATCCTCCATCAAAGTGAGACACAAGGAGCTCGGCTTTCCATCGGACCAAGAAGATCGAATGATGGGTGCTTCTATAAGTTAGATCTTCATGTTTTGATGATGGGCCAAGTGAGGCCTACCGATTGATGGTATGGATCTCACTTTGGACCCTAAGATGTGGTCGATGGGCCACCTTGATCCTCATAATCATTCCATGATGGGGCCATTCTCCATAGACCCCATCATGATGTTTACCTTCTAGTTTGGAAAGGGGTCATCTAGACCTTCCATTTTGGTGGAGAATGAATCTGCACCGTTGATTTTGATCAGTGGGCCCATATGAAATGGGACCCACTTGATATACGTTCTAAATCATGCAAAGGAGGGCCCATAGTGTCGGGGCCTCTCCATCACACGTGTGTTCTACTTTCTCTCTCTCTCTCTCTCTCTCTCTCTCTCTCTCTCTCCCTCTCTCTTTCATTTCTTCCTATTGTATGTGATAATGTGGCCATATGGCCCACCCAGATGGACCCCACTATGAAGCATGTATTTTTCCCAAGCCATCTGTAGGCAGGGCCCACTTTACATATGTATTGTACCAACACCATCCACCATTTGGTGGCCCACCTGAGAAGGGCCCACCTTAAGTATGCCTTATACCAAACTGTCCAGCGTTAGGGATGCTGGATGTGTAATGAAAACAAAAATATTAGCTCGATTCACAAGCTTTTGGGTGGGCCACTCATGCAGGCCCCACCTTGTTGTATAGATTTAATCCACGCCTTCCATTCCATTCTCAAGATCATTTTAGGCGTTGAGCCAAATAATGAAGTCAATCCGACCATCTGGTGGGCCATAGCTTAGAAAACAATGGTTTTCATCGTTAAAATGCACTCTGATCTTTCTATACCCCCAAAACATATTGAATATTGGGCTTGTTGGTCAATCTTGAGCCATGGAATCCAACGGCTAGGTCAGATTCTCCGGATGCGGGCCCCACATATGAAAAACTGTGGAATTTCTATTTTAAAAAAAATAATAAAAAAAATAAGAGAGAGAGCAGCAGCGCCTGCCGCTGCTGCTGACTCGTCAGGGCGCTAGGACGGTCCCTGGCAGACTGTGGGTCCCCAAACGTGGCCCCATCCTGATGTGTGTGGACATCCACACCGTGCATTAGGCAGGCCACCCTCTAGATGTGGGCCACCCCTAATATCAGCCGTTGGTGGAGCTTAGGTGGCCCACGTCACAGGAAACAGTTGGATTGAATGGATGCCTTTAGAACTTTTGTTTTTGGATTTGACGTTTTAGGTCATTATGATATTTGTTTTCCCTTTTCATCCAGGTCCGTGTGACCTTATAAACATTTGGATGACAAATAACGTTATGGTGGGCCCCACATGGGACCCACCTATGTTGAAGTAGAGTGGTTGGCATACCACACACCAGCAGCGGCTGGTGTAATTGGCGTCAGCAAGTTCTGAGTGGGCCCACCTTGTAGTATGCATTGTACCCACTACCCTGACGTATGTATTCACGCCATCCATCTATATGTGGGACCGGCCATGATGTAAGTGTTTCATCCACGTCGTCTCGTCCATGTGTTGGACGTGGACCCTATACACATGGTCCACCTTGATGTATGATTTAATCCACACTGTCCATCAGGTTGGGACGGTGGGGGCTCCACCATAATACGGGTTATATCCTAACCGTCTAGATCATATAGGGCCTACCTCAATGTATGCTTTATCCACATTGTCCGTGGGACGTGTGACCCACCTGATGTATGTATTCTGTATCCACGCCGACCATCTAGTGGGGCCCATTTACTGCATGTACGGGGCCCACCTATTATGCATTGGTGCGGCCCATTGATGAGGCCCATTGTGATGTATTTGGAGCCCATGGGTTGAGGCCCATTGTGATGTATTTGGGGCTGTGAGTTGATGCCCATTGTGATGTATTCCAGACCCATTTGGCAAGGCCCGTTGTGATATGTTTCTGGCTCATATGTTGTGGCCCATTGTGATATATTTTCAGCCCGTGTGATGAGGCCCATCTTGATGTATTTGTGGCCCGCATGGTTAGATCCGATGTGATGTGTATGTGGCCGTTGTTGAGGCCCATGTTATGAGGGCCCATTATGATGTATTCGAGGCCCATGGGTTATGGCCCATTGCAATGTACATAAGGCCCATTGGTACGGCCCATTAATGTGGCCCACTTGATGAATATAAGGCCCATGTGATATGGCCCATTTGATGTATTTAAGGCCCAATGGGATGTACCTAAGGTTTATTGCAATGTGTGATTCTTCCATGGTTTGTGTAATGATGTTTTATGGCAAGTCATGCCTTGGGAGCAATGTTGGTTTGACGTCCACATTGTAAGAATAATGTTGGTTAAATGTCCGCATTATGACTCTCCTTAGGGCCCATTGATAGGCCCATACTTGTTGTGTGTAGGCCGTCTAGGCCCATCTGCGTTATAAAGATAGTTCATTACTTTATAACATGCTTAGTATAATCCCATGACTCATGCCCATACGCATTATATGTATGCTTGATATGAGGAATGTTTGATCATAGCATAAGCCAGTTGGGCTGAGACATTTACGGGACTCCTTATGAGACGGAGTGCCCCACATGATCGCGCGGTACACGCTGGATTGCTGCATGATTTGACGGTGTGATTCATGCATCTTGCATTTCTGTGTCATGATCATTGTACGCCCTAGTGGCATCAGGGTCGTGGCTCCACAGGCACATCATGGATGACCATATTGGATACCGAAAATACTTGGTTCTAGCACTATGGGCACTTAGGATGTCCTTGGGTGAAAGTCCCAGAACCTTTTTGGTACCAGGAGATGCTCTAACGTCTAAACTGAGTGGATACACGAGCGCCCGAATGCCGAATACCAGTAGGCCGCGTCTCCCACTGTGTCGTGGTCAGTTGGAAGGGGGTGTGACCTTATCCGCCCGAGTGAGGGGGCTATAAGCTAGGCTGAGTTTGACCAACTCACAAATGAGTCCGCTATCGACGAGCCGGGTAGGTATTGGCAGACTACTAGTTAGGCGAATAGTGTAGTCTCTTCCACTTGCTTGACTGTGCAGCTAAGGAGGAGGCAGTCAGTGTAAAGTGTATTAGACCCCGGTGATATCCAGAGAGGAACTATACTGATATGTGTACTTGATGATGACTGACATGCTTGCCTTGTATCTCGCATACGACATTTATCTACATAGGCCTCGCATCGCATGACCTTGGTATGGCCGATAGCATTCATGCCTTGCATCACATAGCGTTGGTACAGCTGACAACATTCATGGACTTACCGCATATTTCTGCATTGCTCTGATATTATAGACTTGTCATTTGCCTTACGCACACACTTACACCACCCTCTAAGCTTTTGTAAGCTTATGCACGACTGTTGCGTGGAGGTGTCGTTGGATCGCAGCAACGCTAAGGCAGGAGCGCGTATCAAATCATTTTGGAGCTTTTTGATTACCTTATATTTCCCTTTCCACATTGTATTTAAAGTTTTTGATATAATAGATATGTGATGATGTTGTTTTGTGACTTGGTTATGCTTGTAGTTATGCTCCATTAAAAAAAAAAATTTCATACTGAAAATCCTCCTTGTAAAATCTCAGGATCGGAATCTGGCATGTGAGTGCCGGGATCCGAGAATGGGGCACTACAGAGGCTGCCGGCGCCGGATTCGGCGATCGAAAATTTTGTGAACCCGTTTTTCGAGTTTAGGGCGTGACACTACCCGCCTACCAAACGAGCGCTGCATTTTGCTACTGCCCGATCGGCGACGCCGATCTTCTTCCTCTCCAATCTCCTCTTTTTCTTCAACACTCATTTTGCTGCCTACTCGACGCCAGTCTCCTCTTCTTCTTCAACACCCGTCCGTCCTGCCTGCCCGACGCCAGTCTCCTCTTCTTCTTCAACAAAGGAGCTGGTTGCTGTTAAGTACATAGAGAGGGAGAAGAAGGTAATACAGAATCGAGAAGCTGGAAAAAATTTGTTTTTGTTGGTATTGGTATTGGTGGTGATTGTTGTTTATGGAGATTGTACTTTTGCCTTTTGTTTTGATTGGGTTTTTGTTCATTTGGGTTCTTTTCATTCACTTTGGTTTTGTATTTTTATTTTGTTCCTATGATTGAGGTCGGATTTCTGAGTTTTATCTGAAATTGGTTTTTGGGTTTTTGGTTGAATTTGGTTTTGGTTTTTCGAAGAAAGAAAACCATTGTGTTGTCCAAATGATCAGGGTTCTGTTTTCTATTTGGAATTCGGGTTTTGAATTTGGTTTTCTCACTCTGTTTTTAATTATTTAATCATAGCTTCTTTTTCTTGCTTTTCTTTATCAGTTGTGCTTGACGGGTGCAGATTGATGAGAATGTGCATAGAGAAATCATCAATCACAGGTCGTTGCAGCATCCGAATATTGTTGGGTTTAAGGAGGTATATATATCTATATTTGTTACATTATTCTACCTTGGGCATATTTCGAAGTGTAGATTTTGAGTTTCTAAAATAAAAATAAAAATTGGGTAGCAATCAGTTGAACATTATCATAATAAAAATTGGCCAGATTCACACAACTGTTACAGATCACAATCGATTTGAACCTGGTCAAATATGATCCGACTCGGTTTTCTTGACCGAGTCGGACTCGGATCGGTTAAGGCCAGCATGAGTTAGGATTGGATCGAATCAAATGACCTTGACTCAGTCCCGGATCAAACCGTGTTCGGGTCAGACCATACGAAACTCGGACCGAGTCGAGTTGGACCCAATCCAAGCCCGACTCGGTCCGATGCGCAGCTCTAGGTGTGCCGCACTACTGGGAGAGGTATGGATGGGAATTCCTACCATTTCCTGTGGCACACAGCCATAGAAATATGCCATCCGGCCCGATCATGAGATGAGTCTCACAACCAAATGTCACCATAATGGAGAACTTCGGTAGGGCCCAAAAAGGTTTCAACGGCGAGCCTCCCTCTACATCTTCACATAAACACGAGCGAGTAATGACTCGAGTTGATATCATAACCCTTTTCAAATTTCCAATCCGGCACGTCTTTTTAAAAGTATTGTCATTAATTAACCTACCTTAGTTATAGATATATTTCATTCAGGGACCTTGGGTTCATTATATTTTTAACGGTTGTTAGATTAAATAGCCCTTTTTTTTTTTCTTTTTTTTTGAATGACGAGAATGCCTTATTTTTAGACGGTTAAAAATAAAAGATATCCCACTGTCCTATTTTTAAAAAATGAAATAATCATGAACCAAAAATGATCCATTTATGATAGGAGCCATCTGACCAATGGTTTGGACCAATGAAAAGTGGGCCCACTTGTCATAATTAAAAACCCAAGTATGGTATGTAAAGCCTCCCATCGTGGATCAATAGTACTTTGATTTTCCTCTCTTAATTATATGATCCTCAAGCAGGCTATATTGAAGTATCCTTTAGTTCTAAGTCTGTGTGCCTGTGTTGTATTGATCTAGGCCGTTCATCAGGCGGTACACAGTGAGATATTCAAGCCATTCATCAGGTGGGTTCTACAATGTAGGTTACCTTGCCAAACATCAACCTCCGTTTTAGAGTCGTTCCATGCTTCCAACCCTACGGCTAGTTTGATGAGAGGACTGGCCTGCCTTTTGAACCTGGACCCAGTGATGGATGGCTTGGATCTGATTCCCATGACGTAGGCTGGCAAATCTGGTGGATTGCAGCGTGCCTGCCTCTATGCACGCGTGGGATAGAAAATATCCTCGGTTTTCAATGAATACAAGTGATCACTATTCCGCCATCCAAACCTGTGGGTGGAATGCAATCCACCACTTTACTCAGAAACCTCCCAAATAGAAAGGTAGACCATTAGCCTACCATTCTATAAAGCTAGATGGACCATTGAGAATACTGAGTCCCGTTTCAAAGGATGAATCAGATGGTTAAGATGGTTTCATCAGCTATTGTCATTCGTCAGCCTATACCCTATCTCCACAGTAGTCCCACCTTTTGAATGATTCATATTACCCCATCTCAATAGTAGCTCTGTTTTGGAGATATATATATATATTGAAATGCGCACTTGCAGCGGATCTCACCGAACTCATTAGAATTCATTTCACATGACATGAGTATAAAATCCAAACGTCCATACGATGCATCACCCCATGAAACCCATAGACCTCTACTTTTACTTGATCCAAAACTTTGGTAGGACATGGCTAGAGGAAACAACTTCCTCCCTTAATTTGCCTCTCTTTTTGCAACGGCATGCTAAAGTTTTAGATCAAGTTGAAAGTTGGGTCTCAGGATTTCATGGGTGCCACATTACATGGACTATATATATATATATATATATATATATATATATATATATATATAGAGAGAGAGAGAGAGAGAGAGAGAGAGAGAGAGAGAGAGAGAGAGAGAGAGAGAGAGAGAGAGAGTGTGTGTGTGTGTGTGTGTGTGTTTTGTGGAGGGAAAGGTTCTATGCGGTCGAGCTCATGGGCCCCACCATGATGTATGTTGAACATTAACACTGTGCGTTTGATGGGTCCCCTTTAAATTATGGGATATCCCAAAAATCAGCCGTATATGGAACTCAGGGGGGCCATACCATCTAAAATCATGTGACATGCCTAAAACATATAAAGGCACTTAGTGGGGCCCACCTGAAATTTGGATGCGTCTAAAACTTGGTCTGACCCCTCATCCAAGTGGGACACACATAATGGATGGGCTGGATTTTTGAACCACATCTCGGTGGGCCCAAAAAATGATTATGAATGTTTTAATGGAGGGAAACCCCTTTCAACTTTTGTATGTGGTGTGGCCCACAAAAGTTACGGAATGAATTGATTTTTAAGCCCTAGGCCCACCATGGAATGGTGCATCTGACTGATGGGGTAGATGTTCGACAAGCATCACAGTGGGCCCACATAACTTGACCTCATGGGAAGTTCCCATGAGCTGACCGCATAGAACCTTGTCCTCGGGCACGGGCGCGCGCGCGCACACACACACACACACACACACACACACACACACACACACACACACACACACACACACACACACACACACATATATATATATATATATATATATAACTCAAGTAAACCATACCATGGGCCCTTACTCTTACCCGGGTGGTAGACTCCTTGGAGTTTCAACACCGGGTCAAGGGTTCGAGTACCATGGTGGTGAAATCCCACGGCCTGCGTGTGTGGGGTGTGTGTGCGTGTGGCGTGAGTGTGTGGGGTGTGTGTGCGTGTGTAAAAAAAAAAAAAAAGTAAACCATACCATCCAATCTGTCGAGATTGTAATTCTTGTAATTCTCATTTATTGGAAGAGAACACAATTATCAACTTAAAACTTCTTTGGCTCCAAGGAGGATTGGATGGTAGGGAGTTCAATACTCACCATTTCTCATGGTGTGACCTACTTGAGTTTTAGATATATTTTAAGATGGGTGGAGAGGATGTTAGGTGGAGATTGTGGTGGCCCGGCTCCATGTTGCCCTGGTTATAGGAAATTTATATGCATACCATGTTGATTCAGCTAACAAGTAGATCACCATTTACACCCCAATGTGATCCATGCCTATCCTATTCCGATCAATCTATTTCAATAGTGAGTCCACTTCAATGGAAGGGGAAGCCAATTGTGTGATGGGTAGATGGATGGTGTGTTGATGTATGTGTTATATCCACACCGTCCATTCATTTTTTTCAAATCATTTTAAAGCATGAACAAAACAATGGGCCAAATCCAAACCTCAAGTGGACCACATCACTAAAAGCAATAGGGATTGAACACCTACCATTGAAAACTTTTCGGCGGCTACACAAGTTTTGGATCAATCAGATATTTGTGCTTTCCCTTCATCTAGGTTTGTTTGACTCATGAACAAGTTGGATGGCAAATAAACATCATGGTGAGTCCTATGAAGGTTTCAACAGTCAGCATCATTGTCACCATTGTTTTTCATGATGCGGTCCACTTAAAATTTTGGATTTACTGTTCACACCCCAAGTATAGGGTTGTGATGTAGTAATAAACTCGGTGAGACTGAGGTCAAATCACAAGGGACTGAAACCTATACGTAATCTGAAACTAAATAGAAGTAGAACTAAACTAAGATGAAATCTAAATCGAATGTAATTGAGGGAATAATGATGAAATATTTATCTAAAACTTAGAGAATTCAGAGGAAGGAAACTAGAGATCCAGAGGATCCACTTGTAGAGATTAGGGAGAATTTATGTCTGCTTCAAAAACTCAACTAGACCTAGAGTCCCATCTTCATCCAGTTAAATGGTTTAACCATAAAAATCAAACTAAACTTCCTTTGATATAGTTTTCAAGAGATGAAAGGTATATGAATTAGAATGGATTCCATCACCAAACCATGCTTAGGAGACAAAGCAAACAACATAATTAAACTAATTAACAACCAATCATAAGATGTATAAAGGTTAGAAAGGGTACCAGCATCCAACCATGCCTAGGAGACAATGGTGAACAACAAAGTTTCAGACGTCATTATCATAAAAAGGAAAGAAACATGCTTAAAGCTATCGCAGACCAATTGTAATTTTAGTCACAACAAACCATTAAAAACTGAAAACATTCCCTTAATTATACTAACATTAATATTAGTTCAGTCTAAACAAAAGGCGCAGGCAAAAATTCTCCCATCACGCTACAAGCTTCACCTCTTAGCGCTAGCTAAGAGGTTTAGCCAAACATGTTTATGATTAAGGTAAATCTCAAATAAACATAAACAACAGTTAAGAAAAAGAGAAGAAAAACAACTCTTTAAAGCTCGCCCGTACTCCACCCTTTCTCGGCTCCACGTTCACGTTCCAGATATCCCTCCTTTCTTCCTTCTCTTCTCTTTTAGTAGCAGAGTGGTGTAGAGTCCGTGCTGGAGTCAGTGTAGGGAGAGGCGGTAGGCCACTTACGTAGTTACCCTAAGTATCAAGAATCCACGCACGGAAACTCTTTGTTTTATGCAGCAAAATAGGACGCCATTACCGAATCTGAGCCATTCATGCTCCTTGGGCCTAACTGGACATCCTTGGGAGGGTCTTGGACGGTCCAGATGGTGGGACCAATCCTCATCATGATCTCTAAACGCCCCAGATCGTCTGTTTCCTCCAGACTGCATAAACAGAGCCTGCGTATGGCTTTTACGCTGATGTTTGGTGGCCCCCACAGATGAGTTCTGATAGAAAATTCACTTCGTTCAATGAGATCAGCACGAAAAATTGGTCGGACATGACCATTTTTCTTGGCGTTCTACCGTCCGTTCCTGTGTTGCAGGTTATCTTCTTGTTTACGGGTTCATGGCGGAATATGGATACCATTGTGTCGGTCAAAATCCTCTCCTGATTACGTTGGTTGGTTCAGATCTCTCTTCTGGATGATGGTAGTAACCCACTCATCATCACCGCAGCTTCCTATGCGAAGCAGAGCTTCCGCAAAAGTCCCTAACAGTTTCTGTTTGTGCGTTGGCTCACCAATTGAAGCCAGGTGAAAAATCCACTCCGTCCATTAGTTTTAGGACGAAAAACCATCCGGGTAGGGGTATTTTTGGAGTTAATTCGGTGTGGTCCGCACAATATTTTACTCCACCGTTCATCCTATGTTTAACGGCTGAAGACGCACAAACGCTTGCATTGGGCCAAAAGGTCATCGTGGTTGTGGTCGTACCCACTGCCCAGACACAATGGACAGATCGGATTTGTAAAATGTATGAGGGGTGGGCCCCACTATCAACAAACGGACGGACAGCGTCCAACACTGTCCATTCATTTGATAGCTTTGAAGGTGGCACGGGTCAGTGCTGGTTGACCAAGCCTCTTGGTCCAGTGCACCTCGAGTGCACCTGTCCAGTATGCACAGGCACGGGATGTGGGGTCCTCATATGATGTTTTTGATAAATCCACACCGTCCATCTGCTTTTTCTCCTCATTTTATGTGTTGAAACCAAGTTTGAAGCATATCATACATCAGGTGGGCCCAGAATCATGATTCTGAGGGCTGATCTGTCCGTTAGGCCACTTCCAAGAGGCTTTAATGGCTGAAATTGTTGTGTACGGTTAACTTATAGTCCTTAGGCCATATATGAAGTTTTGAGCCGAATGGATAGTGGGAACCCTATTGTCTTGCATTCTTGACGAGTTTCAGGCCTCTTTAACGTGAATGGGTTGATTTTCTCGGATCTCTGACGTGTAAATTTTTCGATCTCGGTTCTCTAAGGTCCGTCTTTTGCCTTGGTGACTTTAGAGCGTTAAATCCATGCTTTTAGTACCTTTTTTAGTCCAGGCTCCTAAATTCACCTTGTACCACAAACATGATTAAAATAGCCCGTTAAACAATATCATATTCATAAATCCAGGTAATAACTGAGGTCTAATATGCAATATTTGACCCTCAACATCTACCTAATTTTTAAGGTCATACGCTAAAATGTTATCGTAAAATGGATATATGGTATGGATATAACACATACATCATAGTGGGACCCACAGAACTTGGTGACATCAACACACTACCAAGGTCAGGGTATCACTAATAGTCCATGAAGAAATATGAGTGTACTTGCTTGCATCAAAATAGAAAGATATGCACATCATCGAATACAGGAGTATGCATTCATTTCTAATGAATGGCCGAGATCATGTGTTCATCAGTGCCCCACTTCTGTCTCACGTGAGTGAGCGAGTATAAGTTCCAATCTCTCTTTCATATAATCTAATGTATTGGAAATTGTATTCCTAGCATGATATTCGTTGATTGGTTAATTAGGTAGAGTGTCAAAACTTTTAAGTACTAAATTATAATTTTGAAAATTTGAAGCGCTAAATTGTAATTTTAAAAATAAGCACGGAAATTAGGTAGTGTTAAAAAATTTTAAGTGCGGATTAGGTGTTACCCAGGTAACAGCTTATTGGGTGTTATCCATAGTGTAGGGCCCACCTCTTGATGATATGTTGTATATATCCACTCCGTCCATTCGTTTTTCCAGCTCATTTTACTTATTAAGCCTAAAATTAAGTACATCCAAATCTCAGGTGGATCACACCATAAGAAACATTGATGATTGAACATTCACCATTAAAATTTTTCCCAAAGTCCACTGTAAGCATATATTTAATGTTTATTTTCCATCCAAACCGTTCATTAGGTCAACTGGAACTGGATGAAATTAAAATACAAATATTATCTTGATACAAAACTTTTGTGGCCTATAAAAAATTTTTTAATGGTTATATATCAATTTTTATATTGTTGTGGTCCACTAGAGGTATTGATATCCTTAATTTTTGGTATAACGTCTTAAATGAGGCTATAAAACCGATGGACGGCGTGGATACGAAAAATATTTACTAATATGGGACCCACACGGTAAGAGTAACACCCACTAAGATGTTACCCGGGTAACAGCTAATCCACTCTCTAGTTTCATCCCGAAAGGCGGCTCACATCTCGCACACGTGTCCTTATAAGCGAGCGTGCCGTAATGATATTGGAGGAAAATGATTTTTCTTTTGTCGATTACACCATACCAAGTGAATTCGCCCGAGTGAACTTTTGTAAATTCGCTTACCTCACACGTGCAAATAAGTCGCACGTGAATTACATCAGAGTCACTTATCATAGTGGTGTCCCATGATAGATTCCAGCACTAAGTAATCAGGCCGTACAATTATCAGCTTCAACATAAGTATACAAAGCAAACGAACGGTTACCATACCAACTCGTCCGAATCAGACATAAAAGGAAGGATCATCTGATTACCTCATTGGCCTAAAATTTTGAAATAACCTATATACACACGTGTATCGATTGATGAACGGATCTGATCCTAACAAAATCCTATTTTGCACGTGTGAGACAAGTGCGGATAAAAAAGTACACTCGAGCGAATGCACGGATAAAATTTCTCTTGAGAAATGATCACATTCAATGCTGTATGTTAACTTAGCATACAACGTTCTTATTTTACGCTGATTTATCAAATTTATATCAAATCAGATACGTAATAGATATAGGAACCATAATAAATTACTAATAAGACATAAATAAGGATGGAATATTCACATTTGAAATAAATTTATAGCCGATGGCCTGACTCATTGTTTGTGAGTGGCCTATAGTATATGTAGATGGTTCTAATTTTACTTTTATTTGTATTTTAATGATATTTTTTACTCTTTTCACAGATGAGATTTTCTACTATAGTCAAAAATAAAGTTTACAAAAAGTGTTGTTTTTAAGTAAACATACAGCGCTGTATGTAATCATTTCTCGGTTCTCTTGTAAAAATAATTTTTTTAAAAAAAAACCATTCACCTACGTCACGCTCCACAACAAAATCTCCACGTCATCATGCCATGTGTATCGACTTCCCCCTCTAAAGCAGGTGTGCCTCTCTCTCTCTCTCTCTCTTCCTGTCTCTCTTCTTTCGCCACACGACCCTCTACACATCACAAAATCCCCATACGTCGCCGTACGGTCGTCTTCTTCTATCCCCTCTCTCTCTCTCTCTTACGAGCACTCACGCAGAGAAAACCCTAACCCTAATTCCTTACAAATATCAGCAAGAGAATCCTACCCGTCCAACGATGGAAGATCTCCACAAGACCATATCTTCTTCATCCTCCGCCATCCGATTCCTGGGCCTTCTGAAACAGCCCGACTCCGATCTCACCCCCCTTGAACTAGACGAGATCGACGTTGTCTGGTCGTCAACGACGACACCGTCCGAATTCTCTGATTCGCCGACAACCGAGAATTCGACGGAAACGTTCTCTCCCGTCCGATCGATGGCCCACAATTCGGCGTCTAATATCCATCATCCCTTCCGTCCTGATAAGTTCGGTCTCTCCGCCGTTCTTTCCGACGACCCCGCCCCTCTCCTGCAGCGGAAACCCTCCTTAAACCCTTCCCTCTCCGCCGCCACTGCTGCTCGTACCATCCCGCCTGTCCCGGTCCCACGGTCCGATGAGTCCTCCGGGCCAGGTTCTGGAAAGTTCCACCAGTCGGCACCTGTCGACGTGCCCATCTGGCCCAAGGGGAATTCGTCACTTGCGTCGGCAAATTTGAGCCTTTTTGATGAGGACGATGAGGAAATTGATGATGAGATGCTTCCACCGCACGAGATCGTAGCGAGATCGCATATGACTACATTCTCTGTCTTTGAGGGATTGGGGCGAACTCTCAAAGGGAGGGATCTCCGTCGGGTTAGGAACGCCATCTGGCAGAAGACAGGTTTCTTGGATTGAAAAAACCCCATCTCTTTTCTTGATTTCTGTCGAACCATTATTTGCATGCAATTGTAATTTGTTAAAGGGTTTTAGGGTTCTGTAAACTATTCTTCTTCTCCAACCTGCTTATCGTAAATTACGCCATGGATTGGGGGAAGAAGTAATGCTTTGATGTTTTTTTAAGTTAATCTCTTCTTGTAATTATTGGACGGGGAATGAAGACTTTTAAATGGGGATTTTGGAATAGAAGATTGTCTTAGAATTGAGATTTTGGTAATTTTGGTTTTTATGAAGTGTGGTTTTGTTGAATTGCATTTTTTTTTTCTTGTATTGAAGATATTGCAGTTCGACATTTCTACTTTAGGGATGGAGATATTGGATTTAACTTCTTAATTTGCATTTGATGAGTTTAAGTGTAAGGTAAGTTTAGTGTTTACGAGATTTAACTTTCCTCGCATATTTAATACTTGGTGTTTGGGGCTGCGGAGAAAATAGTAAGCGCGTCAAGCGGAGCAGTGTTATCCTGCTATTTTCAACCCAAATTACAAGTGAGATAAGAACAGAACAACCAGACCTCATGTTTGGACATGAATCGTTTGAAGACCTTGATTTCCAGATATCAAGCTTTTAGTGTGGTGCCACAACCGCTGCATCAGCTTCATGTTGTCAATCTGTGGGAAACCAAGATCTGCAGGCCAAGCTCATGTGGCCTGGGCGCCAGATACAAAGATTCTTGATTATCTGAAAATCAAGATTTTCAATTCATGACCGAATGCAGTGAGTAAAGATAGTTTTCTTAATCTAGATTTTGTAGCAAAAAAAGGTGAGGATTATAGTTGGGTGCATATGCAGCTTGTTGTAAGGAGGTTTCCCCCCTTGAAGTGGCTTATGTAAGGAGGTTATCTTCTTGAAGTATCTTATCGTAAGGGAGGGAGGAATACAACAACAACAACATCATCATCATCATCATCTAAGCCTTATCCCAATTAATTGGGGTTGGCTACATGAATCCCGTTTTTCCATTCCACTATCAAGGGCCAAACCTCCAGTTAGACCATAAAAAATTAAGTATTTTCTTACTACCTCCATCCACGTCCTTTTGGGCCTTCCCCTTGCCATTTTAGAGCCTTTAACTTGTACTAATTCACTCCTTTTAACCAGCACAGTTCTTGGAGGGATGAATATATGAAGAGTCTAAATTAGCTGTTTTCTTGTTATTGCTATTGTTATTAGGCCTTATAATTTTATGATCAGCTGACTGGGAAACTACTGAAACCCTTGAATAAAGAACCAACGAAGAAAAAGGGAGGAAAGGGAGAACTCTATGGCAGTTTGTCTTGCTGGGGTACTCTAGAGGTATGGCAGGAACGTAATAATCGGATTTTTAGAGGAAATCAGGAGAAGGCAAGAGGTTAGTGGTAGAGTCAGAAATGTTTTTATGCCTTTCTAGGTTGTCGTGCTGAGGATTTTCAGTTTATCTGGGAGAATAGTTCTTCTCTGCTTTTATTGGATAATCTCTCTTCATCTTTCTGGCAATTTTTTCCCTCTTTTGCCCTTCAATAAAATTTTCTTTCAGGTAGTTTTTTTCCTCTTTTGCCCTTTGATAAAATTTTCTTTAGCTGGGAAAATTACTCGACTCTTAATTCTATAACTTGTAGCTCAGTAGATCTTTTTGTATTTTCTTTTGCTAGAAATTGTAGTTAAGTAGAGCTTTTGTGGACTGTTTTAAGGGCAGAGTTATTTATAATAGGAGAGGATGATTATCCTTGAGTGAGTGAAATTTTTTAAATTACTGTTCGCGAAAGAACCAGATTCAATTGTGTGTTTCAGGGAATCAAATCCAAACTAAGCTGTGGAAACTCAACAGAATGCTGGGCCACAAATAGGAAAAGGTGGAAGAACACCTCCACCATGAAATGCATGGAGCAAATCGATTTTCCAAGACATGAAAAGATGGAGATATCTGGTATGTTTATAACTTGAGCCACAGGCATGATTGACAATTGTTGTGTTTGTAACTTGAGCTTTATCTCCCCCACTGCGAAACTATGAAACCATGGTAGCTGGTATGGTTGTAACTTCAGCTCAGACATGATTGACACTAGAGCTACTGACTTGGGAGGAGTAATGAATCATTGAAACCAACAAATGGGGAGATAAAGCTGCTCACTAAAGATATCAGGATAAATAGACCCGTCCAACTTTAGTAATTGTTGAACTGGTTGAGTGAAGGCAGCTGTTATGTTTTTGCAGATTTAGCATAAGACAGCCAAGACAGTGTGGATGTTGTACCTGATAACGGCTCAAGGATATCGGCTTATTTAACATGGAAGGTGCGATGAGCTGTTGCAACAAATGTAATGCACTGATGAATGAGCCCAGTTTTGGAAATCAAGAAAAAAAACAGTTTCTTCAATTTCACTTGTTCCTACCTGCAATCCTAACATATAAACAGCCAATGCAGTTCTTTCTTAGTCGTCTAATAGAAGTTAATTATTAAGGACACGCTGTAGTTTCCTTAGTAATGAAATTCTATAAACTGTCCAGAGGAAAGAAATTGTTGATTCAGATACCCAGCTCACTTACATGAGAGGCATACTCGCTGTAGTATAGGAACATTACTGACTAATTCAATGGCATTTGCAACAGGTGACTGCATGTGTTATTTGATGTGACAAAATAAGTAGGCATGATAGGAAAAAACTACAGGGACAGAGTTAGCTTATTGGAAATTAGCAGTGAGTTTGTCTTTGTTTTAACAGGGGCTATAGGCAGCAATGCCATAGATGGCTTGGTCCATTTGGAGGGTGAGGCATTAAGGGTCGCAAATTGGGGGCTTGCAAGAGCAGTGGACAACTTTCGCAGTAACAGGATTCAAACCTGAAATAATCCAGCTTCTTCCATTTCTGTTAGGAAAAATAAGCCATTTTCCCCTACACCGTAGTTCTAAAACTTGCTGACTTGATTTGAAACTCATTTGAGTCAACTTGAGTTAGCGAGATTTCGAGCTGAGTCTATGGGATACTTGGCCTGACTCAGCCTGGACTAGAAGAGACTTGTCAGGTTGCCCCAATGTGTTGGTCAACTAAACACGACTCGGTGTGACTCAAAGCAAGTCACTTGCCTTAATGGTGGGATTTTATTAAAAAGAAATATGATGGGAGTGATTTTCAAACCCCCCATCTTCACCTAAGGAAGTGGCGACCTTCCCGTTTTGTTATTTTAACTTATAATTTATATTACTTATACGAGATCTATCTATTTTAAATTCCTATTAGTCTATTACCAATCATAATATTTTAAATTTATTCTAATTAAATATTGAGTTGAGTCAGGTCAAGTCCCCGGGTCAACCCGACCTGGCTGAACATTGAGTCTATTTGAAGTTTTGGGTTTTTGAACTGTAGTTAAGTTTTGGGTTTTTGAACTGTGAACTACACTGGACTTCAAATCCGTAGAACGTCTAATGATCACCAAAAATGTCTCCAGAGGGAAGAAACCTATGCTTGAGTTCACATCGCAAGGCACTTCCTAGTCCACTTCTGTCAGTACTCTTGTTGCTCCTACTACACCGCCCTTTGTCTGCAATGTCTTTCAGCACCCACTTTCTTCTTCCACTGAAAAGTTTGAAATGACGATGGCTGTGGATTTATGATTGTTTACTAATAATGGACTCATTAGCATTTGCAATATTGAATGTTTACTGTATGTTGCTAGTTGCTACCACACCTTCCTCTTTAACCGTTGAAGGAAATGGCGCACTGATAGTATAACCACAGATGAGATTTTACGAGTGGTCTTTTGAAAGACTGAAATGAATATTAAATGTAAAAAGAATAAGATACTGACGGGGACATCATGCGCATGCACGCCGCCCCCTACGCACGTACAGAAGGAGAGGGAGGAGCCCCACCGTCGATCTGGCTCGATGACGAGGTCCAGAGAGGGCTTCCTAGTTAGAAGACGAAGTTTTGGTTCATTAGAGGGGGCTCGATAATCAAGTAAAGCCTATCATGGGATCTCATAATTGGGACCCGCTAATCAGATTAAGTTCATATTTTAGGTTTTGCTTATTTATGTTATTTAAAACATCATGAACGCTTTAGATTTCTTTGATCGGTTTTTATTTTGGTTTAGTTAATCGTCAAGTAATAGGTTGTGCACATGGCACGAGTTTTGAGGTATAGGGTTTTCCTATAAATAGGCACCCTTTGTAGGTTTTTTTTTCCTGATTGAAGATGATTAATAAAATTATGCATTTTTCTGCTTCTCTAATTCTCTGAGTTGTGGAAACTTAATTAGGTGTGAAACCCTTCCTTCTTCGAAGGCTAACTATCGTGTTGCGAAGCCACACCTATCCCAAATCACCCTCATCTCCTATCCTTCATACTCCTCATCTCCTACAGTCATCCCTTCATCAAATCCACATACATTTGCAGCTAATCTTTCCCCTACAACAGATTTCCAGAATTTGGCCTACGGGAGGACTGAAACTTCGGTGGAACACCGTGTTTAAATCGATCATCCGTTTGGCCTGAAATTTGAAGGGAAGGTGGCCCATCCCTGGCCGACCAGGCCCTAGCTAGCCGATTCTAGATTCGTAGGCCCCACACACGTGCAGGCCGCGATTTACGCACGTGCGTCAGGCCGGTTTGTTGTCCACACATGCGAGTTGATCACAGGTTCCCTCTCGTTCATATTTCACTCATCTTTCGCCTTGTTTCCATAACCCTAACCCTAGATTGCATTATCTCTAATTTATTTGTCATTTTTCTCACCTTAGGGTTCCTTGAATTGAAATTGGGGAATCCCTTGAATTAGGGACTGATTGTTGTGCATGTGTGGCTGAATTCTATTTCCCTTTGAGCATCGTTTGGTTGATAAATTTATTGATCCAGTCCTAACCTGTGTAGGCCTGAACCGGTGTAAATTCTCCTTTACTTGAATGTTTGAGCTTTTGTGTGGGATGTGGAATTATTATGTGATTGTTCTGAATTAGTATGATCTAAGCTTGAAATCTTGCATATCATATTTAAATTTCATGTCCTGTATCAAAATTGGTATCAGAGCCTAGGGTTCTTGTAAGGGAATACATTATATGTTAGGGTTAGTTTGTTCGAGTCATTCATGCATCCAGTTCATCACATATAGCTGTTAGAAGTTCGTAGTCCCTGATATTAGTTACTGAAATTTTCGTTAGCAGGAAGTCAACAATTCACATTGCTGTAACTTTCTGTTATTCCCTTATTTCGACAACTATGTTGCTGGATTTTAATAGCATTGCGTAGTTTCCCTCATATAGAATCTCATAGGATTATTAAGTTCCATTTAGTTGCATATAGTCGTCATAGAAAGTCCTTAGGCGGAGTTAGCAAGTGTATGCCCACACGTACGGGTCATGGTTTTGGCTTGCACCCTACACTAAACATGGAGCAACTGTTAGAGTCATTAAACAAACTATCCCAGCAGATCAAGTCTTTGGGTAAGCGCTGGGAACAACATATAGATCAACGCTTTGATCAATTTGATGTGCGCATTATCCAATTAAAGGCTTCCGCCGGGACAAACCCCACCATTGTGTTGGATGTCCAATCTCACGCCGGTGGCCAGGAGGATAGACCAATGAATGGAGTTAGTCAAGGAATCAGTTATAGGCGTGCACCCGTGCACTCACCACATGAGGGACATCAAGGCCACTATTTTGAGGGGTACAATATGTGCGGCCTTGTGGCTGGAAAGAGTGAACCAAAGGCTAGTGTAGAGTTACCGGCTGAGGCCATTTCGGTAGTAGATGAGTTTCGTGATCTCTGTCCTGATGATCTACCAGATAAGTCTCCCCCTAGGAGGAATATAGAGCACACTAGAACATGGGACACCGTAATACCTACAGCCGAGTTTTCGTTTAATAGTTCTGTCGATATGTCCACAGCTCTCAGTCCTTATGAAGTCATTACTGGTTATAAACCTGAGAAACCTATTCATCTTGTCCCTATGTCATTGTCCCACAGGCCATCAGAGCTTGCAGAGTCTTTTGTGCATCACATTCATTCATGACATCAAAAAATCAGGCAGAAGATCACTACTAGTAATGAACATTACAAATTTTCTACAGACCGGCATAAATGTTTCAAGGAATTCAATGTAAGAGACTCTATGATGGTCTGCATTAGGCCCGAGCAGTATCCTTCAGGAGCGGTTTGTAAGTTACACGCGCGTAGCGCTGGACCCTTCAAAATTATAAAACGAAACGGACTCAATGCGTATGTGGCAAATCTTTCACCCTCCATGGAAATTTTTTTTTTTATTATTATTTTTTTTTAAACACACGCACACACATCTACACACACGCTAGTGGAATTTCACCACCTATGGGCACTCGAACCTTTGACTGGGAGTTGAAACTCCTGAGAGTCTACCACCAGAGCAAGAGTAAGGACCCCCCTCCATGAGAATTAGTTCCACATTCAATGTGGAGGATCTAGTTGCATTTCAAGGGGCCATTGATGCATTGTCCAGCATTTCGCCTAACTATCCTGATTCCCCAGACCATTCCCTTGATCCATGGCCCCCTCCCGACCCATCTTCCTAGCCTCTACCTCTCATACCTACCCCTCCCGACCCATTTTTTCAGCCTCTATGTCCCATACCTACCCGTCCCGGCCCATTTTCTCAGTCTCTATCTCCCATACCTACTCTTCTCGACCTTTCTTCCTGGCCTCTAACTCCCATACTTAGCCTTCACACACCCAGAGAGGAAATAGAGGATATCCTGGACCGTCGGATAGTTTCAACGTCGGACGGCGGGTTTCGGAAGTACCTGATTAAATGGAAGTCACGCCTAGCTTCAGACAGCATGTAGCTCACTGAGGAGAAGCTTCAGAGACTTGATTCTGACATCTTGGAGCGGTTTAGGAGTTTTATTTCGGCAGTGGCAAAATCTTCGCAGCCGAGAAGAATTAATGGGGACATCAGGTGCACACACGCACGCATGCCGCCCCCTAGGCACATACAGAAGGAGAGGGAGGGCCCCACCGTCGATCTGGCTCGATGACGAGGTCCAGGGAGGGCCTCCTAGTTAGAAGACGGAGTTTTGGTTTATTAGAGTGAGCTCGATAATCAAGTAGAGACCATCATAGGATCTCATGATCGGGGCCCGCTAATCGGATTAAGTCCATATTTTAGTTTTTGCTTATTTATATTATTTAAAACATCATGAACGCTTTAGATTTCTTTGATCGACTTTTATTTTGGTTTACTTTATCGCCAAGTAATAGGTTGCACACACGGCGCGAGTTTTGATGTATAGGGTTTTCCTATAAATAAGCACCCCATGTGGATTTTTTTTTCTGATTGAAGATGATTAATAAAATTCTGTGTTTTTCTGCTTCTCTAATTCTCTGAGTTGTGGAAACTTAATTGGGTGCGAAACCCTCCCTGAAGCCACACTCATCCCAAATCGCCCTCATCTCCTACCCTCCATACTCCTTATCTCCTACAGTCATCCCTTCATCAAATCCACCCACGTTTGCAGCTAATCTTTCCCCTACAGCAGATTTTCGGAATCTGACCCTACGGAAGGGCTGAAACTTTGGCGAAGCGCCGTGTTCAAATCAATCATCCGTTTGACCTGAAATTTGAAGGAAATGTGGCCCATCCCTGGCTGACCACGCCCTGGCTAGCCGATTCCAGATTTGTGGGCCCCACACACATGCGGGCCGCCATCCACGCACGTGCGTCAGGCCGGTTTGTTGTCTACACATGCCGGCTTATCACAGGTTCCCTCTTGTTTATATTTCACTCATCTTTCGCCTTGTTTCCATAACCCCAACCCTAACCGTAGATTGCATTATCCCTAACTTATTTGTCCATTTTCTCACCCTAGGGTTCCTTGAATTGAAATTGGGGAATCCCTTGGATTAGGGACTGATTGTTGTGCATGTGTGGCTGAATTCTATTTCCCTTTGAGCATCGTTTGGTCCATAATTTTATTAATCCAATCCTAACCTGTGTAGGCCTGGACCCGTGCAGATTCCCCTTTAGTTGAATATTTGAGTTTTTGTGTGGGATGTGGAATTATTATGTGATTGTTCTAAATTAATATGATCTAAGCCTGAAATCTTACATATCATATTTATATTTCATGTCCTGCATCAGATACTTTTCAATTAAAGTGCTGGCCCTTGGTAGTCATAGCCATCTACCTAATTTCCCTCATAATGCGCCTTTTTACTTGGGAAGTCCAAGCATTATACCAATTTCCTTTTTTTTTTTTCTTTTTCTTTTTTTTTTTTTTAATTCGGGTCCACAACTGTTCCTGAATTATACTATTTTTGTTGTGTGCGTGTGTTTTCCTTATCAAATCATAGCTTCTAAAATGGCAATCTCCAGTCATGTAAATTCTCATACTGATGGTGCTCAAAAGGTTCTTGCTTCATTAGTTAGGATGCTGGGATTTAAAAAATGAGAATGCAAGGGAGTAAGCTCGTCTCTGTCATAGTAATAAAGATGATGACCTTTCTCAAAGGATTATTTTTCTCTCCACCAGCTCATCTAATAAGCGTGAGACGACCTTTCTGATAGGATTGTGCTTCATGGATATGAAAATTAAGTTGCATACGTAGCCTGGCTGTTATGTTCTAAACCCAAAGAAATGCTTTCTGTGCTGCCGTAGAGAAGAACTTTATTCCTAAATCAATGCTCTCTCTGTGTTCTTGCAGAGTAGATAGAGTGATTGGTATAAGTAGTTCTGGAGTTCAATGTGGTATGATTATTTCCTTAGAAGAAAATTATTAAATTATGAGATGGGGCTTTAAGAAATATATAAACAATATATATATATATATATATATATATATATATATATATATATATATATATATATATATATATATATATATATATAATAAAATTAAAAAGAAGATAATGCCTGGATAATCTTTCCAATCTTCTCTATTTATTGCATCTAGTTACCTCCTGAAGTTACAGTCGTCCATTTACTACTCGAAGAATGGTATCTCACCTATTGTGGCACACAGGTCAATGTCCACATGATGTCAGCCTTGCTTTATTTTTGGGCCAGTGCATTTTAAGAGCGGGGTCCACATGCTGAGAGACTTGGGTTTTACGTAAAGTATCAACCATTGCGTTTGTGCACATGCACATCACATCGTTCCCTTCTTGTTTTGGCTTGATTTGATTGGTAAGCTTTATGGGCGTTTGCTTGGAAATGTTCAATATTTGCTTTGGCAGATGTCACTAAACAATCCATGTTAAAAATCAGAGCACATTACAAGAAAGCAAATAATTCTTATCCATCTATCATATGTCTAAATATAGAATGATACATCTCCATGGCTCTAGCAGACTGAAACTGCGTCCAAGAAATATTCAACGGCTTGTACATGTCTTCCAAATCCATTTCCCATACTGAAATCAGAAGTGCATGCTTCAGGGCATTTACAAGTTTGGAGAACGATAGGAAGGCGTATTAGCTCTATCTTTCAAGCCACAAACCTAGTAATTTGGCTTTCCCACTTCCTGCCGCAATCTTGTATTTGCTCAATTACAGTCCAGAGCAAGATATCGGAGATGATGTGGCACGTTTGGGATGGCATGAAATATTCCATATCCAACTTCACCTGATCTGAACCACCAGATTTAATTGAACTTTTCATAAGGTAAGCATTTCTTTGAGTTATACACTAAACCACTTCTTCAATCTATCACTGTTGGAGTCGTGAGTCAGGTCCATCCCTAAGAACAGAGGACATGGAATTATTAGCACGCCCACATCTTCGAATTTTTTCAACACTGTTGGCAGTCTTTTCTCCCACCTAATGCTTATATTTGCTACATATCGTTTTCAATCCTGTGACATAAGGTTGCATTATTCTTCTACCATATACAGTTATTCAGTCATTATCCTCACATCATATCTGATAGGATTTTGGCCTGCCGTTAAAAATGAAATATTCGTGTACCACTAACATCTTGTCCTTTTGACCGGCCTCTTGCAGAAACAGTTCTTAGCTGTGATTGAGGGCCGCGATATTCCGGCAATTGGGTTGTTCCTGTTCTAAGTAGACAAGAATCTCATGCAAATGGGAGGATTTATCTTTGCCAGAGCAAGAAGAGATGAAGGGAGGATCCACAAACCATCACCACAGATCAAACCCGACGCAACTGCAGGAACCATTAAACTGGCCTTCTCACCGTTGAGCTTGTGCCAGGCAAACACTATCAAGCTCCCAACACACATATCGATAGCGAAGTAGGCACCAACTAGGAAGGGAACTGCCATGGCCATGGGTAGAGGAACCCACCTCCTGAACTTTGGAGGCAAGATATCTCGCACCAAATTCGCCGCAACTGCAAAGAGGAAAAAACAGTAACATAGCTGCAGGCAATGGCGGGGCAGGGCAGAGAATCCTTCGACACCCAGAATCGCCATGTTTCGGTAGATAAGAGCATAGGGAGCTTTGAATTCTCCATTGGGGTTTCCCACATCAAAGGCTTTGTAGAAAAGGAAAAAGGTGAGAGGGGCTACAACACAACCCATGGCTGTCCCAATAGCCTGGCTTAGTAGCATTGATCGTGGTGAAGTGAGAGTGAGATGCCCCGATTTGAAATCTTGCATCAGATCAGCAGAGATTGAGACAATTGATTTTATTAGGCCACAGCCGACTAGCCCAGCTACAACACCAGAATCTTTCCCTGCCCATGCGGCGAGTATGAAGAGGGATACCTTTCCGTAGTTAAAAGCCATGTTCATGTCTGTCAGTCCAGCACCATAAGCATTGCAGAAGCCTAGAACTGGGGCAAAGATGTAGGCTATGAAGACATAGTACCATCTCATCTCGGGGAACATGCGAGGGATAGCGATTATTGAAACGATAGATAAGAGGATGTAGCCGCAACATGCTATCCACACAGGAATCCTGTCTCTCATGAACATTTCATTTCGTTGAAGATCATCGAGGGCCTGATTCTGGTTCTCTGAACCTGCATAAGAGGTGTTGTTGGGTTAGTACAAACTTCCAGCGACATTTGGGTCTGGAAACTTTCGAAAACCGATTTGCAGAAGTTCCCAAAAAATGGTAGGGTCCTCAGGCAATTTGGGGACCTCTCTCTGCAAAAAAAAAAAAAAAAAAAAAAATCTAGTTTCAAATAACTTATTTGTAGGGAGAAACCTGCATCACATCCACTAAGACCCGGAACATTTAAATAGCAATTTTCAAGAGTTCCCAGGCCCAAACAGTACCCAAAGATGTTTCAGTTTGGGAGGATTTTGGTTTTACCAGTCCTGAGGCTCTTGTAATTCAAGCTAGCATGGATGCTTCTGATGGTGAAAAACAGTATCTTGAGAAAGTTGTAGAGCCCATCTCCTAGTATGAGAGCAATGGAGATAAAGACCTGCAAATACATGAGCAAATGATGCACAATGAGAACTGAAAAAAACAGATGTATGTGAACTGTGAAGGAATTGTATTTCCAATCTTGAATCTTGAATAAAAATGAATAGGAACAAAAACCCATATTGGAATAATTCTTCATCTGAATCCAAAAATGTCTATCTTTAATAGGAAAATCCTCAAGACTCACAGACCTTGTAACCTTGCAAGCTTTTCATACTGCTTTCTGGTAAACTCCCAGAATACCAGTCTCCTTTGAGCCCTCCAATCAGGGGCCACATTATCCCCCATGAGATCACTGCTCCAAGAAGCAGAGAAAGATTCACCAGATGGGAACAGATCATTCCTGCTCCAATATATGTCATGCTGAAATCAAAGTAAAATCTGCAAAATCCAAGAAGAAAAATCAATGGTGGTGGAAGAATGAAACCAGGCAGAGACAAATTTCAACCAAACAGGATTGCCGAAGAATACGTTTGCTTCCAAGCTTTTAATCCAAATGTTGGGAACTGAGAAAAACCACACCCATCTCCTCCAGCGTAAACCCACTGGAAGAAAGCCCAGATGAAACTGATTGTGAAAAACTTCGCGAATCCACGGACCTGCTTCCTACAAAAGGAATTGGAATTTTCATGTATCATTCTTCTTATTTGTGTTTCGTTTTCTTTTCACCCCTCTTTTTGACAAAAGAACTTAGAAGATCAGATGTGTACTGGGCCATTTTATCTCCATGAGGAGTATGGAAACCATTGATGAGAACAGCAGTGGCAGTACCACTCGGATAAGTTAACTTGTAGTCAATTATCATGATCTGCAGAGAAAATAAAACTACATGAAAAATCATCTCCAAACTAGGGAAGGAAGTGATTAAGTTCCAGGCTTGCATTAAACTATCATCGTTGGCCAAATAAAATTAGTTTCATGATACGGGCGTGTTTCGTTTCACCAAATATCAATAACATTTCATGATATTTCACGCTGAATCAGCCTAATTTGGTGCAAAATATCATGATATTTGGTATACCCAAACGCACCCAAAAAAGAAAAACCATCTGCTTTCAGTAAATCTGCAATAGATAAAAATTTATGAAAACCCATCTAGTTCTAGAAATTTTAAATCAAGTTGCATTATAATTTTCATGATCAGCAAAACCAAAACCAAAACCAGACCAACACAATGAAAAAACATTGCATTGCAGACAAATTCAGTTTTAGCAGATTTGCAATATAAACATAACCTCAATCATATGATAGGGGAGAGAACTGAGAATGGTGGAGTCATCTATCCACAGTACACATGACATGGTGATTTATCAATTGGGTCCATCCTTCTCTACTGGGCCCTATCATGGATAGCTTATGTTTCAAAAATCAACACATTAGCCAATCCCAACCACCACTTTCCTTCAACTTTCCCCACTGTATATTTGACTGTTAATCAATTTTCATTCCCTACCTGTCGCTTTGAGGGCCACCAATCAGATAAAAGAAAATTTTCTACAGAAAAGTTTAATCATGTTGCAGTCAGAATCATTCACCCAACAATTCAAACCACCCAAAATCCATGCCCATCAAATCCATCCACTTTCCATTCTAATCTATGTCTGAGCATCACAGTCTACAAATCAAGATCTCTCCCAAACCCATCTCCAGACCATTTGCTAAAAGTAAATTTAGAAAAAGAAAAAAGACCCAAAAAAAACTCCAAGCCATCAAACATAAACAAGCTGAAAAGTAAATTACCTTCCGTAGAGGAACCAAAGCCAAAATCCCAACAAAACTAGCAACAAAAAGGAAAGAAGTCATCCAACCAATACCAGGATCCTTATAACTCCCTGGAGTATTACCCTCTGTATCAATCCCTGCTTGCTCATATGTCTTCTTATTCAAACCCAAAAGATAAGATCCAAATCCACCTGCAACCCAAAAAATATTAAATAAAATAGAAACATAAATAGAGATAGAGTGAGAGAGAGGGGTTGTTTGGGCCCTCGGCTTTGGATTTAACAAGCATTCAAATGATAGATTTTCAATCCTGATTTTCTTCTAGTTGTGCTTGGCAGCCTGGAGTTCTGATCTTGTGGAATATAGAAACTGTGTTTGGCGACTTTTGATCCTTTGGAATATAGAAATTGTTTGGGGGTGTGACCTGGATTTTAAAAAAGGCCACTTTATACAGAGGAGAAGAGAGCAGTTATGACAGTTGGAGAGGTGAGAAGAGAAAAGAAAAGAACCTTTTCGAGGTTTTTCAATCTGGGTGGATTGAATTCCAGCAAAATTCAGGATGCTAGATTCAAAATCCAGGATTGAAAATCTTAACTGATCAAAATCCATGCTGCCAAACAATCCTATATGAAAACCAAATTTTCAACAATTTAACAAGATCAGAACCTCCCAACCTCCTACGGCGATGCTATAACATGCCACGGCGCAGGTCTGTATGACAGTATTCTCCTGCCGAGTAAAAGGCGTTGATACAATTCCGGCCTTCTGAAGAAACTTCGTCCATGTTCGAAGGAAGACGAAGGCGAGAAGGGCGGCAGAGACGTTCAGTGAAGGGACTAGCCCTGTCGTGAGGTTAAGCTTCATTACTATCACACTGTATATGATACCAATCACAAAACTTGCGACGATTCCTCGCACTGTGATCTGCTTCGACCATGGTGGATTCCTCCTACTGCCCTCCACCACTCCCTGCTGATCTTCCAAGTCAGCTTTCTCAATTTCATCCTTCTCTTTTGCTTCTTCAACATTCATGATTCCAAATTGGATGATGTGGGTTGTCCTCCTCTCTTTAATTGTTTTCTTCATTCATTTGAAAATCCAATCTGAAAGTATAATTGCATTAAAGAAAAAGAAATCCAGAAGACTTCGAAATTACAGGACTACATGATAGTCCAAGAACTGCCATGGTTAAAAAAATCTGACCTGGGTATTGTTCATATCCTTCCAATTTCAGAAGAACAACTGTATAAACAAAAAATTTCAGAACTGGAAAAACAGAAACTTTGAATATTGAAGAACTCAAAACGAATTCAATCTCCATTGAAAAATCTCACCTGGGTGTTCATCATGTTTTCCAATTTCACCAAAAGAATAGCAGAAACCGCATAAAAAACTCTCGGAATCTGAAATGGGTGTTCTTCTTCCTCTTCAATTTATTCATCTAAGATCGATATACTGCATATTTCAGAAGAAAAGAGAAGTAAAAAAGCGCCCCCCACAAAAAGAAAATGGTGTATTGTAAGAGATGATGACTGTCAGCTTCTCAATTGGCTTTGTTTTTCCAACTACCAAGATTTTTCCTTTTATATCTATTTCTACCAATACAAATACCAATTTCATTACATCATTCAATGCCAATAATAAAAACGAATCCAAGACTCAAAATCAAATGATGCTCTCTCTCTCTCTCTAGCAGTGGCGTGGCGTGTGGTTTAAACACGCCTCGAGAGAAGAGAAAAGAAGAGTTTTGGGAAGGCGAAATGTAAGAGGAGTCGATGCTCTCTCTCTCTCTCGTTTTTCTCGCCGGGGGACGCAACTTTCTCCCACTCTTCTTCCTGAGGACGCGAATTGCCAGTCCCCCCTGGCCACATGAAGTTCTGGGGTCCATGAATATTCCCGTGACAAATCCACTCCGTCCATCAGTTTATCACAATAAGACACAAAATCCAAAAATCAGACAAATCCAAGACTCAGGTGGGCCACACCACATGAATCAGCGGGGATTGAATGCCCGCCATTGGAAACTTTGGGGCTACAGAGGTTTGCCTTCGGGATGATATTCGTGCTACAGTTTATCTGAGTGGTAATAAACCTATGAACAGTTTGGATAGCATACAAACACCATGGCCGGCTCCAAGAAGGTTTCAACGTTGTTTCTCACTGTTTCAGATTTTTTCATTACTATCCTATTGAAATATTTAGAAACTGATGGACGGAGTGGATTTTTACCGGCCATCTCTGTGGGTTCCACATAGCTTCCAACCACAGCAACTTCATCTCTCAGGGGGCACTGGCAATTCGCGTCCTTTACGGGGGCGGGGCGTGTTTGGGCAGTGAGATTGGAAGGGATTAGGTGGAATGGGATTCATCTTATCGGTCTTGTGCCAAATTCACTCCATGTTTGGAAGAATGGAAAAGCTTGAAGTTAGATTAGATGGAATTGCATTGGTCCGTGCCAATTTCACTCAATGTTACTAAGTTGTGTAGGTCTCACCATGATGTGTGGGCTATATCCACACCGTCCACCCATTTTTTGAGATTATTTTAGAGCATGGGCTAAAAAATCAAGTAAATCTAAAGCTCAAGTGAACCCCACCATAGAAAGCAATGGGGATTGAATACTTACCGTTAAAAACTTCTTTAAGGCCACAAAAGTTTTGGATTTTAGGCTCATGCTATAAAATGAGGTTACAAAACAAATGAACAGCTTACATATAACACGTGTGTTGTTGTCAATAATTTTAAATGATGATAATAAATCCATTCAATGTACCATAGGATTACCTATAAAACATGACATTAATCTTATCCCATGACAAGGGGGGATAATCCGGTTTATGGTAATAATTATATTTTTTGAATCGCATCCCACCCATCTAATCCCACCGCCCAAACACGCAATGCCTCTCTCGCCCTCTCGCTTTAATGTCTCTCTCGCCCTCTCGCTTTCTTGTTGGGAGAGCTTTCAACGCTTTTATTTCATTTTACAGAACAAGTTATTAGTTTACCACCACTTTACAGGGAGTTATATACTTACATGTGTATGAGCCGCTAATGTACATACCACCACATATGCCAGCGTGGCATACTGAAATACCCAAGCCATTCATCAGGTGGACCTCACCATGTAGTTTTTACCACCCTCAGTTAAAGGTGGTCTATTCAGTAGGTATCCCATGTTGATGGGTTACAAAACTTCAGCTCATTTTATCACAATTGTATATTTATTTACGTAACTGTGGTCCACCTGATTACTGGACTAACCTGGTTGTTGGGGTAAGAGATCTATATAATGGTAACGTTCTGATGGACGGCTTGGATATTCCATCTGTCTATCAAGCTGCATATATGGTGGCATGTGAATTGGCTGACTTGTACATACGTGTGGGCATTACGCTTTCAAATTGTAGACTTTATGTAAAACAAGTTAGACCGTCCAAATCATAGGACCTTCCTAAATAGATTCGGAGACTAAAAACAGATTGACTTGGATAATCCTAACGTCTGATGAATGGATATTTGTTTTCAAATATGGACCGTTGTAATTATAAATATTTGGTGCCTTTCAAATGGATGGATGAAAAGAAGATGCTGACAATAACAAGCAGAAACTGAGCTGAAATCCCTCTGAAAGTGTGAAATTCGGGGCAATACACCTTCCCCACTCGAGCTCAGGTGAAACTATGATAATTGATGTGAATTGATGGTAACCTGTATATTTGTAAGAGTGTATTTGATGTGCATTAAGATTCTAATCTTATTAAATATATCAAAAGCTCTGGAGGCCTGTTTGGAAGGTAAGATTAGGTGGGATGGAATTACATTTGGTCTCATGTTAGTTTCATCTTGCATTGCAAGTGTCAACGATAAAAAGGATTGGATTAATCTAGTATCATATCATCCAATCCTAACAATAGCTATTACGCAATTTGTAATGGATTTTGAAATCCATTATATCCATAAGCCCCGCATTAATACATGTATTTTATTCACATTGTTCATCCATGTATGCTACTTACATGTGACATTCAAGTTGCCTATGCATACCGATGATCAGCATTAATTGTGAGTTTAGTAGTTGATTATGATTTCGGACTATCAAAATACTATAGTATTTTACACATGTTATCATTAAGTAATAATGATGTTAGTTTCATGTAATGTAATTTTATATCATTTAATCTTGTGAACCAAGTAAATCTTTATAAAACCATAACAAGATCATGTGATTCTATTGGAATAAATACTATTCTCAACTGATAGTTCATCATGTAATGTAATTTTAAACCATTTAATTCTGTGGATCAAGCAAATCTTTATAAAACCATAACAAGATCATGTGATTCCATTGAGATAAATACTATTCTCAACTGCTAGTTCATCATGTAATGTAATTTTAAACCATTTAATTCTGTGAACTAAGCGAATCTTTATAAAACCATAACAAGATCATGTGATTCTATTGGGATAAATACTATTCTCAATTGATAGTTCATAAAACACATGTAATTCTAATGGATTCTAGTAATAGGCTACCAAGTGCATGCAAATTAAATCCAAACACAAGATATATGCCAACTCAGCACTAAGGCTGTGGGATCGAGTACCATGTGAGGTGTGTTGGTGTTTTAGAATTTTTTTTTTTTTAATAAAAAAAAAAAAAAAAAAAAGGTTAAGTCAACAACTCTAAGGGCTTGTTTGGCCAGACAGATTTGATGGTATTAGGCGTAGTTACGTCGGTGGATTGGTGCAAGATTCATGTTATCTAGGTGTTATAAAAAAAAAATAAATTAAACCTTCGAATCTCTTTTAATCCCTCAATTCTTAACAATTTTGAAGGGATTAAAGTAGATTGGATGGGATTTAAAGGTAATGATGAAAACCTCGATGAATTGTCTTATGAACCATGGGATTGCTATATCCCAGGACAAGGATCCTGTGTTTGTTTGGCACGCATGCCAATCCTGGATCAATCTTCCAATCCCTTCCAATCTGTCCGGCCAAACAGACCCTAAAACGATGGTGAACAATCACAATAGCTTGCGTGGTTTTCATTCTGTTTTATCATCCAGCATTATTAGCGCTGGCGTCAGTCCCCATTCACATTCCTAACATCGGAAACATGCAAACCAATTAAAATCATTGAAATAGGGTCCCAAACCAAGATCTATATGCCTGCCAAAATATATCACTAAAAAGATGATCCTAACCGTCTGATTGGTGGCCTCCCAATGGATGATGTTCAACGGTTCGTGTTCAAAGAATATGTACCCACAAACAGGGGTATACACTGACCTCAGCTCGAACTCGGCCCGGCTCGGTCCTCGAGCCTGACTGGCCAGCTCGGTTCGATTCTAGATGTGTTTCTCAACTGTTGTAGACCCAAATATATGGACGGTTTGGATTTATGTTTATACGTGCCACGAGCAAATAGCAGTATGTGGGCGTGTGGATGATCATGCTCAGCCAGAGTATCAAATAGATCCGCTTCTTCTCTCTTTACCAAAGGTGGTGATTGGGCCTTTTTGCACAGCCACTTGTCTTTTTGAGAAGCGACATGGTTTTCGTCCTCGGGTTTCTAGTCTCCACATTGCAGCCTGTGTGCGGACTATAGACAGTCGTGCAACGAACTGGATTTGGTTCGTTTCTACTGGCTGCAATATTCGGTGAATCGGTACCATCCATACGGTGAGATATAAGGTAAGTATCTTGTGATAGAAATATCATTACAATTTAAGAATTCTGATTGAGGCCTTTACATGAAAAGGGAACTTCCATGGGATTAACGGTTCATATCAAAGAGAAAATAAATTACAATTTATTATATAGGATTTTTTTCCAGTACGAAATCTAGAAAAGGGCCCACTAGATTTGTGGTTCAGATTAACTAACAGGTCAAGTAATATACGATGGAGAGGCAATGAACTGAGACTGGTTCGTTGCGGGACTTACCAGGCAGCAATCCCCTGAAAAGCGGAGGCTTGGCTGGAGTATTTTTTATATGAGAAATGATTATGTGCAGCTGCTGTACGAAAACATTCAATAAAGCCACTTTTATCTCGTCAAAATTTCACATGCTTATAATATCTGATCCGTTCAAAGACTGGGCCACAGCATGATGGTTACCTGATATAAAATTCATTTGAATCCACCTTTTGAGTAGGACATAACCTTAATATCAATAGATAGACGATAGAATGACCGTGTATTCATTTGGCCCATCCAATGATTTGATCGTTACTATTTCCATCAAAATCGATTATCAGTGTTTTTTTAATTGTTTGAACGGATCGGATATCTACACGTATGACAAGGTGGAGAAAAAGAAATTAGATGTATTGAAAGTTCACATACAGCGGGCTATGTGATCATTACTCATGTTTCAAATCAGCGTAGCCAAGAGATCGTACAGTACCGTTTGGATTTTGACTGGCGGGTCCGTTCAATGATCCAAACCGTTGATTAGGTGAGACCCCTGACTGTGGGCCCACTGTAAATGTATGTGACTACGTCCACGCTGTCCATCTGTATTTAAATCTCATTTTATGCATGATCCAAAAAATAAGCAGTCCCAAAATCTGACATGGACCGTTAAAAACTTCTGGTGGGCCACAAAAGCTTTGGATCAAGATGATAATATATGTGGTCTCTTCATCTAGGTGTTTGTGACTTATCAACGGGTTGGATGGCAAATAAACATTCTGGTGGAATTCATAAAGTTTTTAATGGTAGAGATTCAATCAAGACTGTTTGCTGTGGTGTGGTACACATAAAATATGATTGAGCTTTATTTTTGGGTTCATGCCATAAAATGATCTTTCAAAATGATTGGACGGTGTGGATTTAAGGCACATTTATCAGTGTAAGCCCCACAGTCAAGGGTCCCACCCACCTCGGTGGATCCGACTCTCACCAAATCCGCTCCCGTTAGCGGCGCATAGCCAAAAAATTGTAAACCATTCAATAGGTAACGATAAATAAACAATTCAAAAAGAATGGCTAGGATCTTCTGAACTGGGGAAGTTACGTTTACGACCATCCACGGTGTAACCCGTTATATCAACGTTTCGGATCACCGAACCATCTGTCCCACTTGCACAAAACGGAAGACCGAATATACTATCCGATATTAACGGCCCGAGCATCGTTATAATACATCATTGCCATCAGCACGCTACTCAGCAAAGGTTGTCATTCCCTTTTCCCAATATCTGACAGGTGGGCCTATCATTCAATGGTCCACATTTAAAAACTCTCGCATCAAGCTGACAATTCGGGTAACAGCTTAGTCGGTGTTACTCTTACTGTGGTTCTACATTGATGATTTTCTGTATATCCACGCCGTCCATCCGTTTCTCCAGCCCTTTTTAGGAATGGGTTCCAAATATTATACAGATCCACATCTGAAGTGGACCACACAGGAAACAGTTGTGATTGAATGCCTCACCATTAAAAATTCCAAAGGGCCCATCGTAAGTTTATCTTAATATGAAATCCAAAATGTTGATAATGACAAAAAGATCTGGATGAAGTGAAAATATACAGATCAGATTAATCTAAAACTTTTGTAACCCACGAAAGGTTTTTAATGGTTATTTATTACTAAAATTTGGATCTTATTAGATTTGGGATCTTCCTAAAATGAGATATAAAAACAGATGGACGGAGTGGATATACACAAAATACATCAAGGTGGGCCCCACACGGTTAGAGTAACACCCACTAAAATGTACCCGGGGAACAGCTAATCCGCTCCCGCCAAACGAGCAGTGCAGTTGAAATGGACGGTAGAACGAACACCGGTAAAGGCCAATGCTCAATACGGACAATTGATGGCTAGGATAATTTGATCAGTATGATTTGCAACTGTGGACCACTCTCGGAGAAGAATTACTAGATGGACGGTTGAGATTCCCCGTCCCACGTGCTTATTTTTAGCTCGTGACGATGCATGCGAACCGGAAGGTTCCCCACTATTGAAAGATCCTCACGGTTTAACCAATGGTCTTTAAAAATAAAGGCTAAGAAAGGAATACAACAAGGGGGAAAGGCCACTGAACTGATGGATAGGATACACTGCTATAGAATAACTATTAAATATCGAGTCCAAGATCAGGCCCATCAGATCAATGGTCGGGATAAACGAGCCATGATCCAGCTTGTGAAAACTGAACACGTCATAAGTCTAGGAACGTGGAATGCCATCTGCAGATGGGCCACCCACAAGCTCCCGTACGGAAACGGATTGGCTACACCCCCTAACACCAGCCAATGGCTGGTGGTCGGTTCTCTGTGGGCCCTACCATGATGTATGTGTTTCATCCATTCAGTCCATATATTTTTATAGATCATTTTATGGTATGTGACAAAAAATGAGATACATCCCTATCTCAATTGGACCACATTACAGGAAACAGTGTTAAATGAACGTCGACCATTAAAAAAATTTTGGGGGCCATAAAAGTTTTGGATCAAGCTGATCTTTAATTTTTTACCTTCATCTGGGTCCGTATGACCTAATCATAAGATTGGATGTCAACCTTCATAAACAGGGTCTGTTTGACCTAATCAACAGATTGGATGTCAAATAAACGGTACATTGAGGAAGATTATAATGGTGGATGTCCAATCATTATTGTTTTCATGTGGTGTGGTACAGCTGAGATTTATATACCTCTAATTTTTGGGCATGGGTCAAAAAATGAGCGGAATCGAATACTTAGGTGGGCAACGTGAGGATTGAACGTACACAGTTGAAATATTTGTCAGACCCCAAAATTTTTGAATCAGGCAAATATTTGTGTTTTCAGTTCATCTGAATGACGCTATGAATGGGAGTCGGGATCCTCTGTTATCGGGTCAACAGGATTTTCCTGTTACCCTAGTGGTTTGGCGTCCAAAGCCTTTTTTTATTTTATTTTTTATTTTTTTCAGTGAGTGATGACGTGGACCAATGATTTTTAGGGTATTAGGAATTCCCTGATGACCGGGTAACAGAGGATCACTGTCGACCCGAGAGAGGTTTCAACGGTAGGAATTTTCATACCTACCTTTTCCTTTAGTGTGGCCCACTTGAATCTTGGATCCTACTAAATTTTGGTCTCAGTTATTAAAATGAGCTCAAAAAACGGATGGACGGTATGGATTTCTCTCGAACATCAGGGTGGACCCCAACTAGGTTTTCAGCGCAGGAACTTTCTACAAAGGCTTTTGCAGTAAAGGAAATTCCTGCAGCATGTGCTCGTAATAACTGATGGATAGGATTCACTGCTATGTAATGCTATCTGCATGCAGATGGGCCACTAATGAGCTCCCGTACGTGCTGACATTACACACGTGTGAGATGAAGGACGTTAAAATCAGTGGCCCATCATTGAATGATCTCGAACCTATAAAATCGGGTGCGTGCCACATATGCACCATTGGTTATCTTTCCAAGTCGTATGTAGCTTAGGAGTGAAGTGGCTGGATATTTGTGCAATGGGCCATTAATAGCAGGCTAGATAAACGGTCCAGATATATCACACCCATTCTATATAAAACATGCGGAGCTTGCATGTGCTTCTAAAGCTGGCGGATGGGATCTACTACCGGAAACGGATTGGCTACTCCCCCTGCCATCAGCCAATGGCTGATGGTCGGTTCTCTGTGGACCCCACCATGATGTATGTGTTTCATTCATGCCGTCCATCTATTTTTCTAGATCATTTTATGGTATTCGACAAAAATGAAGCATATACCAATCTTAAGTGGATCACATTACTGGAAACAGTGTTGAATGAACGTCGACCATTAAAAAAAGTAAAATGGGTCATGAAAGTTTTGGATCAAGCAGATATTTGTTTTTTTTTTTAATAAAATAAAATTCATTTGGGTTTGTGTGATCTAATCAACAGATTGGATGTCAAATAAACAGTACAGCGGGCCTTAGGGGGATTTTAATGGTGGATATCCAATCACTATTCTTTTCCTATGATGTGGTCCACCTGAGATTTAATTCCCTATCATTTTTGGGATCAAATTCTAAAATGATATGTAAAAATGGATGAACAAACTGGATGAAACACATACATCATGGTGGGGGCCATAGAGCACCGACCACCATCCACTGGGATGGTGGCAGGGGAAGTAGCCAATCTAGGGGTGCACACGGGTCGGTTCGGTCCAGTTCTGGGTGAAACCAAAACCGAACCATTTCCAACGGTTCTAGGATATTCGGAATCGGAATCGGATCATTAGCACCCTAGAACCGAACTGGAACTGGACCGTTAAAATTAGTTCGGTTTCAGATTGATTCCACGATTCTGGGCTTTTTATAATCTAGCCCAATTGTATGTTTTATTTTATAATCTTGCCTATGTTTCATTTGTGTTGTGATCCATTTGATGAATAGTTTAAATATTGTATAAGATGTGTAAAAATACATTTATGGAAACAATCTAATAGTGCATTGTAAACCATAAATCATGAATCAAATATGAAAACAATTAAAAGTTTCCAGGTTCGGTTCTATGGATCAGTTCACAGTTCAATTCAGTTCTACATACCTCCGGACCGAAAACCGAGCCAATGCAATTGATTCTTTGATTTTTATAACTGGAACTAGAACCGGTGCACTTTAGAATGGACAAAAAGTTTTGGTCCGGTTCCACGGTTCTACCAGTTGGATGTGCACCGTTAAGCCAATCCACTCTCTCTACTACCATGTAATTAGCTATTGGATATCCACGGTCCATGATGAATTCCATCACATCATCAGTCTGGAAAAACGCGCCCCCTTGAAGACTCAGCACTTCATCAAGGGCGCGGCTTCGGTGGATCCTTGGCTGTATGGCCCACCTTGATGTATGTTCTTTAAATCCACGCCGTCCGTTCGTTTTGAGAGCACATTTTATTTTAGAGCATGATCCCAAATACGAAGCGGATCCAAATCTCAGGTGGACCACACCACTGGAAACGGTGGTGATTAACCATTAAAAACTCCTTGTGTGCCACTAAAGTTTTGGATCAAGCTGATATTTGTGTGGCCCCTACATCCAAGTGGGCCCTACAGTCAGGGATCCATCCACCTCGGTGGATGTGGGATGCACCGAAGAAGCCGTCCTCCATCATGAGTCCAGGGTACTTGGATTCGGTAGTGAGCCCGCCAGTACCCTGGTCGGTACTGGTCAGTGTTGGAAATAGCTCTGTGGGCCTATCATAATGTATGTGTTTTATCCACCACGTCCATTTTTTTATTATTATTTTTCAGATGATTTTAGGCCATAAATTAAAAAATGAGGCAGATCAAAATCTCAGGTGGACCAGACATTCGGAAACAGTGGTGTTTGAAGGCCCATCGTTAAAAACTTCTTGGGCCCACAAAAGCTTTGGATGAAGCTGATATTTGTCCTTTCCCTTCATCCAGGTCTGTTTGACCTGATAAACAAGTCTGATGGTCAATAAACATTACGTGGGCCCTAGGAATTTTTTAATGGTGGGCGTTCAATCACCACTATTTCTTGTGGTGTGGTCCACCTAAGATTCGTATCAAACTAATTTCTAATATCATGCACTAAAATGAGCTGGGAAAATAGATGGATGGCACGGATAAAACCCATATATCATGGTGGGGCCCACAAAGATTTTCAAGTATCGACCAGTGCGGACCTGGGTACTGGAGGGGTCACTACCTAAACCGAGTCCGAGTCTGGGCACCTGGAATGCCATCTGCAGTGGTTCATGCAGATGGGCCACCCACAAGCTCCCATACGTGCTAACATCATACGTGTGTGAGATGAAGGACGTTAATCAGCGGGCCCATCTTTGCATGTTCTTGAACCTAAAACCGTACATGACGTGTGAACTGGCTGGATATTTGCCAGAGAGGGCCATTAGAAGTGGGCCCACCTCATCAACGGCCCATATAGGTCACACTTGTATGTGCTTATAATGCCTGATGGATAGGATCTACTACAATGGAATAACTATTAGATATCCCTGGTCCAAGAGGAGGCCCATCAGGCAACGGTCTGGATCAACGAGCCATCGTCTAGCTTGTGAAGACCGAGCACATCATGAGTCTAAGCACCTGTAATGCTATCTGCAGATGGGCCACACGCAAGTTTACACATGTGGCCACATATGCACTGGCTCGGTATTTGCATAAAGGGCTATTAAGATCGTGGGCCCACCTCATAGATGGCCCATATAGGTCACACGTATGCCACATAAGCATGTGTAACTTGCATGTGATTGTAATGCAGGTGCACGAACAAAACTGTTTGGTTTAAGAAATCCGGCTGAAACTGTTCGGCCTGCGTGTGAAATCTGGACCATTCATCAGGTGGGCCACTGATAACGTACTATCACTGGTTAGAAAGAAAATAGGAGTTGAAAAAAAACAAATAAACAAGCGAATGCACGAACATAACATTCTGAATTCAATATGCACGTGTGGCACAGCTGGTGGGTGGACTGGGTGGTCTGATATGGAAACGGATTGGCTACTCCCCCTGCCACCAGCCAATGGCTGATGGTCAGTGCTCTGTGGGCCCCACCATGGTGTATGTGTTTCATCTATGCCGTCCATCTATTTTCCAAGATCATTTTATGGTTTATTACTAAAATTGAGGTATTTCAAAATCTCAAGTGAACCACATTACAGGAAACGGTGTTGAATGAACGTCAACCATTAAAAACCTTTTCGGGCATAAAAGTTTTGGATCAAGCTGATCTTTGTTTCTTCCCTTCATCTTGGTCTGTATGACCTAATCAACAGATTGGATGTCAAATAAACAGTACAGTGGGCCTTAGGAGGATTTTAATGGTGGATATCCCAATATTGTTTTCCTGTGGTGAACCACACCACAGATTTATATCCCTCTAATTTTTTGTATCAATCCCTACCTAAAATGATATTTAAAAATGGATGAACTGAACGGATGAAACACATACATCATAGTGGGGCCCACAGAGCATCGACCACCAGCCACGGGGCTGGTGGCAGGGGAGTAGCCAATCCGTTCCCATCTGATTTTTTTTTCTTGGTCCCAGAGAAAGTTCACAGCTGGCCCACCTGATGATGGGCTCGGATACTCATGTAGTGTTTTTTTTAATAAAAATAAATTTCAAAAATAAAAGTTATTTTTAAAAAGTAAATAAACATATTAATTATTTAAACTTCCAATAAATAGTGTGTATACCCAGTCGATAAGAGAATGAATTTTTTCTTATGCAACCAGTGTTTAAATCTCCTCAAGGAACCATCCGCACACACGGCGTGGGTTGTAAGGCTGCTTGGGCGCTTTTTACGCTTTATTAGGCGCACTTAGCACTCTGCATGTACGCATCGTTGCAAGAAGCAAAAAGAGCCTTAGTCTTTTTTGCACTCGATTCAAACTTTTTGGACCAGAGTACCCTAATGTTTTATTACTTTTTTTTGTTGATTGAGAGTAATTGTGACATGATTGTACATGTGACACCTATGCCATGTGTCACTTATGTAGATACAGTTTTTCCTGTTGGATAATTACTTCTGTCTGAATGGGTACAAAAATTACTGCCATAAGACAAAAAAAATCATGTCCTTTCATGGAAGGCAATTATTTGTTGTAAATGGGTATGAATTTCTTGAAGAGACACTTTAGCACCTCTTTAGAAAGAACTTCATAACCTTTCAATTGATATAAATCCTGGATACTATAATCCATAAGTAAATACTCTTATCCGTAAGATTATATCATCTTTTGTGCAATTACTCTCAATCTGATCTTTTGCCGAGTTCGTTTCGTTATCATTTTCTTTTATTCTCCATTGTGTCTTACATTTCTAACAAGTCATACGTGTGCACATGTGTTGGATATTAATTATTACTGGCATAAGGATACTTGTAGACTGACCATCGCTCATGTGGTGCATGTGACACGTATGGCAAATGTGCAGATAGGTACTTATGGCACGTGTGGGGTATTGAATGGAAGTTGGGACATGCAACGCATGCCAGACACTTGAAGATGGACAATAGCACACGTGAGAGATTTGAACATGGGTATGGGTAGAAATTTATTTATTTATTTTCAAGAACGTTTTGCCCGCATTAAATTCTATTTTATGGACTAGCATGCCTTTATTTATCTTAGATCTTGTAGTAGAATAACTATTAGAGACTTTGGTTAACCTTTTAATAGTCACATGAAATCTCTCTCTTCTTTTTCTTTTTTACTTTATTTTATTTTTAAAGTTACACTAAAAATGATATTACATTATCGGTTAATGTTAATTATGTAATATAATCTTTAATACATAATTGTTGTTGGTTGTTTTTTCAATTTAGTCACTTGATAAGTGTGAGTGTGCCAGAATTAAATTTATGAATCAATTCAAACCGAACAACTATGACCCTAAGCGCCGAGATAGGCAGATACATAGTTGACCAAGATTGAATATTATCGACTGCCTATTCAACCACTCGCTCAATATATATGTAGGATCATATGATATTCAGATGGCAGGGTTCATCCTTTGAAGATGGGTTACACTTTTGCTTTCTGTACTTTTTAGTAAATAAAAAAAGAAGTGAGAAATGACTTATTAAAGTCAATCGCGGAAGCAACAATGGAACACCTTCCTAGATGAGGAACTAAATCTAACATACGAGCATAGACCCAAATTATAACTAAGATTACCAGCTACTTGATTAATGTTATATATGGATTATACTATGGAATATAAATAACAGACAAAAAGTAAATGATTACACTAAGAAATGTAATTAACTAGCATAAAAGTAGAGTGATTACACTAAGGAATGTAAATGACGGATACTTGAAAGGATAATTGAAATATATATTGGGTTTGATTGGATTGATATGAGATAAATCTTCATGCTAAATTCATTTGTTATTTATACCCTTAATCTGGTCATCTAGATCATTCCCACATTCTGAAGGTTCCTATAACCGTTCAACACTACTTGACCTTCTGGATGTTTCCCACGTTCTAACAATTACTATAACCGTTTAGCACTACATGACCTTCTGGAGACTTTTTTACCACATGTCCGCTCTAGGCCTCCTTGCTGACTCGACCGCATTCCATCCGGTCGCTCGATCAAGTTCTTAGATGACGATCGGCCGCTTGATCGAGCTTCTAAATGACCGTTGGTCACTTGATCGACCTCCTGGATGAATATCGGCTGCTTGGTTGACTGATTGGTTTGCTTTTGAAATCCTCTCAACTGCTTCATGTCTTGTCATCCTGTCAGTTGTGATTTCATAAAAAATATTCCAAACATCCTTGAAGAACTTTAGTTTACAATGACTTTTGTTTGCCATAATACGTGTCCTTCCCAATTGAGTTTACCTATAAAAATCAAGAATATGGTATAACAATAACTATAGTTAACTAAAAATGGGCGTATACCAAACAAGATTTAAGGAGATCACCTTGTAAAAGTTGATAAGCTAGGAACAAAATAGAAAGAAAACACACCAAAAGAAAATAAAAAAGGAAACATAAATTATCAACATTAAGATAAGAGTAATCCAAATTTTAAATTTATCCTAAGAGCCTTTTAGATTCATAGAAAGCAAGGAAAAATAAACCGTGTTTTTTAGAAAACTCTATTTCTAGAAATTGTGAGAAAGAAAACATTATTTTCCTTATCCGTTTTTAATTAAAAAAATACAAAAATTAAAATCTATTTTTAGATTTTTATTTGGCAAAATAATTTTACGTGTAGTCACTAGCATATGTCATATTAGTTAATAACACAAGTGAGAAGCTTAAAGATAATTAATGACACATGTGACATATATGGCATAAGCTAGCACTTGAAGCTGAATTGTAGTACACCTATTACATTTGAAGAAGTTGTAGGTAGCACATGTGACATAAGATATATATTGACGCATTTGACATGTGGGTACCATTGGCGTAATTGAAGATGTAATTGAAGATATATAATAGCACGCATAACATACCTTGGCTCATGTGGAGCAATTTTCACATAGGGTGCAAGAGAAGATGAACTGTGACACATGTAAAGGTGCAAGAGAAGATAGTTGGTGACACTTGTGCTACCATTTGGCATATTTCGGCTTAACCCTTTAAAAACTCATTTTTCTTCCATTGTGGGGAAATTTCATTTTTTATGAATGGCATTTGACACATTTTAACTTTCCTTCGGAGAGGGAAATGCATTTCAACCCCATAAAAACTCACTTTTCTAGGTCACGGGGATACGTGTTTCCTAAGGCTGAAGGTAGGTTTTTCATAAAGATAAAAAAAAGTAAGATCTCGTCAAGAAAGGCTTGACAAAGTATGCTAAGTGACATTCATGAAAACAGGATTTTCTTTCTTTCTCTTTCCATAAATGCAAACAAGCTGAAAGTTAAAAGTAAACACACAGTCTCAAGTCCAATCAATTGGACAACAGGAAATGGTCCACCTAGAAAGTTACCTCTAACTTTTTAAGTGCATGGACATCCACACCGTTCAATGGATTGGCTCCACCACAAGGAACATTATAGACAAAAATCAGCCTAATCCACTCATCTACTGAATAACACTGCTTGCTATAGTGTGGTCACTTAGAAGAGTGGATAGCGCTGATTTTTGCACAAGCTGATCCTCACGGTAAGGCTAACCTATCAGAAGGATTGGATGTCACAAGTACTTGTTAAGTAGGGAGTTATTCATGAGATGGACCGTAAATTATGGTCCAACTGATTAGACTTGAGACATCTCTCACGCACACGTGGCATAAAAATCAAATATATAAAAAATCTGCAAGAATTCTAAAGATAACTAAAGTCCATGAACATTGACTATCGGATAAAAAGCTTTGGGTCACTTGAGAGTGGCCAATGATACTTTCATGGCTGAAATGAATGCTCTTTTGCCTATTTTCTTTTAAAAAGTGGTAGATTCCGGCATTTCGTGGCTCATGTGATGTATGAATCATTCCAAACCATCCAATCAATGCCCACCACCATGATGATTAGACACCCAAAAAATCAGGCTATTCCCCTCATATATAAGGTGGCCACACATGACTTTAGAGTTTTTATGTTTTTTTTTTTAAAAAATTTAACTATGGTGTTCTAATTTTTGTCGTTTTTAATCATCAATGTGGACTGTACCTGTTTTGGATGCTCCCCTCCACTTTTTATAGCCATAAAAATAAATAAAAAGCATTCGGGTCTTTCAACCACCCACAAAATAATTTTTAGTACTTTAAATTAGTCTAGGACCTTTTTTTTTTTTTTTTGCCTTTTAATCTCAGGAATGGATACCCTCTATCTATGGATTGCTGATGAATGGCTTTCTACAAAATAATGGTTATGTGAACATAGTCTTGGGGCTTCTTTGCAAATTTAGCCACACTTCGTAATCTCCACCGTCCATCTTGTAGAATTCTATACGAGGCTCATGTTGTGTAATTATGATATTGGGATGATGATGTAGAGCAAGTTGCGGACAATTTCATGGTTAAGATGGACCAAAGAAGACCCGATCAAAGGTGGAAGTGATATGGACAGTCAGAAACTTAAAATGGGCATATCTTTCAAACTGGAATAAGTTATCTGACGTGCTATATATGATTTTGGGGCAAGAGAAGCTACTTTAGCCAGCCAACCCTACTACGCCAGGTTGCCTATACTGAATTTGCAAGATTCCATCAAATCAATGGTCAAAATCCTATTTTATTTTCATTTTTACCATTTATAGTAAGTTTTAGTTTGACTATTGCTTTAGTAGTTGTGTCCAACATGAAAAGTTCTTACCTAAATTAGGAGAATAAGATGGTTGAGTGAAACAGGAGTTTGGCTATAAATAGTAAGTTTACTATTTATAGTTTAGTTGTAGTTTGTTTCATCACAATTTCTATGAGTTTTAGTTGTAGTTTGATTATGAAACTTCATCCTATGGTTCATATCACTATTTAAGAGGCTGTAAACTTGTTTTGGAGAATCAATGAATTGTTTTAAAATTACTAGAAATTATTTTTTTATTTTCTTCTTTAACTCGTGGATTCGAGGTATCTCTGCGGGAAGTCTAGAGAAGCTCTGTGAATTTGGAGTACTTATTCCCCTTAGGAAGGCGGTGCCCAACATCAACACGTCCTTCCCTGTGTCAAATGATGAAATGAATCTTGCCATGGCCCGAAATTGGCCGGTTAGAACTGAAGTAAGCAATGGTTAACGTCCTACTTGCAAAGTCCTTTGTCGTGTAGAACTGTTCAATTGGAACAAGCAATCAACTATGGGACCCACTTAGAAGAATGGCTCGAACTGACATTCACTGTGGTGGGCCCCAAGGAATACCTTTTGGTGGTCCACATTACTCCTAACGGGCCATCTCTCCTTTTACTTTTGTAGAAAAGAAAGAATTTCCAGTCCTCTATCCAAAGTTATGTAGTGTAAATCTGGTTGTCAGTTTGTACAAGTTCACCCATGGTTCGTAATCCTGACCATTGGTCCGTTGGGCCCCAAGGAAAGAAGAACATTCTCTATAAACCCAAAAGGAGAAGTAGATCAACGGTCCATGTTCTCAACCCATGGATTGCTGATGAATGGCTTTCTACAAAATAATGGTTATATGAACATAGTCTTGGGGCTTCTTTGCAAATTTAGCCACACTTCGTAATCTCAACCGTCCATCCTGTAGAATTCTATATGAGGCTCATGTTGCGTAATTATGATATTGGGATGATGATGTAGTGCAAGTTGCGGACAATTTCATGGTTAAGATGGACCAAAGAAGACCTGATTAGAGGTGGAAGTGATATGGACCGTCGGAAACTTAAAACGGGCATATCTTTCAAACCAGAATAAGTTACCTGACGTGCTATATGTAATTTTGGGGCAGGAGAAGCTACTTTAGCCAGCCAACCCTGCTACGCCAGGTTGCCTATACTGAATTTGTAAGATTCCATCAAATCAATGGTCAAAATCCCATTTTATTTTCGTTTTTACCATTTATAGTAAGTTTTAGTTTGATTATTGCTTTAGTAGTTGTGTCCAACATGAAAAGTGCTTATGAAAATTAGGAGAATAAGATGGTCAAGCGAAATAGGAGTTTGGCTATAAATAGTAAGTTTACTATTTATAGTAAGTCACAATTTTTGGGAGTTTTAGTTGTAGTTTGATTCGTCACAATTTGTGGGAGTTTTAGTTGTAGTTTGATTTTGAAACTTCTTCCTATGGTTCATGTCACTATTTAAGAGGCTGTAAACTTGTTTTGGAGAACCAATGAATTGTTTTAAAATTACTAGAAATTATTTTTTATTTTCTTCTTTGCCTCGTGGATTCGAGGTATCTTTGTGAGAAGTCTAAAGAAGCTTTGTGGATTCGGAGAACTGATTCCCCTTAGGAAGGCGGTACCCGACTCCAACACGTCCTTCCCTATGTCAGATGATGAAATGAATCTTGCCATGGCCCGAAATTGGACGGTTAGAACTGAAGTAAGCAATGGTTAACGTCCTACCTGCAAAGTCCTTTGTCGTGTAGAACTGTTCAATTGGAACAAGCAATCAACTATGGGACCCACTTGGAAGAATGGTTCGAACCGACATTCACTGTGGTGGGCCCTAAGGAATACCTTTTTGGTGGTCCACATGACTCCTAACGGGCCGTCTCTCCTTTTACTTTTGTAGAAAAGAGAGAATTTCCAGTCATCTATCCAAAGTTATATGAAGTGTAAATCTGGTTGTCAGTTTGTACAAGTTCACCCATGGTTCGTAATCCTGACCATTGGTCCGTTGGGCCCCAAGGAAAGGAGAACATTCTCTATAAACCCAAAAGGAGAAGTAGTTCAACGGTCCATGTTCTCAACCCCAAAAAGACCAAGATTGGTGGTGAGAATCTTCCAATGAGGTGTGCAAACTGCAGCCTCCCATTTTCTAGAGCCAAGCAAAAAAACGCCACACGTATTCTAATGCGACACGTGCCTTCATAGGGTAGTTGTCAAGGTTGAACGTCCATTTATATCAGGTGGCCCTTATATTTTCAAAGAGATGGATGGTTCCAAAATGATAAGAAGTCTAGTTTGACTTTTAGGATAAGATGACATGAAGGCCGACTGGACGTCCCAAATCCTGCACACATGTGCTGCGTTCGTTCATGTGAGGCGGTTATGTGGACGCTTGAAGATGTGGTGTAGCTCTCGGTTCTTGAAATTTAGGAGAAATTTGAGAGATTGGTCCAATTCAAGCTGGGCCCCAGTTTTCCAATGTTTAGGATTACCACCCCAGTTCTAGAAACTGAAAACCATGGACCCCATGCAGAGAAGGTTGGACTGCTAACTCAGCTTCGATCCATGCCTTTTCCGCCAATGGGTCACTGTACTACAAATATTAAGTCAGTCCTCACGACTAGCACCATCACTCGATGTATAGTTTAACTCATATAATGATTGCATTAGCTTGATTTTTACTGCTAGTGAAGTTTTGCGTACATTTGCCTTCATAGCTCAGTGGTAAACAGAATATATTTTAACATTGAGACGATAGGATAGAGTGCTCATGTAGTATGAATAGGTATGGATGTCTTTAAAGAATAAGAAGAAAAAAAAAGTGAAGAAAATTACTTGTTATATTATATTCATATAGTACATGGAATAAATAGTAACAGAAATGTGAAAAGATTAAGATATTGACATATATAATAATATAGTGCACATGTGGCAAATATAAAGTACTTAAGACTGATGGATCATTACTCTTACTCGGGTTGTAGACTCTCAAGAGTTTCAACACCCGGTCAAGGGTTTGAGTATCCATACGTGGTGAAATCCCACAATGGCGTGAGTGCGTGGGGGTGTGTCCGCGTGTGTAACCAAAAATAATAATAATAATTACTTAAACATAAATATTTCACACATTAGACAATTGTCATGTCTGATGTGATGTATGTTCATAAAACATTATATTTTTAATTGCTTGGGATAGAATTTTAATGCAGTTTGAGAGTTGTCATTAGCTCTTTTTAAATCAATATGCGTGAAATGGTATAAATTTTTTTATTATTTTTTTTTAAAAGTCACTTCTTGATAGAAATAATAATAATAATAATGAAAAAAAATATGAAAAATAAAATGCGCATAATTTCTTTTATTATAAAAATATTAAAAAGGTAAAAATTAAAAAGATTCCTCAGTACAAACCTATATTTTCACTTTGAGAGAAAAATTGTTTTGATCTAATAGATGTCTAAGAATGAATTCACCTTATTTTAATTAATATTAAATATTTTAATTTCTAATATATAATGATTGCCAACATGAACTCATTCCGTATTAAAGATTTAATACAAAGATCTCTAATACATAATTATTGGTAATTAAAATGAGTCAACTCATTGTTAAGCGTCTACCAAACAGTGTGTTTTATTGTTAACTATTTAGCTTTTATAAAGTAGCTTGAAATTATCAATTGGTGGCTAAGATCATCCCACCTGTATGTATTTAGTAATAGATTCCATCCAAAACCGGGTGAATTAGATGGACGGCCTGGATTGATACGTCAACTTGAGACAGTGCATTGTGCAAGTTCTACTTTATCAGCTCCCGTTTCCTAGGAGCAACCCAAATTCGCCTTTGAACAAGTCCAAGTCAAATCTCATCTCTTTCCTTGATGCATGTCACAAACAACCCATACCAGCGCACCTGGAAACGAAGAACATATGAGCTAGATCAGAACCGTTCATTATGCGAGCACATTAGGTACGGCCCTTACTGAATCAGGTAGTTTTTTTTTATCCCAGTGTCTGGAGATCCGAGGAGTGAAATTTCTCACATGTGGCATCAGAGCATTTATGGGCCTGGCTGATTTCTGGGCCAAAGTTGTGGAGCCCAACAACATTTTGTGGGCCCCACTTGCAACAGTCCATGGATGGTAATCAGCTTTTTTAATTGCCACATAATGTTCATGTGATTGACTTGGCCTAGGCTAGATTTTAGGGTTGCTTAACCTGCAAGTGTAGGTTTAAAGTGGAGTGACTGTGGTGATATGTTTGTCTGTCTCTGTGTGCCTGTGACCATTGAGAATATTCATTCGGGACGTTGGATTTGGTGGAATCTATATATTTTTGGGGATTTTGTGTAAAATCAGCCGTGCATTTTACTAAAGTGGTTATGACTGAGGATGCCCATCAATTCTTAGAATCCAAAGGTTTGAAGTACTTGTCATGAAATAAGGATTAGTAAAGTGACACCCTAAGTGGTAGACTGAGTGAAAGATACTCGTTTCAACATTGAGGTCTTGGTATCGATTCCCTAGTGGGGGTGGCTAACAAGGATGTGTGAACTGACAGTGGGGTGTACTAACAAGCTAACAAAACAAAACAAAAAAAAAAAAAAAGGGATTAGTAGAGCGTTGTTTGTATCTAAACGGGTGATGATCGATACAAAAGAGTTTATCATCTAGTGGGAGTCAAATGGTTTTGGTTAGATGGTGTTGAAGACATGAGATCAAATGGCCTATCTTACCACAAATGTGTTTGAACATTTGAGCTTGTGCTGTTAGGATTCAACCAGCCTCATGTCTTGATAAATATTCATGTGTTATATGATCTGGGCCTAAAGGTAAAGGTAGGGGTTGTAATGCCGCACTAGGTTTGATGTTTAAGCCCATTTTCTTGGATGATCTAGTCCACTATCTCATTAATTAGGTAAATGATTAGCATGATAAAGTGTTTCTCAGTGCATGCTTAAATTTGATGAGATTTATTTTCTAAGGTGCGTTTATGCCTTCTAGTTACACTGTTACAGTAATGAATATTGTAGCAATTAGCTTCCAAGTGAATAATACTCCGATTCTTACTACCTTTAACTTTCCTAAATTGAATGATGCTCTAGAAATCATCATTAGTTGTATACATCTAGACTTAGTTTTGAGAAAAGATCAGCCTACTAAGCCCATCAATTCAATCTCATTGTCAAGAAACACAAGTATAAAAAGTGAAAATGGGTAAATAGAGTAAGTTTAAAGATTATTAGATATTTTATTGTAAAGATTTTTCAAGGAGGAATGTCTCAGAAGGAGAATGCGAATGAATTTCTAACTGAAAAAAAAAAAAATCACAAAATTTTATAAGGGTAGAAATGATAATAGCCATTAGAGGGCTCTCAACCTTGAAGTATAATAACGAAGGGAATATAAGAGAGCATATTATAAGGATGGTCGATCTCGCGTCAAACTAAGGGCACTTTATCTAGATATACTTGATAACTTGGTTGTTTATTATATACTACTTTCACTCACATCCAACTACAACATATTCGAGGTCAATTACAAAAGATAAAAAGATAAATAAACATTCATTGAGCTCATTAATCATTGTGTACAAAAAGAAGAAAAGCTTAACCAAAATAGACCCGAGAGTGCTCATATCACATTCTCTTTTTAGATAATAACTTTAAAAGAAAAAAAAAAAAAAAAAAAAAAAAAAGAATATCAAGATAAATTTAAGCAAAATGTAATGAATGATGTAATGGAATCAAATAACAAAAGCGAAAAAGAACAAGGCTGTTACTTCTGCAACAAGAATGATCACCTAAATAAGCAGTGTTCTAGATATAAAGCATGACTTGGATAATCTAATCAAGTGTTTTCCTATAAAAGAATAGGTCATCTATAGGCATGTTGTTTTCTAACTTAAAGGGATATGGGGCTAGGATTACCAAAACACTTTAATTTACATGTGTCTTTAAGTCTTGATGGTGCAAGTCTTCATGTCTTTCTTTATCTTCGTCTTTCAATGGGGGCTTAACCAACTCAAGACACCTTAGCACATCTTATTGACAAACTGAAGCACTTACAAAATAACCCATGCACCCCTGCCACATGCTTAGAGTCCTATCATGCGATGCTTATATTTTGATTCCAGCAAACACCTCTATTTAGGAATGGTCCTAAACAAACCCTTTCATTAGAGATAAAGATAACAGTTTAACTAAGTAAATTTTTATTTTTGGTTTTTCCAACATTATCCTTTTGCCGCTTGGTATTATAGATGAACCCTGTGAATAAAACACATAGATAAAGGTGGGGCCCACAGAGCTTTTCCACCAGCTAGCCGGCTGGTGTAGGGGTCACCAACCACTTGGATGAGGGCTCAGACCAAGTTTCATCAGCATTCAAAACTCAGGTGGGCCTCACCAAGTGCTTTTATATGTTTTTGGCATGTATTCACATGATTTTAGATGGTATGGCCCACTTGAGTTCCGTATATAGATGATTTTTGAGATATCCCATAATTTAAAGGGGACCCATCAAATGCACGGTGTTGATGGTCGACACGCATCACGGTGGGGCTCACACAGCTCGACCTCACGGGAGCTTATCGTCAGCTAGAGTGCATTGTACCTTTTCCCATATATATATATATGGCCAGCGGCAGATCCAAAGCTCAATGGTTAACCAGATCTACCGCGGGACGTTATGATAGACTCACACGGTTTACACCTCACACGGTTTACACACAGCCTTGCATATTCATCAGCAGTTACGTATTTTTCAGAGGTCAGCTGACCAAGCGAATACTAATTCCATGAATGAAGACACGATTCAGAGCGTACCATTCATCGCGTCATATATAGGCAACAGCTAGCCATCCAGGCCGTTCACAGCTGCACTTGTATAACAAAGATTATATATAGTTTATTAAAAACGACAAAATATCTATTTTAACTTACATATATGGCCCACATGATTACTGCGACTTTTCTAATGTTGGTCCACCTTATGAGTGGCTTGGATTCCTTGCACCAATGCAACGTAATCACGTGGGATGACTGATGATCTTACACGGATTGGGCAGTACCCCCGCCTGTCCGGAAGCGTATTAGCTGTTACCCAGTCCCTACCGTGTGGGGCCAAATTCATGGTTTTTTTTTTTGGTATATCCAGGCCGTCCATCCATTTTCTCATATTATTATATTACTTGATCCCAAAAATTAATCAGAATTAAACCTCATGTGGACCACAAAACTGGAAACAGTGGTGAATGACCATTAAAAGCTTTTTATGGGCTACAAAAGTTTTGGATCAAGGTTATCTTTATATTGTCCCTTCAAGAAGGTCTGTTCGACCTTATCAACGGGTTGGATGAAAATGAAACGTTACGGTATGAAATATCGTGGGCCCTAGGAGGTTTTTAATGGTGAATGTTCAATCAATACTGTTTCCTGCAACGTGATCCACCTGACATTTGGATCTGATTAATTTTTGGGAACGAATACTGAACTGGGCCGGAGAAACGGATGGACGGCGTGGATATACAAAACATCATTAAGGTGGGCCTCACGGCAAGCGCTACCCGGGTAACAGCTAATCCGCTCCCAGCCTGTCCCTAGCTCCGCACAGTCTGGGGCTTTTGAGGGGCCACCGTGATGTATGGTTTTATCCACACCGTCCATCCATTTTTCTGTATCATTTAAGGGCGTAAAATAAAAATAGAGGCAGATCCAAGAATCAATTGGACCACACGGTAGGGATTAAACGCTTACTGGTCAAATATTTTGGGGGCCACGGAAGTTTTAAATCAAGTTTATATTTGTTTCTTCCGTTCATCCAGGTCAATGGGACCTTATGAATAGGTTGGATGAAAAACAAACATCACGGTGGGCCTCAGGAAGATTTCAACGGTGGGCATCTTTATTACTGATGCTTCCCTTGGTGTGGTCGACTTGAGCCTTTAATCAGCTTTTTTTTTTCCCCTTCATGAAATGATATGAAAAAATGGATGGACGGTGTGGATAAAACCTATACATCATCATGGACCCCTCAGAGCCTCAGCCCATCCCGAGCTCGGGAAGGGCAGAAAGTACCCAATCCACGTCCCGGTCGATCGCCACGTAAAGCTCTGCCGGCGCGGATCCCGAGGCATCTCTCTTCGACGAAGCAAGCGCTGACTCCTGTGTTAGTTTTGCACCATTTACAAAAAATGATGGTGACTCTTCAAACGTACGCATGACATGGTTACAAGCAAATCCAGACTGTCCAAATCACTCACCAAGCTGTACCTGGATCATGATTGAAAATCGATGCAGAGAAGATAATCTAAACCCTCTGATTTTCCCTTACAATTAGGACCCCTCGCTATTTAACCTCTAACCATCCATTGGCTAGCCAATAATTGGACGGTTCAGATATCTTAACCAGTGTAATTCAGAGATATATACTCCATCCACAATGGGACCCACAACTTGGATGGCGTGGATAGCTGTATATTAGTACCGAATGCAAGGAAGGATGAATCACCAACATCATCAATGGTGGAAAACTAATACAGGAGTCTAACGAAACAATCACGTTGGATATAACTCATATACGGTCATCAGAGTCCCGATGGCATCCAACAGCTGCACGAGAAAAGACGAACATGAAACCACCATACCTTCAAACGTCACCCAAACAGCCCCCCTTCTCAGGACCAAATCTAGGTGCTGCTACCCTAAAGCCCAATAACACGAGAGCGGATTAGGTGTGACCACGGCCTCACACAAGTCGGTGCGGCCCTCACCGTAGAGCCCACCTTGATGTATTTATCATGTATCCACACCGTCCATCCGTTTTTTCCAGATAATTCAAGCTATTATCCCAAAAATAAAGCACATCCAATTATCAGGTGGACCATACCATAAGAAATAGTAGTGATTGACCATTAATGGACTAGAAGAGTTTTGGATCAAGCTTATATTTGTTTTTTTACCTTCATGGATACTTATGTGACCTTATCAACAGATTGGATGGTAAATAAACACAACGGAAACACTAATTTACACCCTAAGAAGTTTTTAATGGTAGAACGGTCAATCACCACTGCTTCTTATGATATGATCCACCTAATAATTTTTGTCTTAATACCCTAAAATGATATGGAAAAACGGATGGACGGTGTGGATACATAATATATAAATCAAGGTGGGCCCCACTGTAAGGACCACACCGTGTTGGGTGAAGCTGAATAGCACGCCTCTGGTTCCATTCTACACTAAGATGTGCGTTTCTCACTGTTACTCAAGCAATGGATGGTCAGCGACCGTACATGTGTCATATATGGATTGCAACCGTAGATCAGAGTAATTAGCGCTATTTCACTCTCGTAGCATCTAGCAGAAGGCTGGAGCTGGACCGAGGCCGTCCATTTTCGAGTTTTTGAAATTCTTAAAAATTATATAGACCCCGTATATTATCAATGGTTGCCATACACATGTGTTGGGTCGTGTCGAGCTCAAGCCGGTTACAATTGAATAGATCGGACCAGGTTGGTATTAACTTAAGTGGGTCAGGTTGGGCTACACGGCCATGGGTCACGGTCGCTTTCGGCCCGTTCTGGAAACTTGTTGGGCTTGGGCTGACAGTTTCCCACCCGTAACCACTATCATTTAAAAGTAGCGATGGACTAGCACAATACCTTACGGGCATTTGTTAATTGCGACATGTACGGACATCTGTACACGTCAGCAACAAAACCGCGTGCTGGCGTCCCCCGAATCAGAAGCCGCGGGGAAACAGCAGCTCCTGAAGCCGCTTGTTTTCTCGTCCGACTCTTTTAAAAAGGAAAAGGACTCTTCGTCTTTCAGTCGCAGAAAACAATCAAAAGAGATTCGAGATAGAGATTTTGAGACGAAGAGAGAAGAAGAAGAAGAGACGGACAAATATGTGGCGTTCGATCGAAAATCATGGCATCTCCCACAAGGAGAATGAACGGTTAAAGATACGAGCGTTTTACCTTCGTCTTTCAGCCTCGAATGCCGAAACTGCCCTTCCTGATACGCTAACCCTCGTCTATCTCTCACGCATCAATAGCAGCCTCCTCGAGATTAACGACGCGAAGATCCGGCCCGACTCGGCCGCGCTCGTCGCGCTCCACCGAGTCGGGTCGGCGGAGAAGCGAGTCGAGAGCGGGGGGCTTGTGGAAGCGGTTTTCACCAGCACGGACCGGGTTCGAGCGAGCGAAGGGGTTCGGTTCGAGGTGTACTTGAAGGAGGAGAAGGTATTGAAGGGGATTTTTCGGAAAGACGAGGACGAGATGTGGAAGTTGGAGTGCCGGTGCGTCGCGACGGAGGGGGGTCTGGGGGTTTCGGAGGCGGAGGTGTGCGTGGCTGGGGAGAGGTGTGGGATGATGAAGGAGAGGGTGGAGATGGTGGTGAGGAAGAAGAGAAGGGGGTTTGAGGGGTTGGAGGAGATACCGGAGGAGACGGAGACTGAATCGGACGGTTGCGATTGCGAGGAGATGGAGGTGGGTTCCTCGGACGGTGGGGATTATGAAGAGGATGAGAGGGAGGAAGATGAGACGGTGGAGATGGAGATGGAGGGGGTGAGATGGGCGGTGGATTTGGGGATATGGGTGATGTGTTTGGGAGTAGGAATTTTGGTGTCCAGAGCTTCGACCAAGGGTTTGATGAGGAGAAGAGGGAGAAAGCTGATTTGAATATACGGGTTTTGGGCATTCACAGAGAGAGAGAGAGAGAGAGAGAGAGATTATTTTGTAAATGAGATTTCAGTCCTCAGATTTTTGGGCGATTCCTTTTCCTTCTAATTCGTTTAATTTTGATTTTTTTTTTTATCCTCTTGTTTGTGCTTTTCTTTTTATTTTTTTATTTTATTTTTTGTATTTTTACAATGCACGGTCATAGATGTGCATGGACTTGTAGCAAAAGGGGTCGTTTGGCACCGTTGATTTGAGGGGATTTCAAATTCGCAGGTATGTTTTGTCACATAAAGTTAATGGGGTTTTAAATCCCTTCAAAGATGGAGTTTGAAATCCAAGATAAAAGCTTGGAAGGGGATTTGAAATCCAAGAAGATAAAAAGCTTAGATTACATTTAAAATTCTTTCAAGAGTTGCATTCGTAACATGTGTCACTAGTTTCCAAAATAATTAGATTATTAATTGCATCACTGTAATTACTTTAATACGATGATATGCCTCATCCAAATATTGTTCGTGTAATCAACAGTTAAAAAATCATTGGTTAGTTACTCGGATGTGATCTTGTGCATGTGGCCCATATAAGACTTGGAATTTCATCATTTTCATTAATTAGAGATATGAAAGTTATTTAGTAATTAAATTCAAACACATGTAGATTCGCTATACAAAGCTACTTTTGGATTAGAGAGATTTTGACTGTGGGTGCCAAACACAACAAGATGATTTACATTTTGGTACCTTAAAAAAATAAAAAAAATTTCAAGAAGTTGCCTAATTAATTGATATAATTATCATTTCACTGGCTTCTCCACCACCTCTTGAGTAAATGTGTTAGCGGCGATTGGAAATAGTGTACATGACAATGCTCACCCTCCAAACTATTTCCGTTGGTGTGCCCATGTGAATCATTGGGTATTAGTTTTATGCTAATGGCCTAAATTGTTGTGTAAAATCTAATGATTGGAGTGGATGTCTTTATGCCAAGGATCTCCTCTAGCGTGGCCCACTAGAATCACAAGTCAGACTTGGTTTTTGGCAAAGCCTGCCATGATGTGTATGCGAAATCCACTTCAACTATTAGATGCATAATCCAAATTTAGGCCTAGAGCCGAATGATTGGACTAACCTGTGATTCAGGTGGGGCGTACGAAAGAAAATAGTTGAGAGAGATGTGTACCCTTCATCTTCACAGGGTTCATAATGATGATGATATGAAATCTACTATAACTATTAGATGCCAAAAAATTTAAGCTTGGAGCCTAAAATCAGGCCCATGCATGATTTAGGCGGGCCATACCAATGAAAATATTATGAAAATATTCTAGAGAGCGATTGATCCCTGCACACCATTTCCAATCATGTGGTCCACTGATCAAGATGGATTTTACATGAACATCACAATGACATCAATCCAAGCAGCCAAGCCTTTAAAAATGTTGAGTTTAGCCCAACATGAGATGATGCACCTACTGATCAAGATGGATTTTACATGAACATCACAATGACATCAATCCAAGCAGCCAAGCCTTTAAAAATGTTAAAGGTAAGATAGTGGAATGATAATAATATAGATTAATGAGGTCATAAATTGATTTTAAACATTGGCAATTGGTAGTTTAGGGTATGACATGTTCTTGACAAGTGCCACACCGCGTCCCCCGATACCTTTTTTGAAAAAAATGCAATGAAACATCACAAAAATTCAAGGAAATACATTGTTTGAAAACCAGGAAGCCTCCATAGGAATTCACTAACTTGGTCAACCAATGACTTGGAATTTAGATTAAGTTGACTAGGTGATTACTTTGACGGATCTCTTAAATTTTGAGTAGGTCCAACCAATCTTTAGTTGTTTATAGTTTTTTTTTATTTTTTTTAATGGTAGGACCTACTCTTTGAATTGGACTGGTTAAGGAAAAGTGAAGCTTAGACCACCAGCACAATAGAACAGGCCCCCATGTGCATGATATTAGTTTAGCTCTTTTTAGAATCGAAGATTAGCTTGTTTTGGACATGAACATGTATAATGTATTATCTCTTTTCGAACTCGAACATTAACTTCTTTTAGACATGAACATGTACCGCTTAATTCAAGGTGAGATTCTAACACTAATTGTTTCACTTTCATGTAAGGGAACTCCAATCTATGTATAAGCTTTCCCTCTTAAATAAAAAGAAAAGATGAATAGTTTGATAAAAAGGAGAATGAAAAATGAACTTGGTAAATGAATCGAACTAAAGAAAGTGTTGAGGGTCAAATATTTCATATTAGACCCTAATTATTACTCGATTTTGCGAACATGATACTGTTTAACGGCCTATTTTAATCGTGTTTGTGTTGCAGGGTGTATTTAGGAGCTTAGACTAAAAAAAGGTATTAAAAGCATGAATTTGACGCTCATAAATCACTAGGGCAAGGGATGGACTCCAAGGGACGAAGATTGAAGAATTTGCACGCCCAAGATTCGATAAAATCCCCTACTTCACACTAAATGGGCCTAAAAGTCAGCCAGAATACAAGATCACAGGGTTCTTACCATACTTTTGGCTCGAAACTTCGTACATGGCCTGAGGACCATAAATTAACCGTACACGTCAAAATTCAGCCATTGGATCTCTGTGGAAATGGCCCAATGGATAGATTAGCCCACAAATTGTCCATCTAAGGCCCACCTGATATCTAAATGTGCTTCAATTTTGGTAGTAACCCCTTAAATGAGGTAGTAAAACCAACAGACGGATCAGATTTCTCACACACATCAAGGTGGGACCCACTTTACGTGAGTGGAGTGCACAGGAAGTTGTGCACTCACAGTGCACTGAACCGAGTATAGCAGTCAAACTACGTTTGACTGCACACTTCCAAAACAGAGCAGGAGACTCTCTGTTTTCTCCAGCGCGTGGCCATCCACGGGATGATTGGTGGGCCATCAAGACGAACCCAGATGAATGATCCGGACCATCCATTCGTTCCATAAGGTCAAAACGACCATACATTGGAAGTTCTTCCAACACCATGCTCGTACACATAACAAAATATTGTTCAAACGCAGGTTGGACGACACCAAGGAAAATCTTGCAGGCCCCACAAATCTGATCCGTAATAGGCCATACTAGATCAAAATGATGAGAACAATCTAATGGACGGAGTTGATCGTTCCAACACCAGCAAACGTGGGCCTCACCAGTAAAGAAGAATCGATTTTCCGCATGGATTACGCAGTAATAGTGTCCGCAAGAGACCGGGATGATCTGGGCAGTTCTACGTCCGTGGCTAGGATCGGACCGTCGATCCTAGTCGTCCAGATCACTTCCCTGGGACGATCGATCACTCCCAAGAAGCCTGTCCAGATCAGATTTTGAAATGGACAGTTTATTTTTTATTTCTGCGGGTTGTTGCGCAAGGAAGTTTCCAGATTTACTAACTACTGCGTAAAACCTACGCATCGACTCTTTGTGCGGAAGTTACATGCAACCGACCTCTCCACCTTCCCTGCCTATAAGAAAGAAAGAGAGAGAACGTGAGAGGGGATCCAAGCCAGGAGCTGTGCAGCCATGGAGTGGAAGAGAGAGAGAGAGAGAGAGCTTTTGTTTCCTGTTTTCATGTTTTCTTTCTTAAATTTTGAGTGTTCTAGCCTCCCCATGTCAAGTTAAACCTCTTAGCTAGGGCTAAGAGGTGAAGCTTGTGGCGGGATGGGACTGATTTTACGATTTTGATTCATGTTATGAACTATGTTGATTCTAATTTTGATTAATAGGAATATTTACAATTTTTAATGATTTGTTGTGACTTAAATTACAATAGATTTGCAATGGCTTTAAGTATTCCCTTTCCATTATTTGATTATGATATTAGGAAGCTTTGTTGTCCACCATCGCTCCTTGGACATGGTTGGATAATGGAATTCTTCCTAACATTCATACATCTTCCTGATTGGTTGTGAATTAGTTTAATTTTGTTGTTTACTTTGTCTCATGGGCTTGGTTTTGTGATGGAATCATCTCTAATTCTTATACCTTTCATCTCTTTGAAAACTAGATCGAAGGAAGTTCAGATTGAGCTTTAGTGATATATCTTCCAACTGGATGAAGATGGGACTCGAAGTCCAGTTGAGTCCATGAATCAAGCGTAGATCTCCCTGATCTCTACAAGTAGATCCTCTGAATCCCTAGTTTTCTACCTTTGAATTTTACCAATTTTAGTTCCCTATTTCACCATTATTCCCTCATATTCACTTGATTTAGATTATATCTTATTATAGTTCTAGTTTTAGTTATTTTCAGATTACGTATAGGTTTCAGTCCCTGTGGATTCAACCTCGGTCTTACCAAGATTATTACTACATCATAACCCTATACTTGGGGTGTGAACAAGTTTTTGGCGCCGTTGTCGGGGATTGACAGTTATATTTTCTGAAATTAATTAGTTTTGGGATTAGTTTAAGATTAGAATTTTTCTAACCTTAGATTTTAGGTTTAAGTTTTCCTGATTTTTAGAAACTAACCTGTTTTTTCTGTTTGTAGGATTCTGACATATACTTTCTAAATTGGTAATTTCTTTCTGATTTTCTAATTTTTCTAACTCTCTAAATTAGGATTTTTTTAAAGAATTTTCCTAATTTATTTCATCTTTCTTTTCTTTTATTTTATTTTTAGAAACTTTCTTCTTTTACTTTTAAAATCTAGGTTAGTGATTTCCCTTTTTAGAAACTCTTTCTAATTTTATAAACTTTTTATTCTTAGATTTTCTATTTTTAAAAACTAACTTGTTTTGGTTTGTTTTGCAGGTTTTTAACTTAAGGACTCCGATCTAGTAACTTCTTTCCAAATACTCTCTTTCTTTCTAGATCTTTTATTTCCTTCCTTCTCTTTAGGTTACGTTTAGAATCTGATTGAGGGTTGCAGGTGTTTCATGCCCAAGTGGGCTTGTGACAACACTCGACATCTTTTGACTGAAGGAGGATTGGTTGAGGGGTTAACTGTTCATTCAGGACTAGACACCACTCGAAATCCCTTGAGTTAATTGAGGTTATGGCTGCAAATCAACCTCAAGCACTACCCCAACCTAGGGTTGAGGAAGTCCATGATGAGAATGAGGTGCATTAAGCACCTCTGCCTCGTACTTTACAAGATTATTTACAACTAGAGGGAGTGAGCACGCCCTCATGTATGGTTTTTCCTGAGAATACAGGACATATGAATATCAAGACAGGGGTAATCCAACTCCTTCCTAAATTTCATATGCTGATCAGAAAATCCATATTTACATCTGAAAGAGTTTGATGAGATTATAGCCACTTTATATTTTTCAAAGGTGTTTGAGGACACAGTCAAGCTGAAACTCTTTCCCTTTTCTTTGAAGGAGAAAGTTAAGACGTGGTTGTATTCACTACGTCCTAGATCTATTGGCACATGAAATGATATGCAAAGGGAGTTCATAAAGAAATTCTTCCTACATCATAAAACGAACACCCTTAGAAAATCAATCATGAACTTTGCCCAAAAGGAGGATGAAACATTCTTCCAATGTTGGGAAAGGTTCAAGGATCTTGTAAGTTCATGCCCACAACACGGTTTTGAAATGAGGCGCATTACACACTTTTTCTATGATGGACTAACATCTTCCATGCGCCAATTAGTTAAGACAATGTGTAATGGAGAATTCATGAATAAAAATATCGATGATGTGTGGGATTACTTGGATAGACTTGCTGAAAATGCATAATCATGGGACACATACCCTAAATCAAGTACCACTTCTAGGCCCACTCAATCAAAGGAAAGGGGCGGAGTATACCTTCTGAAAGAGGATGATGATATCAATGCTAAAGTGGCTAATCTCATAAGGAAATTCGAGGCCATGGAATCGAAGAAGGATAAGGGTAAGGAAGTTGTTTGTGGTTGTAACAGTCACACAACTGAAAAGTGTCCAATTATATCTGCCTTTTAAGAGGTACTGACTGAGCAATCCAATGACGTAAATAATTATCAAAGACCTTTCAATGGATCTACCTCTAATACATACAATCCCGGTTGGAGAAATTATCCAAACTTCAGTTGGAGGAATGGGCAAACGACAACTCCTTAAGGTTTCTTTAATCAAACTCCAAATCAAGAGAAACCTCAAGAGGATCTGGTTCAAAAACATATTCGAGAATAAGAGCTACTTAATCAGAATTCGGCACAAGCATTCCATAATATCCATACAATATTAGGAACGCTTGCATCGTCTATTCAAAGGATAGAGTCACAATTAACTAGTGGAGGAAAGGGGATGTTTCCTGCTCAACCTCTCCTCAATCCCAAACCGCAATATGAAATAAGTGACCCTAGCTCTTTAAATCAGATGGAACAAGTTAAATCCATCACTACTCTTAGGAGTGGAAAGATCATTGACAAAACCATTCCGGTTAGGGCTGAAAAGCCTAAGAACTCGGAAGTGGACAAAGATGATGGATCTAACCATGCTCCACAGGAATTAGAATTAGAATCTCAAGGGAAGCCAGTTGCTCCATTTCTTCAATGGTTGGTTGCACCAAAACCTCTCTCTAACTCTCAGGATATTCTAGAGGTGTTGAAACAGGTGAAGGTCAATATTCCTCTACATGATGTCATAAAACAAATACCTTCATATGTCAAATTTCTGAAAGACTTATGTACAACCAAAAGACGACATAATATTCAAAAGAAAATCTTCTTGACTGAGAAAGTGAGTGTCATCTTAAAGCAAGATGTGCTGCAGAAATTTAAAGATCCCGGTACCCCAACCAGATTATATGTAATCGGGGACTATCGAATTGAGCACGCACTTCTTGACTTAGGAGCGAGCGTTAATCTGATTCCCTACTCAGTATACAAACAGTTAGGTTTGGGTGAATTAAAACTCACCCTAACCACACTACAACTTGCTAATCGCTCTATTCGTATACCAAGAGGGATAATTGAGGATGTGTTGGTCCAGGTCGATAGATTTTACTATCATGTAGATTTTATCATCATAGATACCGAACCCATCAATAACATGAGCACTCAGATTCCCGTCATTCTTGATCGCCCATTCCTTGCCACTTCAAACACAATTATCAATTGAAGGAATGGTGTCTTGATTGTCTTTCGAGAATATGACATTGGAGTCAAACATAATTTTCAATATAGGCAGACGGTTAGAGGATGATGACGATTTCCACAATATTAACATGATTGACACTTTCGTGGATGATAAGACACCTTTGACTTTATCCTTTGGCCCTCTAGAGACGTGTCTGGCCCACTCCCATGATTTTGATGATGACATAATTAGGGAGACGTGTGCCATACTTGATGCTACGCCGGTACTTGAAGTTAACTGGTGGAGGCCACAATTTGAAGAGTTACCCCAAATTAATTGTGCCTCTACCACCAAAGCTTGACCTAAAACTTTGCCCTTTGATTTGAAATATGCATATTTAGGTCAAGATGAGACATACCTGGTGCTGATTTCTGCCCACCTAGAGAAAGAACAAGAGAGTATGCTTATAGCTACTCTCATTGAACATAAGGGAACCCTTGGATGGACGATTGTGGACCTCAAGGGAATTGACCCATTGATTTGTACTCACCACATTTATCTTGAGGACAATGCGAAGATCTCTCGGCAACTACACCGTAGATTAAATCCAGACATGAAAGAAGTGGTTAAGGCCGAGGTTCTTAAACTATTAGATGTGGGTATCATATACCCTATATCTGATAGTCAATGGGTGAGTCCAACTCAGGTGGTTCCTAAGAAGTCCGGAATCACCATTGTAGCCAATGTTAATAATGAATTCGTGCCAACTAGAGTTACTACTGGTTGGAGAATATGCATTGACTACACGAAGTTAAATACTGTCACGAGGAAAGACCACTTTCCTTTGCCCTTCATTGATTAGATTTTAGAAAGGTCAGCTGGTCATTCCTATTATTATTTCCTTAACAGGTATTCGGGCTACAACTAGATAAAGATAGCCTCTGAAGATCAGGAAAAGACTACATTTACATGTTCCTACGACACATTTGCTTACCGAAGGATACCATTTGGACTATGTAATGCCCCTGCCACCTTTCAGCAATGTATGATTAGTATCTATTCTGACATGGTGGGGCAATATCTAGAGGTCTTCATGGATGATTTCTTTGTCTTTGGTCCATCTTTCAGCGACTTAGAAAGTCTTAAATGTGTGCTGAAAAGATGTGATGAAAAGAACTTGGTACTTAATTGGGAGAAGTGTCATTTCATGGTTCATAAGGGAATTGTCCTTGGACATATTATCTCGTCCAAAGGAATCGAGGTGGATAAGGCAAAGATCAATCTTATCTTTAACCTACCTCTACCCAAGAACATATAGGACGTGCAATCCTTCTTAGGACACGTCGGGTTTTACAGAAGATTCATAAAGGACTTTAGTCTTATCTCTCGTCCTCTATGTAATCTACTTCAAAAGGATGCACCATACGATTGGATTGAACCATGTCAGGAAGCTTTCACTAAGCTTAATGGCATGTTGACCAGTGCACCCATCATACAGCCACCCGACTGGAGCTTTCCTTTTGAACTTATGTGCGACGTGTCTGATTATGCTCTTGGGGCGGTTCTATGTCAGAGAAAAGATAAGAAACCCTACGTTATTCATTATACGAGTAAGACTCTAAATCCTACCCAAGTGAACTACTCGACTACGAAAAAGGAACTCTTGGTCGTAGTGTTCGCTTTGGATAAATTTCGGTCCTATATGATCGGATCCAAGATCATTATTTACACAGATCACGCAGCTCTCAAGTATCTTCTATCTAAGAATGATGCTAAGCCCCACCTGATAAGATGGATCCTCCTACTCTAGGAATTTAACTAAGAAATTAAAGATAAAAAGGAAGTAGAGAATGTAGTGGCTGACCATCTTTCTCACCTTGATCTCTCTGATTCCCTTGAGATGACACATATCAATGAAATGTTCCCTGATATTGATATGTGTTCAGAGTCTCTCATTCGCCTTGGTTCGTTAATATTGACAATTATCTTGCCACAGGTTTTATACCGACACATTGTACTGCGTAAGATAAGAAGAAAATTTTCACCGAGGTATGCAATTTTTTCTGGGATGATCCATATTTGTTTAAATATTGCCCAGACTAAATCTTGAGGAGATGTGTGTCAGACGATAAGCATCAGAGCGTCATCTCCTTCTGTCACTCACAGGCCTGTGGTGGTCACTTTTCTGCTAAAAAGACCACGGCCAAGATTCTTTAGTGTGACTTTTACTGGCCCACTATGTTCAAGGACACTCATAAATTTTGCAAAGCTTGTGAGCGTTGTCCGAAATTAGGAGCATTGTCTCGTTGAAATATGATGCGCTTGAATCCTATTCTTATCATAGAGGCATTTGATTGCTGGGGCATCGATTTCATGGGACCATTCCCCCATTCCTTTGGAAATCTATATATTTTGCTCACCGTAGACTATGTCATTAAATAGGTTGAAGGACCTCGAGCCATCATTAGTGATGGGGGCTCACACTTTTGTAATAGACCATTCGAGAGTTTAATGAAGAAATAAGGTATCTCTCATAAGGTGAGCACCTCATACCACTCACAGAAAAGTGGGCAAGCTGAGATTTCCAATAGGGAGATCAAACATATTAAAAAACAGTTAACCCTGACCGTAAGGATTGGTCAATCCGATTGACTGATGCCTTATGGACTTACCGTACTGCTTTTAAAACTCCTATTAGAATGTCTCCCTTTAGACTTGTCTATAGGAAGACTTGCCGCTTGCCTGTGGAGTTAGAACATAGAGCCTACTGGGTGATCAAAAATCTGAATTTCAATCTGGATGACGCTAGCTCGCTTCGCAAACTTCAGTTGAATGAACTTGAAGAAATTCGGAACGATGCGTACAATAACTCGAGAATTTACAAGGACAGGATGAAAGCGTTTCATGACCAACACATTTTGTGAAAATCATTCACACCTGGTCAGAAAGTCATTTTGTATAATTCTCGATTACATCTCTTTCCAGGTAAGCTTCGATCTCGTTAGACCAGCCCTTTCACTGTTATCAATGTTTATCCTCATGGGGCTATCGAAATTCGGAATCTAGACAATGGTCATGACTTTAAAGTAAATGGACATCAATTAAAGCCATTTGTCGAGAAATTTGATTCAGAGGACATGTCCATGCCTTTGAATGATCCTGTTTACCAGGATTGATCTCCTAGTCTGATGGAGGTATAGGTTGATTTTACTGCTTTCGTAGGACTGGGGTAGTTTTCTTTCTACATTGTTTTAGGTTAGTTTACTTTTGTTGGTTTCTCTCTTTTGTTGACCCGCTCTTACGTTGATATCTTTAGGAAACTTCTTGATTCTTTCATCAAGGTACTATCTTTCCATCACTCCTCTTTTACTTTCGTTGTCCCATGTGCATTTCATGCTTATTTTTTTTACATTGAGGACAATGTAGCTTTCAGGTTGGGAGTGGGCGATTAGGTGACCTAATCAGTGTTTTCTCGGTCTTGAATAAAAATTGTGAATTGTGAAAAATGTGAAAAATTTTACAATTTTTCTGAAAATTCTTGTGAATTCGAAGTGATTTCGACGGCTATCATTGATTTAGAATTATAAGATACGGAGAGTTAGGGATTTACATTTCTTGAACTTAGTTATCTGATAGATTTCACAGTTGAGTTTGAATTATTAATCTATGATTAGAAGTTTAAACATTGATTGAGTCATGATTTCACATGTCACATCTAGCTTACACATTAAGGTTTCAGTTCAATATTGAAGGATTAACTTGGTAATCACTAAGCATGAAAGGAACCAGCCTAAACAATTTGCCCATCATGATCAATAGAAAAAGAAAAAGAAGAATTGAAGAAAAAGAAAATACTCAGGGTTGGGCGAATGGTCTTCACCATAGGTTTGCTCCCTATAGGTGAAGGTTTGATTCCCCACAGTTGACATTCAAAAAATATTGGGCGACTGGTCTTCACCATAGGTTTGCTCCCTATAGGTGAGGATTTGATTCCTTTCATTGGCATTACTTTTAATGGAAAAATCAAAAGTTGGTAGGTTGATCTATGAGGTAGGTTTTGTTTGTTATGAATTCTTTTATTGGTTACCAATAATATCATGAAATAGAGAAGTGAACCTTAATGATAAGCCGAGATTACACTATACACTCATGGATCTTAATGTTTAAATTTTTTGCTAATTGATGGATTAATACTTTGATCCTGATTATAAAGTCTATTGTGCGCTTGAGTATAGGAGAATGTAATGCCCAACAATCATGAATTTTAGACTTCTAGTATCTGGATTGTTTTCAAAAATCACTTGAGTTTTTATAATTATCCTGTAATTCTCAATTTATTTTTCGCATACTTTGCTCGGGACTAGCAAAATACTGGTTGGGAGTTGTGTTGAGGGTTAAATATTGCATATTAGACCCCAATTATTACTCAATTTTGCGAACATGATACTGTTTAACGGCCTATTTTAATCGTGTTTGTGATGCAGGGTATATTTAGGAGCCTGGACTAAAAAAGGTACTAAAAGCATAGATTTGACACTCATAAATCACCAAGGCAAGGGATGGACTCTAGGGGACCGAGATTGAAGAATTTACATGCCCAGGATTCGATAAAATCCCGTACTTCACACTAAATGGGCCTAAAAGTAAGCCATAATGCAAGATCACAGGGTTCCTACCATCCGTTTGGCTCGAAACTTCGTACATGGCCTGAGGACCATGAATTAACCATACACATCAAAATTCAACCATTGGATCTCTGTGAAAATGGCCCAATGGATAGATCAGCCCACAAATTGTCCATCTATGACCCACCTGATATCTGAATGTGCTTCAATTTTGGTTGTAATCCCTTAAATGAGGTGGTAAAACCAACAGGCGGATCAGATTTCTCACACACATCAAGGTGGCACCGACTTTACATGAGTGGAGTGCACAGGAAGCTGTGCACTCACAATGCACTGAACCGAGTATAGCGGTCAAACTGCATTTGACCGCACAATTCCAAAACAGAGAAGGACACTCTATTTTCTCCAGCGCCTGGCCATCCACGAGATGATTGGTGGGCCATCAAGATGAACCCAGATGAATGATCTGGACCGTCCATTCGTTCCATAAGGTCAAAACGACCGTACATAGGAAGTTCTTCCAACCCCATGCTCGCACACACAAGAAAATACTGTTCAAACGCAGGTTGGACGACACCAAGGAAAATCTTGCAGGCCCCATAAATCTGATCCGTAATAGGCCATACTAGATCAAAATGATGAGAACAATCTAATGGATGGAGTTGATCGTTCCAACACCAGCAAACGTGGGCCTCACCAGTAAAGCAAAATCGGTTTTTCGCATGGATTACGCAGTAACAACGTTCGCAAGAGACCAGGATGATCTAGGCCATTCTACGTCCGTGGCTAAGATTGGACCGTCGATCCTAGCCGTCCAGATCACTTCCCTGGGACGACCGATCATTCCCAAGAAGCCTGTCCGGATCAAATTTCGATATGGACGGTTTATTTTCTGTTTCTGCGGGTTGCTGCGCAAGGAAGTTTCCAGATTTACTAACTATTACGTAAAATCCACGCATCGACTCTTTGTGCGGAAGTTCCTTGCAACCGACCTCTCCACCGTCTTCCCTGCCTATAAGAAAGAAAGAGAGAGAACGTGAGAGGGGATCTAAGCTAGGAGCTGTGCAGCCGTGGAGTGGAAGAGAGAGAGAAAGCGAGAGAGAGTGCTTTTGTTTCCTATTTCCATGTTTTCTTTCTTAAATTTTGAGTGCTCTAGCCTCCCCATGTCAGGCTAAACCTCTTAGCTAGGGCTAAGAGGTGAAGCTTGTGGTGGGATGGGACTGATTCTACGATTTTGATTCATGATATGAACTATGTTGAATCTAGTTTTGATTAATAGGAATATTTACAGTTTTTAATGATTTGTTGTTACTTAAATTACAATAGATTTGTAATGGCTTTAAGTATTCTCTTTCCATTATTTGATTATGATATTAGGAAGCCTTGTTGTCCACCATCGCCCTTTGGACGTGGTTGGATGATGAAATTCTTCCTAACGTTCATACATCTTCCCGATTGGTTGTGAATTAGTTTAATTTTGTTGTTTACTTTGTCTCATGGGCATGGTTTTGTGATGGAATCATCTCTAATTCTTATACATTTAATCTCTTTAAAAACTAGATTGAAGGAAGTTCAGATTAAGCTTTAGTGATATATCTTCCAACTAGATGAAGGGGACTCGAAGTCCAGTTGAGTTCGTGAATCAAGCGTAGATCTCCCTGATCTCTACAAGTAGATCCTCTGAATCCCTAGCTTCGTACCTTCGAATTTTACCAATTTTAGTTCCCTATTTCACCATTATTCCCTCATATTCACTTGATTTAGATTACATCTTATTCTAGTTCTAGTTTTAGTTATTTTCAGATTACGTACAGGTTTCAGTCCCTGTGGATTCGACCTCAGTCTTACCGAGATTATTACTACATCACAACCCTATACTTAGGGTGTGAACAAAAAGACATCAAGCATTTGGAATTGTGAAAACCACCCATAGCTTGTCTTAATTCTGGGAGGATGGTCTTAGAGCATTATGCAACTTTGAGTGGAAAAATCTACATGATATTCATATCATAAGCTAACTAGGACATGGATAATTACTTGTGTGGTAGGTTAATTGTTTTTGCTTTCGAAGGCCTTAGACGATTATCTTATAGTGAACTTTCATTTTATAGATGAAAAACTAAATGAATATAATTTGAAGAAAGTTAAACTAAAACTAATAAAATAACAACTAAGGGTTGTATGGGTGTCACTCACGGAAAAAAAAAAAGAAAAGAAAAGAAAAAAGAAAAGAAAAAAAGAAAAAGAAAAAGATGATTTCTATAACAAAATTCATTAGAGAATTGGATTTTACCAAATAGTACCTCCAGTAATTAATATTCCAAGACGATGACTTTTAAAGAAAAAAATTATATATATTACTACCATTTTTCTTATTTTGAAATATGAGAATTTTATTAAGCCAAATGCATTTAAAAAAAAAAATAAATTTTAAGAGCAAAACAATGGGAGAAGAAAAAATGACCTAACAAAAAGCAAAAAAAACATAACTAACTATGGAAACTAGAGAGAAGGAAAACAAAATTACTCATACAACAACATAGCCAGGTACAAAGCTAGAGGTTAAGAATGTAAAAATTTTGGTTTAAAATTTTTAAAATTTTCATTTTTCCTCCAAAATCGTTTTGAAAAATCAAAGGAAAAAATGTGTTTTCTTTAGTCCCACGTCAGATAGAGTTGGAGAAAAGTTGTAGTTTATAAGTGATTAAGCGGGTAGTATCCATACTTGGAGAAATGGAGGATGAGATGCTCGGCACACATGCGAACGCACTCTTGGGCATGGGTAATGTGGTTGTAGTGGCACTAGATGACACACTTTACACTTTGAGATAGCCTGGGTTTTATAGATTGATGGAAACAATCGAATCAATGGATCCAAAATCGTCAACCATTTTAAGAGCAACTACCAGTCGTAATAGCTAAAACGGTCCAAAAATGGACTAGCCTTGATGATCCAACGGTCAGATCGTTGATCCAACAATATGAAATGTTCAGAAATTAATGCTAACGGTCAGAAACGTTTCAAAAACATTCTAAACCGTTGATGGCCACATAGCAATGGTCCACACCTCAGATGTTATATAAATTGGACCATTCAGATCTAAAATCATCCAAGTCCAACAGATTCAATCAGCATCAAATTTGATCTCTCCAAATACTTTTCCTTTTAAGAAATTGTTGAGTAGCTCGAACATTGTTTGAGTCAGTGAGTTCGACCACTCATCAAATATGTCAAATGACCAACTGTGTTAACCGAGTTCCTGAGTAGATTCCTTCGTGATTGTTGCACGCAGGATCTTAGAGAGAAGGCTTGTCTCATTTTGGAAACAATTCACCTGTAACCCATCAGCAGTCGAGAATGAGACGAATAAAGCTTTAAGGACAACTTAGTTATACGTGATTTAGGCCCCGTTTGTTAAATATGAAGTCTCGAGAGTGAATCTGAAATCTAAAGCTTAAATCTGAAATCTGAAGCCTGAATCTGAAATTTGAAGTAAAAAAAACTTGTTTGATAATTATGACTGAAGTTTGAAAATTAAGTACTGAATTTGAAACAACTGTTTGTTAACAAACATCTGAAATGTCTGAAATATGTTAATTTAACACATTTGCCCTTATCTTCCATTTGGAAATGTTTTACATTATAAAAATATTATTTTTTATTAAATGAAAATAAAGTTAATATATTTAATTCAAATAAACTAAAATACTTAATAGAAAACTAAAATATCATTATTCGTAAGGCCATGGATTCCTCTCAGTGGGAAGATTGTCACTATGTGTCATGTAGGCTTGAGCACCAGTAGCAATAAAACCTTCAAATAAGGCCCAAAGAACTAGTGAGACAATAGTGCCCACCTCGGGTGCATCCGTACACATGCAGATTGGGTAGGATGCGGATTTCCTGGGAAAGGCTTTTACAGGAAGCTCCTGCACTAGGAACCTAAAATGAGCTCAAAAAATGGATGGACATTGTGGATTTATCAAAAACATCATGATGGGCCCCACAATGGTTCCCAGTGTAATAACTTCCTGCGAAAGCTTGAAATCTGCGTCCGATTGGGTACTACGGATGCGGATTTCCTGTGAAAGCCTTTCGCAAGAAGTCCTGAGCAAGGATGTTAAGTGGGGTCCACTGGAATGTATGTGAGAAATTCATTCCGTCCATCCATTTTTCGAGCTTGTTTTAGGACATTCAACCAAAAATGAGGTGGATACAAAACTCAAATGGGTCACACGAGGGAAAATTAGGAAAAGAAGTTCATACAGTTAAAACCTTCTTAGACTCCACCTTGATGTTTATAAGTTATCCAAACCGTTTATAAGGTCATTCCCAATTGGATGAAGTGAAAACACCTAAAATATAGCTTGATACAAAACTTTTATGGCCATAAAAATGCTTCCATGGTGCTCATTGAATGCCCACTATTTTCTCTTGGGGCGCGGATTGGCTACTGACAAGTTGAGTAGCTAGATGACTATTTAAGTGACGTCACCAAGTTCTGTGGCCCCAACTATGATGTATGTTTTGTATCCACGCCGTCCATCTATTAGGAGAGATCATTTTAAGGTAAGATCCAAAGAATGAGTCACATCCAAAGCTCCAGTGGACCCCACCAGAGAAAACAGTGGGGAGAGTGACACCACTGTTAAAAACTTCTAAAGTCCATGAAAGTTTTATATCAAGTTGATATTTGTGTTTTTCTTTCTTTAATGTCTTTGTTAACTTTTGAACAGGTTGGATTTCGAAAAAACATCATGGTGGGCCTTAGGTAGGTTTCAACTGTGGGCATCAATCTTCCCGTTGTTTTCTTTGGTGGGGTCCACTAAAGCTTTGGATCTGCCTCGTTCTTTGGGTCATGCCTCAAAATAATATATCCAAATGATTGAACATTGTGGATACAACACTTACATCATAGTGGGGTTCACAGAACCTGGTGACGTCACTTCAGTAGCCAGTCTCGCTACTTAACCCGTCAGTGTCTAATTGGCGTCCTTCCTCTTGTATGGCACACTTAAGTATTTGATAAACTTCAAATTTAGTCACACATTCTTAAATGACCTTGCAAAACAGATGGATAGGGTGGATTTCTAAAAAATACCGCAGTGAACCCCTAACATCACTGGGCAGAAAGTTCCTACAGAAGCCTTTCGAAGGAAATCCGCTTCGGGGTACTACTTGGAAACGAAGAAATCGGATTGTGTATTGAGTTAGTCAGTATGCTCTAATTGTATTAAGTAAACTCTGTTGGGCCCACTGTGAATTCATGTGATTTATCCATGCCGTCTATCTATTTTTTTTCAAATCATTTTAGGGGTTGAGTCCAAAATTGAAGTATATTAAAATCTCAAGTACACCATACCAAAGGAAACAGTGGAAGTATTGATTTCTACGGTTGAAACCTTTTTAAGACCCCCAATGATGTTTATTTGTCATCCAAACTATTCATAAGATCACAAAAAACATGGATGAAGGGAAAACACAAATATAATCTTGATATAAAACTTCTGTGGGCCCCCAAAAACTTTTCAACGGGAGACTTCAATTCACACTGTTTCAGGTGTGTGGTCCACTTAAGCTTTGGATTTGATTAATTTTTTGTTTAAAGCCCTAAAATTACATGATAAAATGGATGGAAGGAGTTGATACAATGCATGAATGACAGTGGATCCCACAGAGTTCACTCATCACACAATCCACTTCCGGACACAGATTAGCTACTGACAGGTTGAGTGGCGAGATTCGCTCCCGAAGTGACGTCACCAAGTTCTGTGGGCCACAATGATGTATGCAGACCCCACTATGATGTATGTGCTTTATCTACACCATCCATCTATTTGGAGATATAATTTTAGGGCATGAGTTAAAGAATGAGGCAGATCCAAATATGTAGTTGAACCCATTGCAAAAAAAAACAGTGGGAAGATTGATGCCTACCGCTGAAATCTTCTTAAGGCTCACCATAATTTTTGTTTGAAATCCAACCTATTCACAAGTTAACACAGATATGAAAGAAGGGAAAAAACAAATATCAGCTTGATCAAAAACTTTTGTGTCGTATTTAAATGGTGGGCATGAAGTCACTCTCTCCACTGTTTTCCATTGTGAGGTCCACTGGAGCTTTGGATTTGACTCATTCTTTGGATTTTTACCTAAAATTATCTTTCCAAATGAATGGACAGCCTGCTTACAAAACATACATCATGATGGGCCCACAGAACCTGGTGACATCCCTTCTCAACCTGTCAGTATCCAATCTGCGTCCGCGGAAACGGATTGGCTACTCCCCTGCCACTAGCCAATGGCTGGTGGTCGGTGTTATGTGGCCCCACCATGATGTATGTGTTTGATCCATGCCGTCCATCTATGTTTGTAGATTATTTTATGGTATGAGACCAAAAATGAGGTATATTCTAATCTCAAGTGGACCACATTACAGGAAAACAGTGTTGAATGAACGTCGACCATTAAAAACTTTTTGGGGGCCATAAAAGTTTTGGATTAAGCTGATCTTTGCTTTTTTCCATTCATCTGAGTCTATATGACCTAATCAACTGATTGGATATCAAATAAATAGTACATTGGGCCTTAGGAGAATTTTAAGGGTGGATATCCAGTCACTATTGTTTTCCTGTGGTGTGGTCCACTTGAGATTTATATTCCTCTAATTTTTTGTATCAAGCCCTAAAATGATCTTTAAAAATGGATGAAACACATACATCATGGTAGGCTTAGAGAAGTGCCCCCATGTTAAAAGTTGGGATGTGTATAACGCAACCGAGAAAACCTCTCTCTGCAAAGGACAATTTTGGATTAAAAATAATAATAATCACAGAGCCCATTCTTCATTCCCCATTAAACTAGACTCCTAACACAGATAAATTTCAATCGTAAAGGACTCCCATCATGGAAAAATTTCGACATAAAATGGTGGAGCGTTTCTTTCTTCTGCATTAACAAACACCACTAAACATGGAACATTTTCCAAATTCCACATTAAGTACAAAAATTCAGCATTAACAAACAGGCCCGTAGCCTGGTGTTAATTTAAATATTTTTATTTTTGGTTTTTCAATATACTTTTTTCCAACATTCTTAAAGATTAATTATGGATACAGAAAGTGTTGTATCAGTCAAACTAATGAACCAAGATCTGATTAGACAAGACTGATTCGACAATACAAACTTCACTAGGTGGAAGATAAGTTGAAGTTTTTTCTCATTGCCTTGAAAATATTCTACATTCTGGACCCCAATCTTCAGCATTTACCAGAAGCAACCGACAATGAAACTCCACAATAGATCGCTTCTACAATTAAATGACAAGAAGATGAACTGTTGTGTTGCGGTCATATTCTCAATACTGTTTCTGATCGACTGTACGATCTGTACACTGGAACAACTTCAGCAAAAGAAATCAGTAAAGCACTGGAATATAAGTGCATGGCCGAAAAAGAAGGAACACAGAATTTTCTAATCGCCAAGTACTTTGATTTCATGACGAAAGATAATAAGCCTCTACTAGACCAAATTCATGAATTACGATTAATCGTAAACAAAACAAAGGCACTAAAAATCAACTTACCTTAATCTTTTCAAGTCGGAGCTATTATAGTCAAACTGCCTCCAAGCTAGAAAAACTACATGAAGAAGTTACTGCATAAATTAGAAGAGTTCATCCTGAAATAAATCCAAAAACATATTCATATTGAGGACAAATCTTGTAACCAAAATAAGAGAGATGACGTCAATAGTGCATCCTCATGAATTAATGTAGTAACTTCATGAATTAATGTAGTAAAAAACATCTCATAATAATAACTTTGCGAAGAATGATTCTCTAAAACCCAACAAAGATCAAAGAACATTAAAAAAACATACACAAAATAAGAAAAATGATAAACTCAAGGGTCCTTGCTATGTTTGTGGCAAGATTGGACATTTTAACTGAGTCTGTAGGAACCGCAAAAAGCCTAAGAAATAGGTTAATGTAGTAGATGATGAAATCGTAACAATGGTCACGAAAGTAAATATAGTTCAAGAGAAAGTCTCCGATTTGTGGTATGATACAGGTGTTATAGTCCATGTATGCAATGACAAATCTACCTTCAAAACCTACAAAGACATGGCCAATGGCGAAGAAGTTTAAATGGGAAATGAAGGTCAATCAAAGGTTGTCAGCAAAGGACCAGTGGAACTAATATTTACATTTAAAAATAAGGTAATCATGACCAACGTGCTGTGAGTCCCAGACATAAGGAGGAACTTAGTCTAAAGGGATCTTTTGAGCAAACTCGAGATAAGGGTTATGTATGAATACAACAAATTGATATTGTCCAAGAATGAAAACTTTGTGGGAAAGGGATATGCTTGTAATGAGATAATTAAATTTTCACTAAATGAAAAGAATTCTTCTTCATATATGGTTGAGTTTATAACTTTATGGCATGGTAGGTTAGCACATATTAACCATAATACCATAAGACTTATGGTTGAGAATGGTTTAATCTCATACAACCAATCCCTAATGTTGAGAGATTGTCTCAAATGTTAGACCTAGTGCATACTGACTTATGTGACCTAAATGACATTCTTACTCGAGAAGTCAAAAGGTACTTCATAACACTCATAGATGATTGTTCAATATATATATACATATATATATATATATATATATATATATCTGTGTGTGTGTTTGTACTTTCTAAAATTTAAAGATGAGGTATTTAATGTATTCAATGTCTATAAATTCAAAGTAGAAAATCAATTAGTTAAAAAGATTAAAATCATCCATAGTGATAGAAGATGAGAGTGTTTTTCTAATGAATTTTCTAATTATTATGAAGAGCACGACATAGTACACAACTGCACAATACCCTACACACCACAACAAAATGGTGTGGCCGAAAGAAAAAAAAAAATTAGTTGAAATGTTCGACTCAATGCTAATACAAGAAAAGTTATCATTAAGTCGACGGGGAGAAGCACTATCGACAACGTGGCACGTTCTAAATAGAATCTTATCTAAAAAAAACTAAGAAACTTCATATGAAATATAGAAAAAAAAAAAACTTAACATATGATATCTTAAAGTGTGGGGGTGTCTTGTGTATTGCAGAATTCCTGAGCCTAAAACAACCATGTTGAGATATAGAGCTATAAAGTGTGTCTTTATAAGATATGCACAAAATAGTAAGGCCTATAGACTTTTGAACTTAGAATTCAATGTGATAATAGAATTTAGAGATGTATAGTTTTTTGAGGACTCTCTATCTATGGAGAAAAAGGATACCGAGATTCAATATCCTAATAAAATTATAAAGGGAACTCAATAAGAAATTGAAACTCCTAGTGAATCTCGTAGGAGTCAAAGAACAAGAGTAGAAAAGAGTCTTGATCATGATTAAATCGACTCACATCGTCTCTCTTTTCATATAATAAAAAGTGATAAAGAGAAGTTTATTAAGAAAATATATATGGTTTTGACTATAGAAGATGAACCTAAAACCTTTAAGGCTAAATTAGTAGTCAAGGGTTTCCATCAGAAAGAATGAATTGATTATTTTGACACATATTCTCTAATAACTAGAATAACATCGATTATGATTTTATTGGTTTTAACATCAATACATCATCTTTATATCTATCAAATGAACGTGAAGACAACATTCTTGAATAATGACCTCAATAAGGATGTATATATGGAACAACCAGAAGGGTTTATTATACCAGGAAATGAAAGAAAAATATATAAGTTCATTAATATTTGTATGAATTAAAATAAGCACCCAAACAGTGGTATGATAAGTTTGATTTAAAGGTGTTATCTTATGGTTTCGTATATAACATTGTTGATAAGTGCATATACTCTAAAGTTTATAATAATTATATTATGATCATATGTGTATATGTAAATGACATGTTAATTATCAGCAACATAATAAAAGGTGTAACTAAAATAAAGAGGTTTCTCTCATTCATTTTCAAAATAAACGAAAACGAAAGATCTTTGACAAGTGGATACTTATTAGGTATCAAAATTAAAATGCATAGTGGGGGTTATGCATTATATTAGTCCCATTACATTGAGAAGATATTAAACAAGTTTGACCACTTAAAAATCAAAGAAGTAAAAATCCCATTTGATCAAAGTATCAAATTAAAAAATAATAATAATAATGAAAAAGCAGTTATACAACTAGAGTATGCTAGTATTATATGCAGTCTTATGTATGTTATGTAATGCATAAAACAAGATATACCATACACTAAAAGTAAACAAAGGTTTACTAGTAATCATAGTGTAAAACACTAGAAAACTATAAGTAGCGTTCTAGGTTATCTAAAAGAAACGAAAGAATTAGGCCTATTCTACTCAGAATTTCTCACTGTTTTTTTAAGGATATATCAATGCGAGTTGGATATCGAGTGCGGGGAACAACAAGTCCATAACAGGGTGGATGTTCATCTTAGGAGGTGCAACTATCTCTTGGGGATCCAATAAACAAACCTGTATAAGGCACTCAATAATGGAGTTTAAGTTCATAACATTAGCTACAACTGGCAAAGCGGCTGAGTGGTTAAAGGATCTTTTATTAGAAATCTTATTCTATGTGAAGCCGATACCTAGAGGTGTACATGAACCAAGCTAGCTTGGTTAGCTTGCTCGACTTGACTCAAAAAAGCTTGATTCGACTCAGATTGAATCCAGCTCGAATCGAACTCGGATCGAACCAGTTCGGTGACTTGGTTACTTTGCTATTGATGTTGCTCAACAAAGTGTGGCTGGTGGCAAGGAAGGTATGTACATGAAACAAATACCTTTTTTTTCTTAGTTTTTATGTTGCTTAGAAGGTGTTTGATAAAATACTTGTAAAACCATTGCTTCTGTTTTACATACAGTGGAATTTTGAAGATGCAGTCCAGGTGTTTGTGGAAATGTTGCACAGGGGAACTTGGCTCAATCTTAGCTCGAACTGGCCCGAGCTGCTGACCGAACCGAGCCAAGCTGGCCAGTCAAGCTTGAGGATCAAGCCGAGCCAAGTTCGAGCTGAGGTCAGTTAGTGGCTGACGATTCAACTCAATGTACACCCCTACCCATATCGACTGTTTCACTTCATTGTGACAATGAATCCACTCTAGCGAGATCCTACAATGGTACATATAATGGGAAGCCTAGAAACATAAGTTTGAGACTAATTATATAAGGCAGTTGATTTAAGATGAAATCGTTGCTATCTCATTTGTGAAGTCTAGTAATAACTTGGTTGAACATTTTACTAAACCTCTAATAAGAAAGGTAGTAAGGACAAGATCTTGAGGGATATGGCTAAAACTCTTCAATCAAAATTTCACCCGTGATAGAAACCCAAACCAAAATTAGAAAATCTCTAATGTTTGGGTTCAATGGGTGAAAACAAATCACGAATATGTGGAAAGGCTTCAATACTAAAATTATAAATAACCTTATTTAGAGTGAAGAGTGTTAGCTGTTACAACTAGAGGGCCGAGTCTTGGAACTCTTAATGAAATCCAGTATATAGACAAGTGTTTTAAGTAATAACAGAAACACTAGAAGGATTTCACCTATATAAATGTAAAAGTGGTGCTGTTTCTCAAGAGAGTTAGATTTCTCTTGAGATTTTTCGTGAAATAGGATAAATACATGACCATTAAAAGTATAAGTGAGTAATATAAAGGAACTCACATAACATAGATGTTATGATGTATGGGGTATCTTCGATTGTGTCATTTACGAATAATTGGTTTAAAGTTGTGGCCACTAAGGATTTTAACAAAACTTTAAAATACTTACAATAAGAAAATATTCAAATCGTAAAATATCTTTCTCCATGCATAAGAGTTGTCCTTTATCTCTAGTAGAATTTTCTACTATTTATTACAATAAGAAAATATTCAAATCGTAAAATATCTTTCTCCATGCATAAGAGTTGTCCTTTATCTCTAGTAGAATTTTCTACTATTTATTTTAAAATCTAAGTGGGGATTGTTGCAATTTTAGTTTAAAAATAAATAAAATTTTAAAAAAATACGTTTTCCCTCTAAAATGATTTTGAAAAATCAAAGGAAAAAATAGTATTTTCTTTAGTCCCACATTAGATAGAGTATGAGAAAATTTGTAGTTTATAAGTGATTGAGTGACTAGTATTCTTACTTGGAGAAAAATATGATGAAATGATCGATTTGCATGTTCCAATACGTAGCACTGGAACACACGCATGCATGAGCTCAGGCTTGGGCTCGGGCATGAGCATGGGCATGGGCGTGCACGAGGGCATAAGCAGTGTGGCTGTAGTGGTGCTAGAGGCCACACTTTGCACTTCGCACATGCACATCGTATAGTAAAGTGATTGCTCTGTCGTGAAACTGTGTGATCGTAGTCTGAGAAGAGAAGTGTGAGATGGCTTCGATTTTATAGGCTGCTGGAATGGTCGAATCAATGGATCCAAAGTTGTCGACCATTTTGAGAATGACTAGTAGCCTTAATAGCCAAAATAGTCCAAAAACGGATATGCCTTACAATCCAACGGTCATATCATTGATCCAATAATTTGAAACGTTCAAAAATTAGTGCCAATGGTTAGAAAGTTTCACGAATGTTCTGAACCATTGATGGCTACCTAGCAACGGTTCACACCTCATATGATATATAAATTGGACCATCCAAGTTTAGAATTATCCAAGTCCAATAGATTCAATTAGAATTTGATTTGGTTCTCCAAATATTTTCCTTTTAAGAAATTGTTAAGTAGCTCGAACATTGTTTGAGTCACTGAGTTCGACCATACATCAAATCAACCAAATGACTAGCTAGATTAATCGAGTTCCTAATATTTAAGTCCAATAGTATTAAGCCAAAGGCAACGAAAAGAGCAAAACAAGAGGAGAAGAAAAAATGACCTAACATAAAGTAGAAAAACTTAACTACCTACGGAAACTAAAGAGAAGAAAAACAAAATTACTCATACAACAACATAACCAGCTACAAAGTTAGAGGTTAAGAAACTAGAAAAAGATAACAATTTAGGATCCCAATCCTTAAAATGAAGAACAACCCTATTAAAGACTCTGACCACTAATATGCTTTTGTTGCAGAAGCATCGATCATTTCTCTCTCTAGGTTGCCCAATGGACAACTAAGTATAAAGGCCTCTCATTTTCTTTCTTTCCATTCTTCCTTTATCGAACATGTGCCAAGAGTACAAGAGAATATTTTTTTGTTGATGTCTTAAATCTGTAAGCGATAGGGTCTATTGATGCCATCGACAGACCACTCGATGCCATCGATAGACCACTTGATGCCATCGAGTAGAGGTTGCTGCTATCAACAGATGCTCGATGCCATCAGAAAAATCCATATTCATTGCTGGAATATTTTGGTGTTGCTACTCAATGTCAACAAATGTGTTCGATTGAATACTTTATATATCGGGTGTAATCAAGATTTGGGAGTAGTAAAAGATGAAATTACGGTGAAGACTGCTTTAGTAAAAGTAGGAATATGCCAATATATCCTAGAGAGGGGGTGAATAGGACTTTTTAATAATTTTAAAATAATTTAAAATCCTATCACTCTAATCCTAACAATAAGCATATATTAGGATTACTCAAGAGTAACTCTACTGGCTTCCTAGTCCGGTAGAGGATCCAATCACAAACTATTTGAGAGATGAACAATATGCAAACTGGTTTATGATGGATAAAACTATGAGCGTGTGTGAGATGTGATCTCAGATAATCATATATGAAAGTATTTAAGAAAATCACATGAGCAAATGGATAACCATCTCAAACACAGTCATTTTTATAGTGGTTTGACTACTTGTCTATTCTACTCCTGGTAACTGCACTCAACCCTTGAGTGTACCGGATTTCACTAAGGAGGTTTCGCACGGTTCACCCCAAACCCAATGTTTTAAATCAAGTTCACCTTTAACCTTTACAACCTACACCTAGGCTGACTGCTTATGCTCTCACGAGCAAGGATCAACACAAAGCACCCACTTTTAGGCACACTGGCCAAGGATCTTCCACAAGACCTTAACTGTTTATGCTCTCACGAGCAAGGGTCAACACAACACACCCACTTTTAGGCACACTAGCCAAGGATCTTCCATAAGATGCAACTGTTTATGCTCTCAACAAAGCAAGGGTCAACACAACCCACCCACTACGTATACTCCCACCGGAGGCCTCCTAGAGGACTTGCAAGGGGTAAGAAACACCTTAGACCCAATCCTATGAAGGAATGATCACAAGGGTCCTCTGGATTCAAATAACTTACAGATAAGCAGATGAGTCTCTTTCAGTGCATTTGTTGAAGATCTCCTCATTTGATGAAGAACTTTATCTTCCTTGATCCGCAACTCAGAAGATGTACCAATGCATGGCGACGGGTTGGGTCAAGGTTATGATGGAATCCTACTCTCAAATATTTTCCTATAAGGAAATAGAGTGATTCCAATCATCTATGCATTCAAGGCATCCCAGCTTAATGATTTGCCATTAAGATGGTAGCTGGAGAATCCTTGAATGTGGAAGTTCATTCCCCAATCCACTCTATTAATATCAATGATGAGGGTGAATTGGAGGATGAACTTCCATGAGAGAAAGGGCTTTGGGTATATGATCTAAGGTTAAACACTCAAAAGCACTCTCTTCTTTCTCTATCAATAATAATAGACAAGTCCTCTTTATATAGGCAAAAGGTTCCAACGGATATAAAATGGTCACACTTATGACAGAGTTCGATATCATCAAGCAGGTTTGATATCAACGAGCATATACTCTCGATTGCATCAACTGGCCGCTCGATGACACAAACTCAATGTCATACACTTTTGAAACCTTTTTCCAACTGGTCAAGGGAATCGAGACATTTCAAGCCCAAAACTTGAAAACCGGGCTCACAAAATTTCCAATTACAGAATCTGGCGCCGACAGCCTCTGTAGAACCCCATTCTCGACTCCCGGCGATCATTTGCCAGGTTCCGACCATGGGATGCTACGAGGAGCATTTCCAATATCAGTTTGATTCGTAATAAGCATAATGTAACGCCCTGATTTTTGAGACCCGAGTATATCACTCGTTTCTTAAAAACCTAGGTGTTAACTGATAAGCAAAAGGATAATCAAGTCCAAATCAAAGTGCGATTAACGGAACTAAACGTAATATAGATAAAACCCAAACGGTAATAATATCCTGGGCCGCTCAGCTGGGGCCCATATACAAAACCTTAATTCTCAAGATGAACTGAAATGTAAATAAGCAGGTAACTACTGATTTAATCCAAAATAAGCAGCCGCCTCCTGGTACGACTCCTCATTGTAAGCCTCCTCCTCGACTTCCGTCGCCTCCGGTTCCTCCGCAACTCCCTCTGTCCCTATGTCCTCTGTACGGTTGAATATTGATGAATGAGTGGCTAACTCAGTGTGATCTTCCACTAAGATTACACATTGCCGCCCTAAACAAGGAATAACATAAAAGTAAATAGATAACCCAAAACACAGTAGATGTAGTTGTATTAAGTGCATGGATGAGTAAATGTAAATGTTATCCCTGGTAAAACATCCAGACAGACATAGGGGTCGTCACCCATGCAATCATCGACCCGGGTAAGACATCCAGACGGTCTGTGCCTCGGGTAAAACATCCAGACAGGCAACTATATACGATAACAATAAATGGTGGTTGATGCCTCGGATAAGACATCCAGACAGACAAATTTGTGTATTACGTATGTTAACAATAGATGTTGGGTCTGTGTCATGCATGCATGATTATCCATCCCGTTATTAGTCCAATTACAACCAGCCAATTTAAATAAGCTCACAGTCACTACGGGAAGCACATGGCCCAGCGTAGGCCGACGGCTTGAGCATAGTGTCCCATTACCACCATCCCCGGCCCATGAGACTACCGTCTTAGGGGTGTGTAGCACCCACTAACATGTGGTCAATCAATTTAATGTAAAGGGGCTACCACCAATGCCGACAAGGGGTGAAATGTTGAAATTATCAAAAGTGACGTTTTAAACATGTCGGCATAAATGGTTCAAAAACGAGTAAACAACGGTATTTGGAAGGGTTATGAATTCCATCCCAAGTCAGGTAGGTGAAACCACACATGGATGGTAAATCCCGTGGTCAAGTACCACAACCACAACCTCCATGTCAGGGGCCTACTTATGTCACAACTAATCTAATTACACCCCAAATACGGACTCTCCTTTGCTAGGACTTCCCGTGGAGAGATTTTAGCAGTATGTGTGTCATAGTAGCATATATTATGATATGAAAGGAGAATAAGGAACGACACATGTATTCCTATCAATATACAATAACTGAATATATATGACATAAATGATTAGATTATTCACCCAGGCAGTTCAAGAATCTAAACAATAGTAAGCATGAGAATTATCATGTTTAACAAATAAATCAAGTTAATACAGTTTTTTTCTACACAGTTTATCATTAGTCTAGCTAGCTATTTACACTAATAAAACTGTCATTTCTGGTCTAGTTAATGGTGAAAAGCTTAAGGGGAAGAAATCATCACCAGGTAAAGCATAGAGTGCAGGTTTCCTTGAGAACGTAGTGAGTTTACATCGCTCTCGTATCTCCCTGTACAGTTTCATTTATAATAGATAGTGAGCCACAAGGCTAAATACTTGGGGTTAGGTGGAGGTTTGGAAAACCCAAATGCCAAGGTTGTCTTAGGCTGTACTCAAGGCAATCAAGCTCACTAAGCATGAGCCCTTGTTTTTAATTAAACTGGGTCCAGTCAGGGCCCACTTGATTATTAGACTTGTCCCATTTTTTCCTCAGACCCCTAGGACGAGTCCGCCAACTAGACGAATGGTGTGGATAAATTACATATATCAAGGTGGGGTCCCCATCAAATAGATAGATGGCCTGGGTGGGGGTACGTCCATCAGTTGCATGGTACACATTTATGTATCCGTCCATTATATATGTTTCCACATCCAGATCTGGTTGTCCGTTGATGGACGGTTTGGATAACCTCAACACCGGGGTGTCGTATCCAGCTGAGATGGATGACATTTAAAACACCTACATCATGTACGGACTCTTAGGACGTGGTGATATCAATACAGAAACTAAACTGCTGGCTGTAATGGGTCACGTCCAATGAATGGACGGTGTAGATGAAACCACACTATGCAGGCTCACAGAGCTTGTTCACGTCCTACATAGCAAGTGGACCCACAGGTCTCATTGGCGCACTTTTATCGTTTCAGGCCCCACACCTCACGTGTGTGCAACATAAAGGGTGGGTCCCACATGCTGGCGATACAGGTGAACGGTGTGGATCTGTGTCGAGATGGACCACGTCCAGGCTTTAGACGGTCTACACTCCACCCGTGTAGGACTCGCCATGCATGAATATATGAGGTTGCCTATCTTTGCACTTGGGCACGTGTGCACCTTCGCACATGTGACATGGGTGTCAAATCCGAACGGTTCGTAAGGTGTGGAATCTCGAGAAACCTTAGGGGTTAAATTTTTACCCTGATCTAAGATTCCGATGGGCTGTAGCAAAGATAACTTCAAATTAAGGGAAGAAACTATTTGCCCCTTTCAGGGCCCACCGAAGTTTCGGTTTGATGTAAAAATGGGAACCAGGGGGGTTTCACGAGGTTCTGCTCCATGTGGACCATTCAAAACTCTGTTGAGAGCTCAATGACATCCCACTAAGCCTGGATCAGCTATGCAACATGGCCATTTCTTGGCCAGTTCTTAGCTCTAAACAAGGCCTAAACGAGAGCTTCATCCTATGCTCAAACGGAGGTTTATTTGCAGCCTACCTAAAGTCCATTGGAAACTGATTCCACTATCCATTTGCGGCCCAACCATGTTATCATCTGGTCAGATCCTGGCCCAAGACATAGCTGGCCTTGGTCTGAGAACGCCATCATTTGAGCGGCATGGTTTTGAGCCGAAACCAAACTACTGTTTGGCCTTGCTTGGGCCTGGAACGCAGCCATCGTTTGGCCTGGTTCAGTCCAAGAACAACACCACTATTGGCCTGACCCCTGCTTAAAAGACACGACCATTGTTTTGGTCGGCTTCTCAGATGGAAAGATGGCCACCGATTGGTATGTTTCCAGACACAGTTCCGGCCCTGGACTTAGCTATTTCTTGGTTTCGTCTTAGTCCAAGAACGTGACTCTTATAGTTACTAGAGAAGAGAAAATAACAGAACAAATGAAAAAAAAAATGTTTCACCTTCACTACTTACGTTAAAACGGAGGATCGGTTTCTTTCCTTCGTGTTTATCTCCAAGGGCTACAGCACCCGTTATATAGAGGGATAGGGTTACAAGGGACGGCTGAGATGTTTCCTCCGTCGGATGGCTAAGATACATCCTTCCCAATGAGAAAGGGCGGTTCTCTCTCTCCCTCCTTCCGCAGGCTCGGGTCGGGCCGTTTCTTGGCCAGGATGGACGGTGGCATTCAATCTCCCTCCGCCATTTACCAATGATCAAACGGCTATACCGTTTTGTTCATGTGGGTCCCATGAATAGATTGAGCGGCTAGGATGGCTCGAAAAGTGGTCGTGGTGGGCCGATTAAAACAGAGAGAGATGATGGCGGGAAGATATTTGTGATGTGCTCGGTCAAAGCTGGTTTGACCGAGCCAATAGTCTTAGTGTACTACGGGAATAAACACTTTTCGTGCACCAGCATGGTGTAGGGGCCCACTGAAATGTGACTGCCATAATCTACATACCTTACGGGGCCATCATTGGCCCATATGTCGTGATCTGTCGATCAGGTGGGCCCGATAAACTTTTTCAACGGTTAATATCAGGTACCGGTCATCATGAAGGAGTGACTTGTCACTAACTAGTCCTCATATGTTGATGACAATTGTATTACAATAGTACTAATTATCATATTGGCTTTAATTGAGAGCGCTCGAGTAGTCTCACCTTCCCGGTTGTCATAGTGCGTGCTCTGACCCCTGAAGACCTTGATGGATGACTTTAATGTCGACCGAAATCCTCATCCTGTGTATGTGGAGTTCGAGCTTTTGATTAATCCAATTTGTTGTAGGTTAATGTGGGTTTAAAAGGGTAACACCTATGTACTGAAGGTACGGGGTGTTACAGTCTACCCCCCTAAAAAAATAATTTCGCCCTCGAAATTACCTGAGGTGTGTCATTGAATAGGTGAAGGTACTTTTCCCTAACTTCTGCTTCTCGCTCCTATGTCGCTTATTCCTCCCCGTGATGTGACCAAAGAACCTTGACTAGAGGTATAGTCTTTGTCCGTAGAACCTGCTCCTTGTGGTCCAAGATACGGATAGGTTCCTTAGTGTAGGAGGCGTTATCTGTCAGCTCGATCTGCTCTCAACTAACGATGTGTGACTCATCTGGTGTGTATTTCTTCAACATGGATATGTGGAAGACATTGTGAATACTTGCCAGCGCAATAGGTAGTGCAAGGCGGTATGTCACAGCTCCTACATGATCTAAGATCTCGAATGGTCCGATGAAACGTGGTGCTAGCTTCCCTTTCTGATCGAACCTCATCAGACCCTTTATAGGTGACACCTTCAGAAATACATGGTCGCCAACTGTAAATTCCAGGTCACGACATCGGTTATCCGCATAACTCTTCTGTCTGCTCTGGGCGGTGCGCAAACATTTTCTAACACGTCGTTAACCTGAGTAGTAGCCTGAACCAACTCCGGACCTAATAAGCTTCTTTCTCCTATTTCTGTCCAATACTAAGGGGCTCGGTAAGGGCGACCATAGAGAGCTTCATATGGTACCATGCCTATGCTGGACTGAAAACTATTATTGTATGTGAATTCTACTAGTGGCAAGTGATCATCCCAGTTACCCTGAAAGTCTAGGACGCATGCTCTCAGCATATCTTCTAAGATCTGGTTCACCCTCTCAATCTGCCCATCTGTTTGAGGGTGAAACATTGTACTAAACTTGAGCTCTGTGCCTAATTCTTCCTACAGTCTCGTCCAGAAGGCAGAAGTAAATCTGGAGTCCCGATCTGAAATAATTTCCCTCGGAACTCCGTAGGATCGCACGACTTCCTAAATGTATAACCTTGCCAAGCTATCGGTGGAGTCTGTTGTACAGATTGGGAGGAATCTGACAGCCTTTGTCAACCGATCAACAATGACTTAAGTCGAGTCGTGCTTCCTCTGCATCCTAAGAAGACCAGATATAAAGTCCATAGAAATGTTATCCCACTTCCATTCTGTCAGGGGTAGTGGCTAAAGGAGGCCAGCAGGCTTGCGATGCTCGGCCTTGATCTTCTGGCACACCATGCATTTTGCCACAAAGTCGGCGATGTCCCTCTTCATATTGCTCCACCAGTACTGCCTCTTTACATCATTGTACATTTTCGTGCTTCCTGGGTAGATGGCTAACTTGGAATGGTGGGCTTCTGTCATTACTTCTTTCCTTAATTCGGCATCGTTTGGAACACATACTCGTCCTTGATATCAAAGACCACCGTCGTTACCAACCCTCTAGTCAGGCATTTCTCCTTTCTTGCACCTTTCTTTTATCTTAACGAGTCCTTCATCCTAGTCTTGTATGAAGATCATGTGTCGGACCAGGGTTGGTTCTGCAGTTAACAGAGCTACGTATGCATCAGATTCATCGAGGGTGAGTTGGATATCGAAGTCTTGTATGAATTTCATCATTTCCCACTCCTTGATCATCAGGGTGGCTACCAGCTCGTGCTTCTTCTTCCGACTTAGAGCGTCAGCCAAGGAGTTCGCCTTGCCAGGGTGGTAGGAGATTTCGAAATGGAAATCTTTAAGAGTCTCCATCCACCGACGCCAGCGCATGTTCAAGTCCTTCTGCGTGAATATGTACTTCAGGCTCTTGTGGTCGCAGAATAAATGGAAATATTCTCCATACAAGTAATTCCTCCAAATCTTCAGGGCAAATACCACAACAGCTAATTCCAAGTCATGAGTTGGGTAGTTTTTCTCGTGCTTCTTCAATTGGCGAGAGGCGTAGGCAATTACTTTGTCATTCTGCATTAGAACGCAACTGAGGTCCAATTTCGAGGCATCGCTATATACTACAAACTCCTCTCTTTCTTGTGGAAGAGTGAGCACCCGCGCAGAAGTTAATCTCATCTTCAACTCCTAGAACGCTGCCTCTGTATTCTCATCCCATGTGAATCGGGCGTTTTTCTTTGTCAGTTGTGTGAGTGGTCCCGCGATTCGAAAGAATTCCTTAATAAAGTGTCGGTAGTACCCGACCATACCCAGGAAACTCCGAACCTCACTCACTGTAGTGGGCTGCTCCCACTTAGACACTGCTTCCACCTTAGCCGAATCGACTGTTATCCTTCTGCTTTTACCACATGCCCTAAAAATTTCACTTCCTGCTCCCAGAACTAGTACTTGGACAACTTAACATACAGTTAGTTATCCTTTAGCATACTTAGGACCGTACACAGATGTTGTTCATGCTCCTCTTGGCTCTTGGAATAGACCAAGATGTCATCAATGAACACGATCACGAACTGGTTTAGGTAAGGCATGAAGACACGGTTCATGAGGTCCATAAAAACTGTTGGAGCGTTCGTGAGACCAAAAGACATAACCAGGAACTCGTAGTGCCCATAACGAGTTCTGAAGGCCGTCTTCGAGATATCCTCATCCTTGATCCTCAGCTGGTGATATCCTGAACGCAAGTCTATTTTGGAGAAATACTTGGCGTCTTTCAACTGATCGAATAGATCATCGATACGGGGTAGAGGATATCTGTTCTTGATCATTACATCGTTTAGTCTCCTGTAGTCTATACAGAGACGCATCGACCCATCCTTTTTCTTGACAAAGAGGACCGGTGCTTCCCAGGGAGAAACGTTGGGACAGATAAAGCCCTGAGTGAGTAGCTCGTCAATCTGACTCCTCAACTCCTCCATCTCGCAAGGAGGTATGCGAAATGGAGGGAGCGATATAGGAGCAGTCCCTGGCTTGAGATCGATGCAGAAATCTATCGCTCTTCTAGGAGGTAGCTCTGGTATTTCCTGGAATACTTCAGGAAAATCTCAAACTACTGGTATCTGACTGATGGTGACTTCTGCTGACTCAGCTTCCTTTAGAGCCTGCAAGCTCTCAAACTCTCGTTATCTGCTCCCTCCTTTCAAAGTGAAGGAGGTACGCCCTGGGATGGATATTGTCACTGTTTTGTTGCAATAATTCATAACTGCACGCACCAACATGAGTCAGTCCATCCCAAGGATGATGTCAAACTGATTGATCGGCATGATAATTAGGTCTACAGTAACCTCGTAATTTGTGAGCGTGATGGGACATGCTCTACACATTTTATCTGTTTCTACAAATTTACCCATAAGGGATGTTACAACTAAGGGGGCATGCATTCGAGTTGTGTTCAGTTCTAATTTAGATGTAATTGTAGAATCAATGAAAGATAGAGTTGCACCAAAATCAAATAAGGTGAGTACAGGGGTACCGTTAATATGGGTGGTACCATGAATGGTCTAGAGGGGGTCCTGTTCAGACTCTGTGGTGGCGACAGTATATACTCACGCAGGGGGAGCCCTTTGCTGATGTGGGGGCCCCTGTCTGGGTTGTTGAGGCCTGGTGCTGCCCTTACTACTACCTGATTCGACAGTGGTCGGTTTATTTGAGGCGGAACACCATGATCTTGCATTCGCTGGAAGCAAGTCTGGGTGCTGTGTTGGTCCTTCCGCAGTAACCGCAACCTCTGCCAGGGGGTAAAGGCGACGCTCGTGCGACCAGTGGTCTGGGTCTTCCTACTGGAACAGGCGAGGCAGGAGGAGGCTGTCTTGGTTGGAACGGGGCGTCCCGAGTCGGCTGGCGGGAGCTGACGGTGCGCTCAAAATCCTTTTCCACGCGCATTGCCTTATCTACCAATTCTGAGAAGTCCCTGAAATCTTAGGCGCATAGCCGAGATTGTATCCCGGGCTTCAGTCCTTCTTTAAACTTCTCCAGTTTGTATTCCTCATCCTCGAGGGCCTTAGGTACGTATCTTGATAGCTCATTGAACTTTGCCTCATATTGGGCTACTATCCGGCTTCCTTGTTCTAACTTCAAGAATTGTGCAATCTTCTCGCTTCGACATGACCTGGGTAAATACTTTTTCAGGAACTTTGTTTTGAAGCCATCCTAGGTCCAGACATACCCAGTTGACACGCTTCTTTGTACACTTTTTCACCAGTTCTCGGCCTCTCCCTCAAGCAGGTACGTGGCCCAGCTGACCTTTTGAGCATCGGAGCACTCCAACGGTCCCACCATCTTGGCAATCGGTGCCAGCCAGTGTTCGGCCTGAACCAGGTCAGGCACTCCTCCGAAAGTCGGTGGACGAAGCCTTAAGAAGCGATCGAATATGTTGGCATTTCGCGTCTCCATATCACGTGACGCTCCCCCACGACTTCGCAGGGTTTCCATCATTAAAGCGTGCGAGTCTTGTTGCTGTTGCATGAAAGCAGCCTGCTGTTGCTGCATAGTTGCTGCCATCTGTGTGAAAGCTGTGAAAGCGGCAGCTCCCATCGGTGTATCCTCGTATACGTTGGCTGAGGGCTCGACTGATGGCGTTCGTCGCCCGAAGTGTGGTGAGGGCAGCCCTGATGCAAAGATCTGGGGAGAGGGAGAGTCTCCCACGGCCTCTGACCTTGAGTCCCCGTTCGCCACTCCGGGTAGAAGGCCCGGTGTATAAACAGGGCTACGCTCCCTTTCGCGCTCAGTTGATAGAATGGGGTGAATATCGACCGTACTAGTTCGTTGGGATCGTAATACAGGTGGCATGGCTTCCTGTGAGGTTAAAAAATTGCACGTCGTAGGTATCAAAAAATTTTCAGTTAGTCATGAAACAATACAAGGCTAAAGGCTTTGTTTACTTGCCTATTGCATTGCATACGAGCTAAGCTCTTAAACTTAACCGATACACCTCATTGATATTTCAAGCGGGCTAAGGTTCTCGTTTCTAAGTTTAGATGACTAACTTATCGTTTCTCAGGAAATTCTAAGTTGTTCATGAGGGGCCTAAGTGCTCTGTTCCTATGTTCATTCATCCTAACTATTTTTCTAAAGGAGGATTTCATAGCTTTGTTTAAGTTAACCCTTTAAGGTTTGTAAGCTGATCCCATAGCCAGGCTGTCTCATACTCCGCTTTGATACCAACTTGTAACGCCCCGGTTTTCGAGACCCGAGTATATTACTCGTTTCTTAAAACCCCAGGTGTTAACTGATAAGCAAAAGGATAATCAAGTCTAATTCAAAGTGCAATTAACGAAACCAAGCGTAGTATAGATAAAACTCAAACGGTAATAATATCCTGGGCCACTCAGCTGGGGCCCATATATAAAACCTTAATTCTCAAGATGAACTGAAATGTAAATAAGCAAGTAACTACTGATTTAATCCAAAATAAGCAGCCGCCTCCTGGTATGGCTCCTCATTATAAGCCTCCTCCTCGACTTCCGTCGCCTCCGGTTCCTTCGCAATTTCCTCTGTCCCTGTGTCCTCTGTACGGTTGAATATTGATGAATGAGTGACCAACTTAGTGTGATCTCCTGCTAAGATTACACACCGTCGCCCTAAACAAGGAATAGCATAAAAGTATACAGATAACCCAAAACACAGTAGATGTAGTTGTATTAAGTGCATGGATGAGTAAATGCAAATATTGTCCCGGGTAAAACATCCAGACGGACATAGGGGTCGTCACCCATACAATCATCGACCCGGGTAAGACATCCAGACGGTCTGTGCCTCGGATAAAACATCCAGACAGGCAACTATGTACGATAACAACAAATGGTGGTTGGTACCTCGGGTAAGACATCCATATAGGCGAATTTGTGTGTTACGTATGTCAATAATAGATGCTAGTCTGTGCCATGCATGCATGATTATCTATCCCGTTATTAGTCTAATTACAACCAGCCAATTTAAATAAGCTCACGGTCACTACGAAAAGCACATGGCCCAGCGTAGGCCGACGGCTCGGGCATAATATCCCATTACCACCATCCCCGACCCATGAGACTACCGTCTTAGGGGTGTGTAGCACCCACTAACATATGGTCAATCAATTTAATGTAAAGGGGCTACCACCAATGCCGACTAAGGGTGAAATGCTAAAATTACCAAAAGTGGCGTTTTAAACATGTCGGCATGAATGGTTTAAAGACGAGTAAACAACAGTATTTGGAAGGGTTATGAATTTCATCCCAAGTCAGTTAGGTGAAACCACACATGGATGGTAAACCCCGTGGTCAAGTACCACAACCACAACCTCCATGTCAGGGGCCTACTTATGTCACAACCAGTCTAATTACACCCCAAACATAAACTCTCCTTTGCTAGGACTTTCTGTGGAGAGATTTTAGCAGTATGTGTGTCATAGCAGCATATATTACGATATAAAAGGAGAATAAGGAACGACACATGTATTCCTATCAATATACAACAACTGAATATACATGACATAAATTATTAGATTATTCACCCAGGCAGTTCAAGAATCTAAACAATAGTAAGCATGAGAATTATCATGTTTAGCAGATAAATCAAGTGAATACAGTTTTTTTTTACACAGTTTATCATTAGTCTAGCTAGCTATTTATACTAATAAAACTGTCATTTCTGGTCTAGTTAAGGGTGGAAAGCTTAAGGGAAAGAAATCATCACCAGGTAAAGCGTAGAGTGCTTCTGGACGCAGGTTTCCTTGAGAACGTAGTGAGTTTACACCACTCTCGTATCTCCCTGTACAGTTCCATTTATAATAGATAGTGAGCCACAAGGCTAAATACTTGGGGTTAGGTGGAGGTTTGGAAAACCCAAATGCCAAGGTTGTCTTAGGCTATACTCAAGGCAATCAAGCTCACTAAGCATGAGCCCTTGTTTTTAATTAAACTGGGTCCAGTCAGGGCCCACTTAATTACTAGACCTATCCCATTTTTTCCTCAAACCCCTAAGACAAGTCCGCCAACTATACGAATGGTGTGGATAAATTACATATATCAAGGTGGGGTCCCCATACGTGGCCCGCTTCCGATGGACGGGCACGTCAGATAGATAAATGGCCTAGGTGGGGGTACGTCTATCAGTTACATGGTACACATTTATGTATCCGTCCATTATATATGTTTCCACATCCAAATCTGGTTGTCCGTTGATGGACGGTTTGGATAACCTCAACACCGGGGTGTCGTATCCAGTTGAGATGGATGGCATTTAAAACACCTACATCATGTACGGACTCTCAGGATGTGGTGGTATCAATACAGAAACTAAACTACTGGCTGCAATGAATCACGTCCGTTGAATGGATGGTGTAGATGAAACCACACTATGCAGGCCCACAGAGCTTGTTCACGTCCTACACAGCAAGTGGACCCACAGGTCTCGTTGGCGCACTTTTATCATTTCAGGCCCCACACCTCACGTGTGTACAACATAAAGGGTGGGTCCCACATGCTGGCGAAACAGGTGAACAGTGTAGATCTATGTCGAGATGGACCACGTTCAGGCTTTGGACAGTCTACACTCCACCCGTGTAGGACTCCCCATGCATGAATATATGAGGTTGCCCATCTTTACACCTGGGCACGTGCGCACCTTCGCACATGTGACATGGGTGTCGAATCCGAACAGTTTGTGAGGTGTGGAATCTCGTGAAACCTTAGGGGTTAAATTTTCGCCCTAATCTAAGATTTCGATGGCCTGTAGCAAAGATAACTTCGAATTAAGGGAAGAAACTATTTGCCCCTTTCAGGGCCCACCGAAGTTTTGGTTTGATGTAAAAATGGGAACCAAGAGGTTTCACGAGGTTCTGCTCCATGTGGACCATTCAGATTTTCGAGACTCATCAGTCATAGTGAGATCTCAACCCTTTTTTGGCAATCAGTTTACGTGGACTGATTGGCAGGCAGCATCCTCATCTTTCAACGTCCTAATGCATACATGCAGCGTGTATCACTGCACAGGTGGGTCCTCTATGATTGGTGGGCCCTACGTCCCATGGTGTACCCTATGCAGGGTGGGTCCCACCCAGCTGGCAACACAGATGGACAGCGTGGATACGCAGCAAGGTGGCCCACTGCATTCGTACAACCCACCGCTTTCAATACAGGGCCACGACTAGGCTACTCATGCCGTGGAAAAGCCCATGGCCAGTGCAAGGCACAACCTAGTAACTTTATTTCTGTCCAAGGTAGGGCCCACCTGGAATTTGCTCTGGGCTCACGTCCCCTTATACAAGCCGGCAGTGAGCAGGGTTGGTCATATTCCACCGCAGGCTAGGAGCCTGCACACTATCCAAGTCAAGGCTCCACTGAGGGCCGATCCTAGCCATGGAAGGATCCAAGTAGGACCCACTCATTAGTCAAGATTTCCGCCCAGCTGAGGGCAGTTTTGAGTGTAAATGAGAAGCCCACCTCAGGCCCTCTGCATGGCCTCATACGTGCTTGCGACTTGATTTACAACCGGCAGGAGGGTCCTATTGCTGGGCTGTTTGTGGCCTAAAACAACTAACGAAGGCTCGATCCACAGTCCATCCCTTAGCTATTACAAAGGGTGGTCTTGGGCTAAAGTTTGCAGCCATTACTGGTTCTTTTAGTTAGAATCAGGGCTACCGTTTTGGCCTAGCTCTAGCTCCTTACAACGCTTGTACAACAACCGTATCAGGGCCCATGTGGGAGATAGGCGTGCTTAGTTTATGAGCCAGTTTCAAAACTCTGTTGAGAGCTCAACGACATCCCACTAAGGCCTGGATCAGCTATGCAACATGGCCATTTCTTAGCCAGTTCTTAGCTCTAAACAGGGACTAAATGAGGGCTTCATCCTATGCTCAAATGGAGGTTTATTTGCAGCCTACCTAAAGCCCATTGGAAACTGATTCCACTGTACATTTGCGGCCCAACCATGTTATCATCTGGTCAGATCCCGGCCCACGACATAGTTGGCCTTGGTCTGAGAACGTCATCATTTGAGCGGCATGGTTTTGAGCTAAAACCGAACTACTGTTTGGCCTTGCTTGGGCCTGGAACACAGCCATCGTTTGGCCTGCTTCAGTCCAAGAACAACGCCATTGTTGGCCTAACCCCTGCTTAAAAGACACGGCCATTATTTTGGTCGGCTTCTCAGATGGAAAGAAGGCCACCGATTGGTATGTTTCCAGACACAATTTCGGCCCTGGACTTAGCCATTTCTTGGCTTCGTCTTAGTCCAAGAACGTGACTCTTATAGTTACCAGAGAAGAGAAAATAACAGAACAAATGACAAAAAAATGTTTCGACTTCACTACTTACATTAAAACGGAGGATCGGTTTCTTTCCTTTGTGTTTATCTCCAAGGGCTACAACGCCCATTATATAGAGGGAGAGGGTGACAAGGGACAGCTGAGATGTTTCCTCCGTCGAACGGCTGAGATACATCCTTCCCAATAAGGAAGGGCGGTTCTCTCTCTCCCTCCTTCTGCAGGCTCGGGTCGGGCCGTTTCTTGGCCGGGATGGACGGTGGCATTCAATCTCCCTCCGCCGTTTACCAATGATCAAACGGCTATACCGTTTTGTTCGTGTGGGTCCCATGAATAGATTGAATGGCTAGGATGGCTCGAAAAGTGGCCATGGTGGGCCACCTAGGAGCTTGAAGTGGGTCGGTTAAAACAGAGAGAGATGATGGCGGGAAGATATTTGTGATGTGCTTGGTCAAAGCTGGTTTGACAGAGCCAATAGTCTTAGTGTACTACGGGAATAAACCCTTTTCATGCACAGCATGGTGTAGGGGCCCACTGAAATGTGACTACCATAATCTACATATCTTACGGGGCCATCATTGGCCCAATGTCGTGATCTGTCGATCAGGTGGGCCTGATAAACTTTTTCAACGGTTAATATCAGGTACCGGTCATCATGAAGGCGTGACTTGTCACTAACTAGTCCTCATATGTTGATGACAAGTGTATTACAATAGTACTAACTATCATATTGGCTTTAATTGAGAGCGCTCGAGTAATCTCACCTTCCCGGTTGTCATAGTGCGTGCTCTGACCGTTGAAGACCCTGATGGATGGCTTTAATGTCGACCGAAATCCTCATCTTGTATATGTGGAGTTCGAGTTTTTGATTAATCCAATCTGTTTTAGGTTAATGTGGGCTTAAAAGGGTAATGCCCGTGTACCGAAGGTATGGGGTATTACACATAACCAAAGGCATAACCCACAAACAACAACCAAAAACTCCATCATATTTTCACTATGATTAAAAACTTTATAAGTACAATGAGCATAAAGGAAAATACAATGATAATGGATAAAAGGCTCCAAGATGATCGACTATGTGCTCCACCTCAAAGCCTTCTTTGTCATCCAACGTCACACATGCACTTAGCATCGTGTATAAGCTTATGGAAAGCTTAGAGGGTGGTGGAAGTTATGCGCAAGATAGTAATACAGTCATACAATATCAAAGTAATGCGGAACATGGTGGTGAATCCATGAATATCGTTAGTCGTACCAAGGCTATGCAATGCAAGGCATGAATGATGTCGACCGTACCAAGACCATGCAAGCGAGATGCAACTCAAGTATACGAATCCTCATCTAAGTCCACATATCAATACAGCTCAACTATGGAATATCACCAGGGTCTAGTACACTCTAAACCAAATTGCTGCCCCATCGCGCGCAATAAGGTAAGTGAAAGGGACCTCACTACCCGCTTGCCAATATTAGGCTCGGCTCGTCGATAGTGGACCCATTCCTCGAGCTGGTCAAACTCGACCAGCTTTACCCCTCTTCGGTGGTAGTAGTGCACCCCTTCCATACGACACGGTGAAAGCGCGGCTATTTGGTAATCTGCACTCGACGTCCCTGTACCCACTCGGTTTAGACATTGGAGCAACCTCCTGGTACAATAAGGATTTAGGGACTTTCACCCATGGATATATATATAGCACCCCATGTAGAATAAAATTTCTAGTATCCAATCCCGCTAACCCTGATACACCTATGGTGGCTATGGCCCTGATGTCGCTAGGGTGTATAATAACCATATCACACAATGCGAAATGCATGAATCACACTACCTAGTCATGCAGCAATCCTGTGCGTATCGTGCGCTCATGTAAGGCAACACCCCCTAACCGGGAGCCCATAAATAATCTGCTCGAAGGCATATGTTATGACCAATCACTTCTCATATCAAGCATATATATGATGCGTATGATCATGAATCATGAAACTATACTAAACAGGTTATATAGCGATGAATTCTGCTCATAACGAAGATAGGCCGAGACGGCCTACACACAACAAGTATGGGCCCATCAATGGGCCCTAGGGAGAGTTATAATGGGGACATTTAACCAACATTATTTTTTTACAATGCGGACGTCAAACCATCATTGCTCCCAAGGCATAGCCCACTAAAAAGGTTAGCACGTAAACCACAGTAGAATCACATCACAATAGGCCTTATGTACATCCCATTGGGCATAAACCCTTGGGCCTCAAATACATCTAATGGGCCGCATCACATGGGCCTCACATATATCAAGGTGGTCCTCATAACATGGCCACAAATACATCAAGATAGGCCTCCTCAAATGAGCCTTAGGTACATCGCAATAGGCCATAACCCATAGGCCTTAAATACATCACAATGGGCTCTCAAATGGTAAGTGGGCCATATCACAGGGGTCATATGCATATCAAACGGGCCACACCCAAATATAAGTGGTGATAATGATTTCCACCATTAAAATTCCCAAGGCCCACCATAACATTTATTTTACATACAATCTGTTCATAAGGTCACAAAGAACTTGGTGGCCCAAGGGTCTAATGGTGGACGTTCAAACCCACTGTATAATGTGGTCCACCTCATCCTAGATCTGCCTCATTCTTCTGCTCATGCCATAAAATGATCTTTTAAAATGGTTAGAGGGTTTGGATGCAACACATGCATCATGGTGGGTCCCGCCGTCATTAGACAGTATGAATAAAACACATACATCATTATGGGTTCCATATCACCGTGGGCTCCATCGTCCGCCTAGACGATGGGAATAAAACACATATATCATTGTGGGTCCCACATGGGGCCCACCATAACGTTTGCTTTCCATCCAACCTGCTGATAAGGTCACGCTGACCTGGATGAAAGGAAAAACAAATTTTATATTGATCCAAAACTACCGTGATACCCAAAAGGGTTCAATGGCAGATGGTTCAATCACCAGTGCTTCCTGTGATATGGGCCACCTGATCAATGGCTGGATGGCGTGGATAGAACACATACATCACAGTAGGTCCCACCGTCCAGGTGTGGACAGTGCAGACAAAACACACACCACGGTGGGTTGCTGCGTCCAGCGCATGCAGCTGCGTGCGTCAGCAGCAGTAGCAGGCGCTGCTACTATATATATTTATATTTTTTTATTTTGAAAAAATCAGTTTTTCTGAGGTTTTTCATGCGTGGGGCCCGCATTGGAAGAATTCACCCCACCTAATGGATTCTGTAGTCTATAACCAACCCATCAAGACCAATATTGGGCATGTTTCGGTGCATCAAAACAACAGGGTGGAGTTCCATGATAGACACATTGTTTGCTATGTCATGGCCCACCTGAGAGTCAGATTAACCTCATTTTTTGGCTCAACGCCTAATATGGTCCGCTGAATGGGATGGACGACATGGATTGAATACATATATCAAGGTGGGGCCTGTATGAGCGACCCACCTAAAACCTCTTTTTTTTTTCCTTTTTAATGCTTCCGTTAGTACGCTCACTGTCAGCTCACACTTCACCTGTTGGCAATGTCCAAAGATCTAGGGATGCTGGACGGTTGCATATAACACATATATTTAAGGTAGGCCCCACCCACATACATGCTACTAGGGTGGGCCACCAAATGGTTGGATGGTATACATGAGACCCACATCAAGGTGAGGTCCCTTTGATAAATGGCTTGGACATCTCACCACTCATTAAGTAGACCACACAATCATATCATCACACACAAAACAAATGAAAAAGAGAGGGAGAGACACACGTGTGATGGAGGGACCCCGACATTATGGGCCCTCCCTTGCATGATTTAAAACATACATCTAGTGGGTCCCATTTCATATGGGCCCACCAATTAAAATCAAAGGTGGAGATCCTTTCTCTACCGAAATGGAGGGTCTAGATGACCCTATCCATGCAAGGAAAATAAACATTATGATGGGGTCCATGGAGAATGACCCCATCATGGAATGATCACGAGGATTAAGGTGGGCCATCGGCCACGTCTTAAGGTCCAAAGTGAGATCCATACCATTGATCGGTAGGCCTCACTTGGCCCATCATAAAAACATGAAAACTAGCCTATAGAAGCACCCACCGTTCGATCTTTTTGCTCTCTTGGCTTCCTTTGCTCCTTAACTTCGATTCTAATGGAGGAGATTGTGTTTGGATGGTTGAGATGGGAGATGAGAGGGTGGGAAAGTGGGCCACATTTGTTGCTTGAAAGAGCTTGGAGAGGCTTGGACGTATGGTATTTTTGGTTGCTTGGAATAGAGCTTGAGAAATGAGAGAGAGGGTTGTAAAGAGAGAGAGAGAGAGAGAGAGAGAGAGAGAGAGAGAGAGATGGGTGATGGATGTGGTGGTGATGGATGTGTAAGAGACTTTTTTGACTTTTATGGTAGATGGTGTAAGAAGGGACATGGGCTTGTAAGAAACTTTTAACTTTAAGGGTTGCTTGGGGAAGGGTGAGAGGTGGTGTGTACTTGACATGTACTTGACATGATGGGGTTGATTGATTGATTGATGTGACATATTGTAGAGATTTCATTGGAATTCTCACATGCAGCGTTTTCCTCGCACCAAACGCTGACCCACATCTCCTGGCCAGAGTATCGGATCGGCACGTGAGGCGCGGCATCGGAACTGCGGCGACGGCGTGATCGCTAGGGTACAAGTCTTGAGTTGAGTCGACTCGAGTTGATGGCGAGCGTCGCAGGGTCGGGCGCAAACGTCGAATAAAGGTCGAAGGTTATCGGAATTTGACCGGGAAGACCGCAAAAGTCTTTGGAATGGTATAGTCTAGGATACGGGTCTTACAAGACAGGTGTCGATATCATCGGATTTCGAACTCCGATAGTATCGACATGAGGTTCGATTCCTCGACATTTGAAAATGAGAGAGACTTTCCTTGAAATATTTCAGGTTTACAAGAATGATTGAGGGACCTTCTATATCATCGGAATTTGAATATCAATGATATCGATAGCTGTGTCGATGCATCGATAAATCCAAAGAATTTTCATTAAGCTTACTGGACAGTTTATGTCCTTGTTCGACGTAATCGATACTGTATTGATATTATCGATATTTGAATATCGATTCTCTCGAGTGACCCTCGATCAAAGATAAATAATCCTGAAATATTTGTTGTATATTTGTGAGTCCAAGACCGATATCATCAAAGGCCTTCCGATATCATTGAGATTTGAATTCCGATGATATCGAGGATGACCTCGATATATCGACGATCTTATGATTTTTCTTAGTAAAAATAAGGACTCATTTTCTTTGCTGTCGATTGTATCGAGTCAACTTTGATAGACTCAAGATTTGAATATCGATGATATCGATAGGTATATCGATACATCGATAATTTTGTCCAGATGAGTATGTGCTTGTTGGACATATTTTGTCCTTATTTCGATGATATCATTTAGTCATCGAGGACATCGACAGTACATGTCAATAATATTGATCAGTATATCGATAAAATTGACAGAGTTAAAAAATTTAGAGATTTTCTGAATTTTGAAAAAGTTTTCTAACTCAAAACCCTATGATGTTCTAATTTGTTTTAAGGGTTTTAATTACTTAGTGTTTTGGGACATGGGATGTTAGGCTTAGATTTACCTATGGCGAGTTCGGGCCTACATCTGGTTGAGGCAGACGATTGATTGATCTTCCTATGGAGCTTCTCTGTCTAGCCGACTCAACACTCACGCTAATTGACAAACCAGGGCACTTTCAAAAGAGTTCTAAGGCTTTTTAATTCATTCATAAGGGTTTTGAGGGCCTAGTTAGGGCTAGTGAAGTAGATTCAAGGATTGTTTGAATTGGTAATACTCTATCTCTTGTAATTTTTGCTTTCATAGTGCATACTTGTCACTTTGTGCTATGTTTTTTCCTAAAAGGGTTCTTCCACATAAAATTCGAATGGTTTACATTTGACTTGGCTGTGCGATTGTGTGTACTTTTCTTGATTTGTCTATGTGTGCTTTCGCAGTTCCTTAACAAGTAGTATTATGGCTAATATTGGGAAGAAGATTAAATATAAAAACAAGGTATCAATGACATTTAACCCTAAGTTCAATGTAGAAAAATACTCTAACAAAAATAATTTTGAACTATGGAAAGTTAAGATAAACAATATCCTAGTTCAACAAGGATTAGACAAAGCTCTCATTAAAAATCGACTCGAATCTATGACTGAAGATGAATGGAACAAGATGGATAAGAAAGTTATAACCTCTATCCAATTGTGCTTAATGGATGAGTTCCTCTATAATGTCATGAGAGAGAAAACTGTGACAAATACATGGGCGAAATTAGAGAATATTTATGCGAAGAAATCTCTTAAGAATCATTTGTACTTGAAGCTACAGTTGTTCAATCTGAAGATGACTGAGGGGGTTAATATTGAAGCTCACATTAGTAACTTCAACAAGTTGATGTGCAAATTGTTGGATAAGGAGGAAACGATGAAAGATAAGGTCAGGCATGCATTCTGATGAATTATCTTCAGGCTTCGTATAAGTCATTCAGGGACTCTTTGTGCATCAATAGAATGACCGTTAACATCAAGACCGTTATCTCAGCCCTTTAGTAGAAGGCGATGAGAAAGAAAAGTGATGACATGGGTACTTACACAGATGCACTAATTACAAGGGGAAGAAATTCTAAACGGGACATTGGATATTCCTAATCGAGGTCCAAATCCATGAATAAGGGTAAGTTAAAGTGTTGGAATTGTGGCATGTCAGAGCACATGAAGAAGGATTGTCGTAATCCTAAGTCAAGAAAGGAGAATTTAGATTGTTCTTCTAGGGAAGCCAACGCAGCAGAATCCACTAGGGAGACGAACGATAGTGACGTGCTGTTGTATCAAATTTTGGATAATTCGACAAAGAATGGATTTTGAATGCATGGGCTTCATACCACATGACCCCTTATTAGAGTTGGTTCGCCAGTTACAATCAGTGCAATGGTGGCCAAGTGTTTGTGGGCAATGATAATGCTTGTAAAGTGGTAGGTACTGGATCGATGCACATCAAGACGTTTGATGGCATAGAGTGTATCTTGACTGAGGTGAGGCATGTTCCTGATTTGAGGGAGATTCTGATATCTCTAGGAGCACTCAAGGTAGCTGGGTGTAAATTCATCAGGTTTAATCGTGTTCTTAAAGTTTCGAAGGGGGGACTCATAGTCATGAAGGCACAAAGGAACGAAAACCTTTACGAGCTGATCGAGAGTACTTCATCGGGTGGAGCTGAGCCATCTGTAGCAGATTCCACGTTTGTACATATGTGACATGCACACTTGGGCCACGTGAGCGATGGAGCATGAATGTACTTTTTGACCGTTGTTTAATTCTAGTTTTTAAAAGCATTGATTTTAGTATATGCGAGCATTGTATATATGGTAAACAAACAAAGCTATCTTTTAAGTATGAAAAATATGTTTGTAAGGGTGTTCTTAATTATGTGCATTCTGATGTATGAGGGCCAACACCCGTGGTTTCTGGTAAAGGGTTATCATAGTTTGTCACATTCGTTGACGACTAATTTAGAAAAGTATGGGTTTATTTTATGACGAATAAATCCGATATTTTCACCAACTTCAAGTAATGGAAGGCGATGGTGGAAAATAGTTAGGGCAAAAGGTGAAATTATTGAGAACAGATAACGGTAAGGAATTCACTTCTGGGTTGTTCAATCGGTATTGCAAAGATGAAGGGATCATGAGGCACAACATAAAGCACCGCAAACCAAAGCATAATGGTGTGGATAGGTGGATAAATCACACTCTCTTAGAGAGGGCCCGATGCATGATTAGTAATGCTGGGTTGGGCAAGGAATTGTGGACTGAGGTCGTTAGCACTATTTTGTTACTTGGTAAATTGATCCCCTTATACGACCATTGAATATAAGATTCCAGAGGAAGTGTCGAGTGGTCAACATGTAGACTACTCGTGACTACGTATATTTAGTCGCGATGCTTATCTCATGTACCATCAGTTGAAAGAGATAAGTTAAACCAAAGGGCTTAAAAGTAAATCTTTATCAGTTATTGTGGCGGTGTGAAGGAGTACATGTTATATGACCGGGTCACATGGAAAATCATCATTAGTCGTGATGTCAAATTCGACGAAAGATCCTTGCTTCATAAGGATAAACATAAGAAAGAAAAAATGTTAGTTGTGGACATTAAGATAGACAGAGATGAGACATAGGCTGATACTGAGACATAAACAGAAGTATAGGAGTAGGTAGAGTAGCCACCTGTGAGAAGAAATTTACCAAGGGATCGCAAATTACCGGCGAGATACAGAGATGACTCAAATGTCGCATTTTTCCTCATTACGAATGAGGGGGATCTGTATACTTTTCAGAAGGCTCTTGATAAGCCAAATGTCGAAAAGTGAAAAGTAGTGATGGATAATGAGATGGACTCCTTGTACAAAAATGAGACGTGTGAGCTGTCGGAGCTTCTTATTGGACGAAAAATGATCAGGCGCAAGTGGATCTTTAAGAAGAAATAGGATATGTACAAGGTAAATTTGATAGCGAAGGGATATGCTCAAAAAGAAAGTGTCGACTTCATTAAGATATTTGCACTTGTGGTGAAACAAGTATCTATCACATTCGTGTTTGCGCTGGCTGCCCAATATGATCTCAAGCTGGAACAAATGGATGTGAAGATTACTTTCCTGCATAGGAAATTAGAAGAGCATATTTACATGAAGCAACTAGAAGGTTTCAAAATACAAGGGGTATAGAATAATGTTTGTAGGTTAAAAAGGTCTTGTACAGCCTGAAATAGTTGTTTAGGCAGTGGTATAAGAAATTTGATTCTTTCATGGTGAGTTAGAAGTTTACAAGGAGTGAGTATGATCATCGTATCTATTATAAGACAGTAAGTGATGGGAAGTTCATTATATTGATTTTCTATGTTGATAACATGCTCATCGACAGTCATAACATGTCTGAGATCAATTTATTGAAGACTCAGTTATCAAGGACATTTGAGATGAAAGATTGAGGGGCAAAGAGGGTTCTCGGCATTTATATACACAAAGTCATGAAAAGGAGCAAGCTATGGTTATCTCAGGCTGAATATCTTAAGAATGTATTGATGAAGTATTTGATTGACAAGGTAAAGTTGGTTAGCCTTCCCCACGCAACTCATTTTAAGCTTTATTTTGAACAGTATCTTAAAATAGATAAAGAAAAGCAAGTTATGTCTCATGTGCCTTATTCAAGCGCAGTTAGCAGCTTGATGTATGCCATGGTCTGTATAAAACTTAACATTTCACATGCGGTATAGTGTTGTTAGTGGATATATGTCTAACCTTAGCAAGTAACATTGTGAGGCAGTGAAATGGCTAATTCGATATATTCGAGGGATGCAGGACTACGTTTTATCATTTGAGAAATCAGGAGATATACTAGTAGATTATGTGAATTCTGATTAGGCGGGTAGTGTGGATAATAGAAGGTTGACTTCCGATTACTCATTTGTGCTAGCAGGTGGAGTGATCAGTTGAACGTCGAAGCTTCAGTCTGTGGTGTCTCTTTCCTTAATTGAAGTTAAGTATATGAAGGTGACAAAAGCATTCAAGGAAGGTGTTTGGTTGAGGGGGATGATAAATCAGTTGGGGCTTTAATAGCAGGTAGTGTCAATCAATTGTGACAGCGAAAATGCGATCAAATGGGCTAAAAATTATGTTTATCACTCACGTAATAAAAATATTGATGTGTGTCACTATTTTATCTGACAGGTACTTGAGGAAGAAAGTATGACTCTAGAGAAGATTCATACGAACATGAATCTGGCTGACATTCTTACTAAGGTGATTCCCATAGAGAAGTTCAAGTTTTTTACAACTTCTCTAGGCTTGATGAAGGTGTAAATGAAAGATGGAGTGTGCACGAGAAGTGATGGTGGAGCTATGATGCAAGGCAGAATTAAAGATGATAAAAAATAGTTATGAAGAATGAAGATTGAAGACATGGTAGAAATTATTATTGGTGTCTTAAATCTGTAAGCAACAGGGTCTATCAATGCCATTGATAGACCACTCGATGCCATCAAGTAAAGGTTGATACCATCGACAGATGCACAATGCTATTAGAAAAATTTAGAAAATCCATGTTATTTGCTAGAATCTTTTGGTGTTGTTACTCGATGTTATCGAAGGTGTTCGATGACATCGAAGTCCCATTAAGTGCGCGGGCAGAATTGCGTAAGTGTGAGATTTGTTTCCTATTCCAGTTGTGATACTTTATATATTGGGTGTAATCGGGATTTGGGAGTAGTAGAAGAGTTCTAGGGCTTTTTAATTCGTTCTTAACAGTTTTAAAGGCATAACTAGTGCTTGTGAAGTAGATTCGAGGCTTGTTTGAATCGGTAATATTTTATCTATTGTAATTTCTGCTTTCATAGTGCATATTGTCACTTTGTACTGTGGTTTTTTTTTCGAAAGGATTTTTTCACATAAAATTCAGATTTTTTGAGTTTGGACTTGGTTGTAAGATTGTGTGTACTTTGTTTGTTCTTCTCTGTGTGCTTCTGTAGTTCCCCAACAACATCGATCAACCTAACCATCACCCACTAAATATTAGCAAGAGTAAGGATGCCGCTCTAAACACCTACTAAAAAGGGACAATACATGAACAGGTGATCGATTGTTTCGGGACTTTCAAGACACAAAATGCATGCATTAGGAAGAATGAGGCATCTCTTGCACAAGTTGTTGACTATAAGGACTCAACCCCTACCAACAAGCCAAGAGAAACCAACTATTTTTGGGGGAGCTCCATAAAAGCAGATGAACCAAAATGTGGAAAATGAAAAGTTGTGGGAACCACATGATGTGTCTCACATCCAATCCATCCAACAGATGCACAACAATATTATTATTATACAAACCAAAAAAAAAATGGAGGATCCAATTGTAAGGTGGTTTAAACCATAAAAAATAATGCAAACCATCCAAAACATTTGAATTCAAGTTAGCCCATCAAATGATCTAATTGACTTGATATTTCATTTATGTTATCACTATGGTATGGTGCATACATTTAACGGTTGGATGTTATACACATGTCACCTGGTTTCATAGGCCTTGAGCTTCACTACTTTTTAAAAGGAAATAAAAATAAAAATTAATGAGGTCATTTTATAATTCCATTCCTCAAAAAGCAACAAATAATGGCTCCGGTGACCAATATTCTAGGGTAGTGCTTTTAAAGAGGTTAAATTACATTATTGTCCTCCTTTTTTTCTTTTTTCCTTTTAACAATAAAGTATGAAATAAAAAGTTGTAGGGTCCACATGGTATGTGTTTCACATCTGACCCATCCAACAAATGCACAACAACATTATTTTTATAGAAACAAAAAATATGGAAGATCTAATTATAAAATGGGCTAATCCATAAAAAATAATGTACACTATTTAAAATATTCAAATTCAAGCATAGCCCATCTGACGACCTAATTGACCTCATGGTTTGTTCATGCTATCACTATGGTGCAGTGCACATGCATAACATGCATAACAAATTGAATGTTATACGCATATCACATGGCTCATAAGTCTAAAGCTTCACTCTTTTTTAAAGAAAAAAATCGGGCATTTTGAAATTTCATCCCTAAAAAACACATTCTAATCATCAAGGCATTATCTGGTAAAATATAGATTTCTCAAGAATTTGCAATTGAAATTTTTATAAAAAGAAAATTATTAGAAAATTCTAAAAATTTGATTTTTTTTTTTTTTTCCCACCATTGCTATTCGAATTCTTATAATGTTACCTTGATGTCAGTGTTAGAAAAATTCATTTTAGAAAAATAATGAAAAATAATGCAACATAATACAGTATTGGCACAAATGAGTTGTGCACCACATCTCTCTCTAGATCCATCATCTCAAAGACGGAAATCAAAGGTCACCTACCAGGACAATCCAAATCAAATGATAAGTATCTATTATAATCAACATCGTTCATCGAATGTTTTAGCCATTGTCCTTGTGATTAGATTGTGCTGGTTAAAGTTTTGTGCTGTCATTGATAGTTCAAAGCTTGGTTAAAGGAGGAGGGCTGCATCAAGTTGGCAACTGATGTCAAACTTATGCTATAACTTCTATCATGAATCTGAACATTTGCTTAGCTAACATCAATTAGTTAGGATGAGGCTTAGATGATATGATTGTTTGGACAATTAGATATCTCGAATCAAATTTGCTATTTAAGGGGGTTTGAAATAAAAAGGTGGCCCTAGAAAATGGACCATCTAGATTAATGATTGGTCATCTATCATAAAGAATATTTGGACCATCAATTTTCCTAGACATTGTTTACATGGTTAGGACCCATTAATCAAATTGATTTTTGGGAGGGTTCCACAATAAAATGTGGCCCCACAAAATGTACCATTCAAATCTCTCTCTCTCTCTCTCTCTCTCTCTCTCTCTCTCTCTCTCTCTCTCTCTCTCTCTCTCTCTCTCCATGGGTGGCAAAAAGAAGAAAAGAAAAAAAATAATAACCCAACACAACCCGATTAATCCAACCAATACAACAAACTCTGGGTCGAGCTGGGGTTAGGTCTTGGGTCACGTGTCGACTCAATCAACAGTCAAATTAGACTTGCCCAAGTTGCACACCTAATCAAGAACATCATTTACCATTCTTTCCTCCCATGTAAGCTCTCTCACCGGTGGGTGCGGGTGCGTGGGTTCCGGTCCTTGCCCAAGTGGTTGTCTCTGAGGAGTTTCAACACGAGGTCTTGGGTTTGAAACCCATAGGTGGTGAAATCCCACTACGGTGTGCATGGGTGTGTGTAAAAAAAAAAAAAATTTAAAAAAAAAAAAAAAAAAAGCTCTCTCACCTACGTTGGTCATATGGACAATGTAGCAACTATTACACATTTTACATTTTTCGCATGACAAAACCTATGGTGAATGGTATAGATGAATGGTTGGACCATTTCTAGCATACTCATTTTGTAGCCATTTATTGAACATTTGGGATCACTTGAGTAGAGAAATGATTAATCAAAGGTGATGCCCACATAGCGGAATCTATAATTTTATCAATACGGATAATTCACTAACTATTTATTGAATGGTTAAGATCATCCAATCAATTTGACTTTTTGAGACGGATGGACACTTAAAGGTAGCCCCACATGATAAATGGTCTAATAAATAATTGAACTACTTCTGATATTATCAGTATAAGCCTTTCATTTCCCCAACTACAAGCTAATGAAGGGATGGTGAGAGCATCTAAGTTTTTATTTTATTTTAATTTTTAAGAGGAATTGGTAAAAGAGGTGAGATCACATGATGAATGATTTGGATACATGATCCGAACTTTCTTATTATAATCAATATGGATTATCCATTTTCTTCACTATTGGTAAATTGTCGTGATCATCCAAACAAAATGAATTTTGAGAGAATTACAATTAAATGTGGTCCCATGTTATCCATGATCAATGACTAGACCATGTATAGCATAATAAATAATAAACATGGCCCACTTGTTTCCTAGCCAACAAACAAATGGTTAAATAATCCAATCCAAGTGATGATTTTTTAAAGGTGGCTAATCAAAGGTGGAATTCATGTGATGAGTGGTCTAGATCAATGATCCAAGCTTTTATTCTCATGGGATGGCCCACTTGTTGAAACCATCATATTTTTACTAATCAACCTGAGTTGTCTTCTAGTAATCCAAACGTTTTATATAATGAGTTTCACATCCAATGAATTGGATTATTTTAAATCATTGAAATTAGACTATTTCGCTTTGTAAGTGGCAGGTCACCAAATCTTTGAATAATCAAACCATTGAATTATTCCATCAAGGAGATTTTTAGCCATTCCCTATAAAAAAAAACAAATCCTATCACATAAAAGGTCCAGATAATCCAAAAGAATTCAATTCCAATGACTAAATGCCCCACCTATCAGATTGTAATAAGTAGGAATGTATTTGAACAAACATCTTCTAATTTCAAGAGTCTCTATCTATAATCATTTGTAAATAAATATTTCAAATCAATTTATAAGAACCATATATTCTGCCACCAACCAAGGCAATGGTGAATTATCATCGCATAAGTCTATCTGTTGGCCACAAACCAAAAGGTTAGGCTGTCCAATCAAGATATTTCAGTGGACACAAATTTCAATGGTATAGGATTCAACTAAGTGCAACTGTAACTGAAAATCAACCGTCCAAATCAAACTAAGTTTTAACTCATTTAAAGTACCACAGATTGATTATACCCTTAAAATCGCATTAGGTAGACTGTCCGGACAAACCAATGATGGACGTTTGTTTCTTAAATCATAAACGCTTTGAATATATCTCATCTCAACCGTCGATTTATTAACCTCAATCGGAGATTTTACTGCATTGATTAAGTCTAAATCATGATTTCCGATCCATCTAAAGTGGGAACAAAGACCGTAAAGGTTCAAACTGATTAACAGGGACGCCAAACGTATAATCTCTGTGTGCATGTGTATCAACTACAACGCTCTGCCAGAGTATTTAAAGCCTTAGAGAGAGATTCGCGGCAAGGGTGGACCCCAGCCGCCCGCCCTCACTGCACCGTGAACACGTGTCTTCTCACCAATAATATCGGCTCGCGCTGCCACGTCAGCATCCGGCATCTCCCGGACCTGTCTCCACAGCTCTGTCTTTCCTTCGATCTCGATCTGTCTCACCGTTTCTAATGGCGGTCAAACATAGAACGATAGACCGTTGAAAGAGAAGAAAGAAGGAAGAAAGCGGAAGATACAAAACGCCTCTTTAACTACTCTGAAGAGGTTTTCCGACGCTTTCTGAGGTGGTTTCCGGCTATGGGAAGGATGGGAAGCAGCCGGAAAACCTATTCTGTGTCGCCGGCGGACTACAAGCTTCTAGAAGAGGTCGGATATGGCGCCAGCGCCACCGTCTACCGGGCGATCTATCTCCCTCTCAATGAAGTCATTGCCGTCAAGTGCTTGGATCTCGACCGATGCAACGGCAATCTGGTTCTTCTTCTTCTTTTCTCTTTGGTTTTTGTATACTGACGTGAAGTATTTCGTTGCTGAATTGCCTGATTCGAGTCCATCGATACTACCATTTCGAATTTATCATGCTTCGTATCTCTTTCATCCTATCGGATTTGTTGTTGCTTTTTATTTTATTTTTTTTTTTGGGGGGGGGGGGGGATTATGCATCGTGTTCAGTTTTTTCGTTGTGATTTTTTAGAAATTGCTTAGCTTTGTGATGATCGGATCTCTGTTATGACAAGAAGCATCTTTTCTATGGGAATTATAGACTTAGGTTAGTGGTGTGGAGGTGTATCATATCAGTGTTCATCTCATCTGGGTTTGTACTCTGTACAGCAGGTGGAAAGTTTAGGCCGTGTTTGGATGCACAATTGATTTGAATTTTGATAATTAGTTCAGTAGAGAGGAAGTAACTAAATTGTAGTTATCTTCCTCAATATTCATAATGAGGAAGTATCCTTGGTATTCTTGTTAGTTTCCCTTCAAATTCAGTTTGAAGGTGGCACTTTGGAGCCTTGTCCATCAATATGAAAACTGAGGTATTTTGCAATTTTGAACTATTGCAATTCGATTCAACACCACATCCAAATGCAGACTAATGGTTAGGGCTGTATATTGAGTCGAGCTGAGTCGAGGTGGGCCAAGCTTGGCTTGACTCGTCGGTGCTCTCCTCGAGCTCGAGCTTGAGCTTACCATTGGAGCTTGGCTTGTTTGCCAAACCTTTCGAGTCGAGCTAGTGGATCGAGTCGAGGCTAGCTTACCTCGAGTCGAGTTGAGCCTGCTCCCACCTCAATACCCAGACCCAACCGACCTAACAAACACCCAACCCGACCTAACACCCAACCCAACCCTATGTCTCTAACCTAGCTCGACTCAACCCAACCCATCTGCCATCACCTACACCCAGTGTTCAAAATATCGGTATCGTGTTATGTTTCACATCATTGGGATACAGATACATATCAGTTATCTCATGGGATATATCGTTTGTATCAGGTAATTTATCGCAATTTTTGGGATAGATGGGGAAACGTTGGGAAAATGGTTGAATTTTTCAATGAAAATTCTGGGATTGTTAGAAAATACCTTAATATATACTTTTAAATCATAACATCTAAGAAAGAAGTGCACATAATAGGTTTCCTTTGTATAGGGTCCTAAATTATGTGTTGTCTGACTGAACTAACGCAACTATATTCAAATTGAATGCATAAAATTTAGAGTGTATGTAATGACCATTTCATCAAATACTCCTACATACTTCGAAGTTAGTCTCAATTGACAGTTGGTTTAAGGTAAATTTCGGAAAAAAATAAAATTTTAATAATTTTTAATAAAAAATGATTTTTATTTTCTAAAAATTACAAGGACTTAACAAATCAGTAGATCAGTCCTCATACTTGCTTGATTTCATGTATGGAGTGCAACATTGCAAGTAATTTGAGAGAAATTGGAGAAATTTCGAATTTTTCATAAATTTCCCCAAATCGGACCACTTATACTTAAATTTCAAAATTAGAACATATGTAATGATCATTTCATTAAGTACTCCTAAATACTTCGAAATTAGTCTCAATTGACAACTAGTTGAAGGAGATTTTCAAAAAAAAAAAAGAAAAAAAAAAAAGGAGAACACGAAGAACTAATGGATATCGAAATCAAAGCTCCAATTCCATGATTTTTCATGCAAAACATGAAAAACCAATGGATTTATAACCATTTGGCACTGATTTAACATAATTTCAACAAAAAAAGGATCGAAATTTGAAAATGCTCACCGGATCAAACATGCAAGATATATCGGCACTACCTGTGCGTTTCGTATTGCACAGGTGGGATACAAGATATATCATGGGATATATCGGCCGCTATCGTTGATATTTACAACATTGCCTACACCCAACCCGAACCAACACCCACACTCGACTCAACCTAACACCCAACTCAACCCAACATCCACACCCGACTCAACCTAGCACCCAAACCGACCCAACCCGCACCCGACTCAACCCAGCCACCCGACCCAACTGACCCAACCTACACCCAATGTTTAAATTATCGGCGATAATATCGAATTATCGTCGATATTTTCGGTATCGGTGGCTTGTCGATACCGAAAACCCCAATTTTTGAATCTCTATTGGATATTGGTGAGATTTCGTCGATTTTTTCGACTTTCCGATAAAATGACGAAATTTCAACATTTTCGGTGATTGTCTGCGATAAAATCAAGCATATGTCCAGCTTAAATGCTGGAAAATCTAAAAAATAAAATAAAAATAGAAAATAGAAAATACCTTTCGAGGAGTTTTAGAACATCTTCGATGGTTGGATTGTGGATTGGCAACTCCAGTCTTCAAAAGTATGAAATAAACCCACAAGTCTTCTAACAGTAATAAATTTTAAGAATTTCGGTGAGTTTTATGTAATCTTGCTTGATTTCTGTAAAAAAAATATCCATTTTTCCGGTGAGAATCGACGTTGAAGATGTTTCAAACTGGATTTTAGGGCTAAAAAAGGAAAAGGGTTTCGGTTTCCCTTTGCTTACGGAGGATTTTAGGTTTCTGCTTCCCTTTGTTTATGGAGGATTTTTAGAGTCGGCTTCCTTTTTTTTAATAAGGACGCGCGACGACTCTCTAGGGCCCACCTCAATGTATGAATTGTATATCTACGCCGTCCATCCATTTTTCCATGTCATTTTAGGGCATATGCCCAAAAACGAAGCATAACTGGATCTCAAGTGGACTACACCACAAGAAACAGTCATCATTAAACACCCACCATTAAAAACTTTAAAGGGTCCACCGTAATGTTTATTTTGCATCCAAGCTGTTCATAAGGTCACACAGACCTAGATGAAGGGAAAACACAAATATTAGCATGATCCAAAACTTTTGTGGCCCATAAAATTTTTTTAATGGTGACTGACCATTGTTTCTTGTAGTGTGGTCAGTGGTCCACCTGAGATTTGGATCTGTTTCATTTTTCAGCTCATGTCCTAAAATGAGCTAGCAGAACAGATGGACGGCGTAGATATACAACACATACATTGAGGTGCGATCCACAGCTAGATTCTATCCCACCCATGCTGATGGTTCAGCGGAAGCGAATTACATGGTGTGCCACACGCACCAAACTCCATGGTGTGTTGACACCACCAATTTCTATGAGCCCCACCATGATTTTTTTGCTATATCCGAACCATCCTTCCATTTGGCGAGATCGTTTTAGAGCTTGAGCCCATAAATGAGACGGATCCAAATCTTAAGTGGACCACACCACATAAAGCAATGGGGACATTGATTCCCACCGTTGAAACCTTCCTATGGCCACCATGATGTTTATTTGCCATCCAACCTATTCATAAGGTCACGTAGACTTGAATGAAGGGGAAAAAACAAATATAAGATTTATCCAAAACTTCTGTGACCCCCAAGAAATTTTCAATGGTAGGCCTTCAATCCCCACTGCTTTCTATGGCGTGGTTCGCATGAGCTTTGGATATGTCTCGTTTTTTGGTTCAAGTCCTAAAAATATTTCGGCAAATAGACTAACGGTTTGGATATAACAATGATCATATTGGGGCTCACAAAACTTGGTGACATCAATGTAGAGGTTGGTGGTGTGTGGCACACCACGCAATCTGCTTCCTAGTTCTACAGTGTAGCAAGGCCTTTCACAGGAATGCATTGGAAGTTAGGTGGGGCCATGGGGCCCACCATGATATTTGTCAGAAATCCATCTCGTCCATTCATTTTGCCCTATCATGTTGGGTCATGAGCTAAAAATGAAGACCATTAGATTTTTTTATTTTAACTGTCCAATAAATGTCCACCAACTAGATATTTAGATGATTTAAAAAAGCTTAATTTGGATTCATGATATAGCTTAAGCAGGATACCATAATTTGAACAATTTAATTTGACACTTGTGTGCCACGTGTTCAATTTTCTAAGTGCCTATATATAAAATCCATTTTTATATTTTTTAAATAAAATAAATCTATTTTTAAGATAAAATAATTATTTCTTTCTTTCTTTAAATGGGGCCCGTTGTGGCTTGATTTATTACATGATGAGGACGGGCTAGCCTAGTGGGACCCATTAGGATCCATTGGGGCCATTTAAAGGAAAATAAAGTATTACATTATTTATTTTTAATTTTTGGATTTATTTTAAAATATTTAAAAATATAAATTAATAATGTATTTAATGAAAAAATATTTAAAAAACCTATCTGTATGGATTATGTAATGAATGGTTGGATTGATGGGTAGATGGGCTGGATGGAAGGTTGGATGTATAGATGGGATGGATGTTTGGGTGGATAGTTGGATGTATAGATGGGATGGATGGATGGGATGGATGGATTAGAATTTGGATGAGTTGATGGATGGATGGATTGAATGGTTGGTTGGATGGATGGGCGGATGCATGAATGGATTAGAATTTGGATGAGTTGATGGATGGATGGATGGGATGGGATGGTGGTAGATGGGTGGATTGGATAGTTGGATGGATGGATTGGATTGGATAGATGGATGGATGGAATGGATGGGTGGGTTGGATGGATGGGTATATGGTTGGATGGGTGGATGGATTGGATAGTTGGATGGATGGATGGATGGATGGATGGGATGGTTGGATGGTTAGATGTATAGATGGGATGGATGGATGATTGGATATATGGAAGGATGGATTAGAATGTTGGATTTATTATAACAACACATGCTTAGGCCCCATTAAATGAAAACTTATTATGTGTTTTTTTTTTTTTTTTTTTGTAATTTTTTTATTACTAAATATGTAAATATGTGTATTTAAACATCTCCTAAAGTTTCACTAAAAAAATCCACCATTTTTCCTAAGTTTCCTCGCATTTCCGGTTATCAGCGATATTATCGACGATAACGATATTTTATCTTTATCTCTGGCCAGCGAAACTTGTAGCAATACCGACAACTCGAACATTGCCTACACCCGACCCAACCCCCAAATCAAATATTCAATTAATAATTATATAATATTAGATATAGCCATAGAGGTACCTTGTTGTTGGTGTTGGAGAGAGAGAGAGAGAGAGAGAGAGAGAGCTCGGACTCGGCGGGTTGGGTAAGGAAGGGAAAGGGTAAGAAATGGACGAACGGGCAGGTTAGGGTTTAGGTTTTAACTCTTTTTTTCTTTTTCTTTTTTTTTAAAGTATAATATAACACACACACACACACACACACACACACACACACACACAACGCACACACACCCCCACATACTCACGCCGTAGTGGGATTTCACCACCTATGGATACTCGAACCCTTGACCGGGTGTTGAAACTCCTAAGAGTCTACCACCGGAGCAAGAGTAAGGATCCATATATATATATATATATATATATATATATATATATATATATATATATATATATATATGAGTTGAGCTGTGTTCGAGCTTCGAGCTTCGAGCCGAGTTCAAGTTGAGTCGAGTCAAGCTCCACTATGCTCGAGCTCGGCTCGTTTTCAAAACGAGCTGGGTCATATGAAGCTTAACTTGCCTCGGGTCAGTCATCGTTCAAGCCGAGTCAAGCCGAGATAGATCGAGCCAAGCTAATGTAGGGACATTTTCACACCGGGCTCGAGTGGGGTAGCCTGTGGGATGTAGGGACACACTCGGGGTGGGCGGCCCATGTGAGGTGGGTGGCTCGTGTGAGGCAGTATCCATGTGATGTGGAGCCCACGAGGGGGGTTCGGCTGAGGTCCTAACCCATGCGATATGGGGCATGGGCATTGATATAAAGGGATTAATTCACCATGCTCTATCAATTCGAGTTTTTAGAGCAAGTGGTTAATTGTCCTGTATTAAGTGGGAGGTCTCGTGTTCAAGACTCCTCACTGGGGGTGATTAATGCAGGGGCATTTTCACACTGGGCTCGAGTGGGGTAGCTAGCTTGTGTGAGGCAGTACCCATGTGATGTGGGGCCCACAAGGGGGGTTGATTTTTTGGGGTGTGAGTAGTCAATGGAAGGCTTGCAGTAGGAGTGAAGATATGATCAGAATTTCACTTTTATGCTTGTTGGGCTTTGTCATAGGCAGAATACTCTGTGGATGGCTTACTTTTCTATTGCAGTCTCCAATAAGGCTTTGTTTGGATGCTTAATTGAATTGAATTGCAATTATTCAATTGGATAAAGTGGAAATGACCTGATGGTATTATCCCCACAATTCACGATGAGGAACTAGCCCAAAATAGCCATTGTGATAGCTTCATGTCCAACTTGAAAGACATGGAAAGTTATGAATGAAGATGGTCCCACCTCCATTTTGACCATTTCTGTATCTGAATTACGGTGAATCAGCTCAACTCAGCATCCGAACTCACCTTAACTGAATTGAGTATATGATGATATCTTGATGTAATAATCTTTTGTTTGCTGTCATTTTGGTAACTTCTTTATATTACCATCTACTTTATAGAAATCTCAAATCTACTGTTATTTTTGCTCAGTGGTTGCTTGGTTTTAGCTGTTTTTGCCGTCTTAGAAAAATTTCATGTCACATGAGCTCCCTTGTTTCTATAGGACTTGACTAAAGCCCATTTTCTGACTTGGGAATGAACAGAGTGCTGTGCATGATTGCATGTTTAGAATCATGATGAAGATTTAAGAGGATTAGATACACATTGTTACCAGCCCTTTTCATGTTTTATCCTATGTCTAGGTCCTTCTGTCATGAATCCTTATGATGGATGGGGTGTTTTGTAGGATGACGTAAGGAAGGAGGCTCAAACAATGAGTTTAATAGATCACTCAAATGTAATTAGAGCATACTGCTCATTTGTTGTTGACCAATGTCTTTGGGTGGTCATGCCATTCATGGCTGAGGGTTCTTGCTTGCACCTTATGAAGATAGCATATCCAGATGGATTTGAAGAGTCTGTAATTGGTTCTATTCTTAAGGAGACTCTTAAAGCTCTGGAGTACCTCCATCGACATGGGCATATCCATCGTGATGTCAAGGTAAGTTTTAATTCAAAATGGCCAACTGTTATCCTACTAGTTGGGTTCATTCACCTAAATTTGTTTATTTTGTTATGATTAAAAAAAAAAAAACTTGATGCTTTAACTGTACCTGTCTGTTTAGGCTGGAAACATCCTTCTCGACAGTAATGGGGTGGTGAAGCTTGGTGACTTTGGTGTCTCAGCTTGCATGTTTGACCAGGGTGATAGGCAACGTTCCAGAAATACTTTTGTAGGAACTCCATGCTGGTGAGATGTGACCTTTTACCACAACTATATTTTATTTTCTGATAAGCACTTGTAGTTTATTTGATGATGTTTTTCCTGTAAATGTAAATTTATGACTTACACGCCTTGGAATTTCAATTACTTTTCCATGTGTAGGATGGCTCCAGAGGTTTTACAGCCAGGAAGTGGGTATGATTTCAAGTGAGTGTTGCTCCATCTAGAGAACCTTGAACTCTGCCTAGGTTTGAAACTTTCAGAAAACAATCGCTCACTAATTAGAATTTTAGCAGTGGTTAAGAGCCCCTATAATTGTAAAGCCACATTGTATTCCTATCTTTACTTTTGATCTTTTCAACTGAAAATGCATACAAGTCATGCTAGTCATATGTTAAATTAGCCATTTAATTTATTTATTTATCGGAATAGTTTGTTTTGGATCTTCTTTTCTGATTGGCAGGCAAAAAACTTGTATTTTATTGTTGGCTATACAGCAGCAGTAACAATGCATAAACATGCAACAAATAAGAACTTAAAAACTTGTGGTTATAAATGTTGCCTGACAGGTTGGGGAATCCCTATCATCACCCTTACCAATTCTCTCTTTCTGGTTTCATTGTAACAATGGACAAATTTTTGGTGCATCTCCAATTTCATACCAACGTGCCCCCAGCACCAGCCTCTGGACCCCATTCAACACGTCTTGGAATTTTTTAGTGCATGCTAGGTACTGTTAGCTGATTCACTGTGTGTTTCATGTGGAGGACGGAGTCTGGGAAGTTAACAGTAGTAGTCTTCTCCATATGCTCTGAGAGAACGTCTATGATCCAGTTCCTGGGTGTAAATCTCTTCAAAAGTCATGCCAATGTTATATTCTTCTGCTATATTTCCAATCTGTCAGATGCTAAGCCACTGTGTCTGTAGCCAATATTCTAATACAGTAATAAAATTTCCCTAATTTTTATTGTTCCCTGTTAATTAAATCAAGGGTTTATAACTGGGCAATTCTTTCTCGTGTTTTATGGCATGGCAATTTGTCTATTCTGTCATTGAACCTACTATATCCATTGATAAGCCAAGCAGGCTGACTTGTATCTGACATTTGTGTATGTATATATTGATTGTGCTTATGACCTGGTGCCTACTGTATTCTCTTTCTACAGAGCTGACATCTGGTCGTTTGGAATAACCGCATTGGAGCTGGCACATGGTCATGCTCCCTTTTCAAAGTATCCTCCAATGAAGGTATATACTTTTGTTTTTGAAGATTGACAATATCATGTCATGCATGCTAAACCACCAATGAATGATGATTTTAAATATCATTCGGTAAGACAAGGTTTCGGTGGAGTTTATTGGTTTTTACCAAAAACCAGTGTGAACTGGACCTCTGTTATGCAAAATACAAATGGATCGGTCCAGCTGATCTGCTATCGGGATGAGTAGCACCAAATCGAATTGAGTCTGGACTAGTCATAACGAATTAGCATGAGTCACACAGTGTGGTTCATCTGATGCCTGAGTCAAGGGTTGAATTTCAAAATGCCATTGTCGCCATTTTCTCTTCCATTCAAAGCTTGGGAGGAGAGAAAACTTGATTTTGGCAAGTTTGTTGCCATCGGCTTTGACAATAACTCATTCAGATCTCTATATTTGAGATCTGAAGATTTTGGGAGAAGACCCATTTTTGAGTTTTCACAAAAAGTTTTATTTTCTTTTCTAATTCCACTAGTTCCAAAGTTTTTGATCCTCTCTCTCCCCCCATGGTTCTATGCAGTCGAGCTCATGGGAACTTCCCATGAGGTCAAGCTGTGTGGGCCCCACTGTTATGCGTGTCAAACATCAACCCCATTAGTCAGATGCACCATTCCATGGTGGGCCTTGGGCTTAAAAATCAAGTCAATCGATGACTTTTGTGGGCCACACCACGTATAAAAGTTGAGGGGGGTTACCCTCCCATTAAAACATTCATAATCATTTGTTGAGCCCACCGAGGTGTGGTTCACAAATCCAGCCCATCCATTATGTGTGTCCCACTTGAATGAGGGGTCAGACCAAGTTTCAGAGGCATCCAAATTTTAGGTGGGCCCCACCAAGTACTTCTATATGTTTTAGGCATATCTTCACATGATTTTATATGGTACAGCCCACCTGAGTTCCGTATACGGCTGATTTTTGGGATATCCCATCATTTAAAGGGGACCCATCAAATACACGGTGTTGATGTTCGACACGCATCATGGTGGGGCCCACACAACTCGACCTCATGGGAAGTTCCCATGAGCTCGACCGCATAGAACCATTTCCCATATATATATATATATATATGGAAAAGGTACTATGCGCTCAACCTCACGATAAGCTCCCATGAGGTCGAGCTGTGTGGGCCCAACCGTGATGCGTGTCGACCATCAACACCATCATTTGATGGGTCCCTTTTAAATTGTGGGATATCCCAAAAATTAGCCGTATACGGAACTCAGGTGGGCCATACCATCTAAAATCATGTGAAGACATGCCAAAAGCATATAAAAGCACTTGGTGGGGCCCACCTGAGTTTTGAATGTTGCTGAAACTTGGTCTCAACCTCATCCAAGTGGGACACACATAATGGATGGGCTGGTTTTGCAAACCACATCTCGGTGGGCAAAAAATGATTATGAATGTTTTAATGGTGCACGGCCCTCTCAACTTCGTATGTGGTGTGGCCCACTCAAGTCACGAATTGACTTGATTTTTGAGACCTAGGCCCACGATGGAATGGTGCATCCGATCGATGGGGTAGATGTTCCGCATCACGGTGGGGCCCAGCTCGACCTCATGGGACGTTCCCATCAACTCGAGCGCATAGTACCTTTTCCCATATATATATATATATATATATATATATATATATATATATATATATATATATATATATATATGAGTCCTATCTCGCGCACAAGGCCGCATGGAGCCTTCATGCGAGCATTCATGTGAGCTGTTAGATTACACCCACGGCTAGGATTCAACGGTATTGAAAATAAGAGTCTCGAAAATTATGACTCGCGCCGAGACTCTCGAGCTCACAGGAATGGCATGATGTACGAAGTTAGGTAACTATTGGACGGTGCTTTACGGGCGATCATGATGTATGTGTTTTATCCGTGCCGTTCATCTAATTTTTCAGATCATTTTTGAACATTAGTAAAAAAAAAAAAAAAAAAGTAGATCCAAATCTCAAATGGATCGCACCACAGGAAAACGGTGTTAATTAAACACCCATCGTTAAAAACTTCCTAGGTCCACTTGTAGGGTTTATTTGCCATTCAATGTTCGTTAGGTCAAAAAGACTTGGATGATGAGAAAAAAAAAAACAATTTCATCCAAAACTTGTGGCCATTAAGAAGTTTTTAACAAGGTGCGTTGAATCACCATTGTTTCTTGTGGTGTGGTCCATTTGAGATTTTGGATATACCTCATTTTTAGGTCATGCATTAAAATAAGCATTCAAAATGAATGGACGGCATGGATTAAACACGTACATCATGGTGAGGCCAGAGTATCCTGTAGTAGTAATCTGGTGACGCTACCTCAGAAGGCAATCCGTGTCCCCTGGATGCATGGGTACCACCCTTATCGGACGGAAGCTCATTACATAGTGAGTAGCCAAGTACGCCTACCGTACTCGAGTAAACTCTGTCGGGCCACTATAATTTACCCATTTTATCCACTCCGTTCATCCAATTTACTAGATAAGATTACGAGACATGGATGAACACAAATATCGGCTTGAGCCAAAACTTCTCTGGCCAAAAGAATTTTTCAAAGGCGAACATTTAATTTACATTATTTCTGTGGTATGTTCCACTTGAGCTTTGGATATGCTTCAATTTTGGGTTCAACCCATAAAATGAACTGGAAAAATGGATGGACGGCATGGATAAACCACACACATAGTTTTGCTCAACATGATAAAAGCCTACTCTGTAACTCAGTACGCAATTTGATTTCACCGGAACCAGCTAGAGATGGACGGTTCTAGTGCTGCCTCTTTGGGGCCCACTGTGATCTATATGTTTTATCCACTCCGTCCATATTTTTGGACAGATTATTTTAGTGCATGAACCCAAAAATGAGGCACATCGGATGCTCAAGTGGACCACACCACACGAAGCATGAACGCACGCAACATTTATTCGCATTCGAATAAAAGTCGTTGGATCACACCAATCGCTCCACCATCATTGTCGTTGCCTGCAATGGGGCCCACTATGACCTGATGAACAGAGATTGGATAGAAAGTCAATGTTACGGTGGGCCCTACGAATGTTTTAACGATGAGAATGATTGGCCCACTGTTAAAAACTTTTTGAGGGCCACAAGTTTAATTTGGATGAATTGGATATTTTTATTTTCTCATCATCCATGTCTGTGTGACCTAACCAACAGGTTGGATTGCAAATAAACATTATACTGGGCCCTAGGAAGTTTTTGACGATGGGTGTTCAATCACAATTGTTTTCCTATGGTGAAGTTTTTGACGATGGGTGTTCAATCACAATTGTTTTCCTATGGTGAGGTCCATTTGAGATTTGGATCTACTTTGTTTTTGGGCTCATGGTTGAAAATGATCTGAAAAATTAGATGAACGGCATGGATAAAATAGGTACATCATGATCGAACCAAAGAGCACCGTTCAATAGTTTTCAAGCCGTACAACATGCAATCCCATGAGATTACGAAAGTATCACCGCGAGTCATTATTTTGGTGGCTTTCCCGTTCTCACAGATGCTGAATCCTAGCCGTGTGTATAATCTAACAGCTCATAGGAAAAGCTCGCATAAAATCTCCATGCGGCCTTGTGTGCAGGAGACCATTTCTGTATATATATATATGAGGAAGGGAGTTGTTCCTATATATTTTAATGAGAAATGTTCACGCACAACTAGATGCACATCCAAGTAGTTTTCATGTGGGGCTCATTGTAGTGTTTGTATAACATCTCAACCGTCCAACATGCTCACCCCACCATGAAAATGGGACACCTCAAAAATCGGGTTGATCCAAGCATTAGATGTACCCCACTTGAATGTGGAGATTTTATTTTATTTTATTTGTGGTTGCTCATTGTTTTCTATGGTGTGTGGCCAACCTGATAATTAGATCGACTTGATTTTTGGGGTCTCTCATTTCCATTGTGGAAAGACCTTGCTAGATGGGTTGGATGCGCCCAACTTGCTGGATGTTATTTGATTAGAAGAAACCAGAAAACATATATTTTATTTGTCAGTTTTGGAGGGAGGGAGGGTGTTATTCTTATATATGATTTAATAATCTTGCCTGAAATATTAGAAAAAAATGACCAGAATATTTTGTTTATCACTTTTGCTTGGCAATTCTTGGATTCAAATGGTCCAGCTCATAAATTGCCATACACTTTATCAATTTCCCTTAGTTATAAGAGTGTACGATTTAGACAAGAGGCTTGTCCAGAGCTGGATTCACTAAATTGGTCCATCAACAGCTAATCAGCTATGAGTTGCACATATGATTCCTTTTGTGCTAATTGTAACTATTGCCAACAAGAAATACGGAAGGCTGTTTCAGGAATAGCATCTGCCCTCCATTTTCCGACTTAATGATGCCTCAAACTTGAATCTAATTGTACACAGCTCTTTCAACTCATGGTGTCCACTTCATCATAGTTTCTGACTAGCTTGTCCCATCTCCTGTGTGTAGGTTCTTCTGATGACCATCCAAAATGCACCTCCTGGACTTGATTATGACCGAGATAAAAAGTTTTCCAAGGTATCACTGATCCTTTTAACCAATAAATCAGTAGGAAGGTTAGCTGTATCCGTGCCAAAAAAAAAAGGGGTTGTTTTATCTCCATTTTCTTGTCTGCAAGTATGCTGAAGAGATTTCGGATTTACATTCCTGTGCGATATTGTGTTGTCATAGAATAATCTTCTTATAAGAGATTTCCAGTTGTGATCAGTCCTTTAAAGAAATGGTTGCCATGTGCTTGGTGAAAGATCAAACAAAGAGGCCAACAGCAGAGAAGTTATTAAAGCACTCGTTTTTCAAAAATGCAAAGCCTCCTGAGCTTTCTGTAAAGAGTCTTTTAGCTGACTTGCCACCACTTTGGGACCGGGTGAAAGCTCTCCAGGTTGGCCACCTTACTGACATGTTGTAGAGTTTTTTCTTCCTTTCGTCTGTGTTTAGATATGAGTTAATGGACTTGTCACCTCCATGCAGCTTAAGGATGCTGCACAACTAGCTCTCAAGAAAATGCCTACAGCAGAACAAGAAGCAATATCTCAGGTTAGAACAATTTCTTAAAATTGTGATCGTGCCTTTTTTAAAAAATATTTCTTGCTCATATGAATGTGTGTTTTGTTTTATTTTGTCTATTATATTTTTTAGATGCGAATTTTTTCCATAATGATTAATAAAATTTGGCCGTTTGTTAGAAGGAAAAAATCCATATCGATCACAATCAGCATTCTCTTGGACTAGCAACACAACCACAAAAAATAAAAATAAAAATCTCATGATATGAAATGGTGACAATTTGTACTGTAAATGAAAATTAGTGTTGCATTTTGTGGTTTGTGTTCTGGAAAAATTGATTTCTTGATTGAAGGCATGCTTATTCTACCGTTCATCTAATTTGCCAGATAGAAAATTCACTGTTATGCATTACGGTGATAGCTTTTTGGTGTCTTAGGAAACTGACATGTGGAGAGGAACCCACACCATATTTTCATCATCATCATCTTTCTCCCAACAGTCTAGGGTTAGCTTTTAAACTTTAGATTGGCTAAAGTCAAGTAATCAGCTTCCCATCAAATATCTATCTTCCTCTTTTGTCTGGGCTCTTGGAACAACCATTACACGATGCCCCAAAGGGCAAGGCAGGGTCATGGAGTGGTTGTTGCAAGCAAACTGTGAGCATGAACCATGAAGTCACACAAATGTACTATTATTTGATCAAAAGAGGTTAGGACATGCTCAAGTAATTGGCTGCAAGGAATAGCAGGGAGCCCACCATTTCAAGTTTACCCAAATACCAGTCACATGCCATGATGTGAACACTATCATGGTCAACACTGCACAGTAGCCTAACTGTTGCTCATTATCCAGAAGGGGAAATTTGCGAACATTTTAGGTCTCTAGCATGCGATGTCAGACAAGCTCACTGGGCACAATTAAAATGTCATGGCACTTGACACACAAACTCTTTTATGCTAATGGCTACACAGAAACTTAAATGTAAACTTAATAGAAGACTCTGCCTAGTCACCAAAAGAAAGGGGTAAAAAGGACCAGGCAGTGTCTTCTATCAAGTTTACATTTAAGGTTCTGTGTACAGAGATATACATGTTCTTCCATATCATTGCTTGTTCTGCAGGTTGTCAAGTGTGGAAGATACAGTTTTCATAGTAGAAACTAAAGATATGGGATTCTCTAACTATTATTACTTCTTCTTCTTTTTTGGGTGTAAGTTGAATCTATAGTAGCAGTTGCTTTGGGATTGCTTGGGAAATTGAGATGTGAAAAAGAAAAATATATCTAAATTGGCTTATGAAGCAATCTCATGGTATTGATACACTTGACACTTTTGGGCTAGTGATTGTCTTCTATCAATTCTCCAGCGAAGATTACTTTATACTTTCAAATATGCATGGATCTTTTATTGGTGCCTGCTGTTCTGAAGGTCTGAACGACAAAGATACAGTGGTACAAAAAATAGAAATAAAAATTGATACAGTTATTTTTTTACTATTAGTACAATGAATTATATAGAATATGGAGATAGACTTGTTTCTGTTTTATGAGTCAGAATGCAAGATACAACTTGAAGAGCCCTCTACGATAACTTGTACAGGTAAAGTTTGAAGTGGATAAGTGACAGCTTCCTATCACAGCTAAAAATCTTGAAAATAAAATATAATTCTTAAATCAGAAGTTGCTTGTTTCTTCTAGTCCATCAAAACCACTTCCCAACATTCTGAAATGTGGTTCAATTCATTTGAGTTCCATGCTACAAAGTCAAGTTAGCATTAAGCATTTTATGCACACTGCCTGAACACAAGAGATGGTATCTGATACAAATATACCGCACAATAGATCTATAGTGAGAAAAGCAAACCCCCCCACCCCCAAAAAAAAAAGGGCCAAAAATGTTGGATTTGGAAAATGGAGAAGACCCAAGGCCAATAATTTTGGCATGAAACCAAGTGTGCAGTATTCTCCGATCATGCCCAATCATGTCTACCGGCCGGTATAAACAGGAAATCAGGTTATTCTCACTATTTTCATTAGGTTTCAATGTTGGTCCAGTTCTATTTACATTCTGAAGGTGTTTTCCCTCCATGCTTATTTGGAACAGAAGGATTAGCCAATACCTTGCGATCATACAATTGTGTCATAGGTTGGGTTGATCAACTGCTTCAATGGTATGGTGTCTCAATTGCCATTCAGTTCTGCATGTCCTACGTATATGTAGGAGCATGCATGGGAGTAGACATCATGAAATATGCATGGAAGCCCACCATGTTGGAAGATTTGTGTTATATAATGTAGTGTATAAGGGTATTTTAGTAATTTGTTGTGGTTTCTGTTTGTTTATATACCTTATTGCTTCCTTCAATGAAGTCACAGGAGTTTATTCTCTCAAACCCTCTTTGCAAGTTTCATGTTATCAGAGCCTTCTTGAGATATATGCATCTTCTAATACCTTTGGACATTGAATCCAGATAGTTCTTCCTCCTTTCCTCTGCATCTTTATTGCAAGGCAGTCTTCATTTCCGTTTTTGAACACGCTTGTGAAATGATGCCATCACATGACCATTTCAGATCTGTTTGAAAGAGGTCCCTTGTGATAGATATTAATTTTTAGAGAAATTTTGGTGCTTTCTTCAGAAAATTTCAAGCTTTTTCTGAGGGTGTTTTGAAGGTTATGCTGAAAAAAATGAAGATATTGTTTTCTGATTTGAAGCTCAATCTGAACCTTTATTGCGGTTTTTTGTTGGACATCACAAAGTGTTGAAAGAGGATTACTTTAGCAACATTTTGGACCCAAGATTATTAGTTTTGGAGTTGATTGAATTTGTAGCGTTGGAACCCCTCTAGAGAACCATTATGTTGCTGTTGAGGTATTTGGGATGGCGTCTGTTCCTATTCAAGCTATAAAAGGTTGGATGGAAAAATTACACATTTTGGTCATTTTTAATGCACAATCTTTCACTGGGAAGGAATCTATGGGGGCATATCAATGGATCTATTAAAGAATCCACTTATAATGGAAATGAGTGGAAGGTTAGTGATGCAAAAATTCTCACTTGCATAGCAAATTCCGTTGACACATCCATTGGCGTGCATCTTGCTAAGTTTCGGACTGCCAAGAGACTTGGGAGTTGGGAATACCTGCAAGGGCTATATATGCAGTCCAATTCAGTCAGAGTATTACTTAGAGATCGATGTTTGGACTACTCGACAGTCCAATTCGGACAGAAAGTATCAAGTGGACATCAATATTGTTTCTTGTTCTAGTGCTGAAGCTGAGTATCGTGTTATTGCTCAAACTGCTTTTGAGATTGCTTGGTTTTTGCAGAAATAGATTTAAGAAGAAATCTGTAGAAATGGAAAGGGGAGAGGGAGAGAGGGAGAGAGGGAAGAGAGAGAGAGAGAGGAGGGAGGAGAGAGAGGGAGGGAGGGAGGAGAGAGAGAGAGAGAGAGAGAGAGAGAGAGAGAGAGAGAGAGAGAGAGAGAGGCTAGGGCAACTTGTTGTGTTGTGTATGCTATTCTCTTGACTAACAAGATGGAGCATCGATATTGGTCATGCCCAACATGGAACACACACACACACACAAATTTGAGAGAAACATAGATATATATTAACTTAAGAGAAACATACAATGCTCCACAGGAGTACACAAACACAGTTACATGTACTTCCACATTGCCCCTCAAGCTGGAGCATGGATATCTCAATCATGCCCATCTTGGAACAGATATGAAGAAGATGACGATCAGCATGGGCTATTGCTCCCCTTCAAACACAACATGGCAGCATACAAGATCTTCGATTGTTGATTGTCTATAGAATGTAGCTTAAACTTTCTTCGTTCGTTGAATCTTCTCTTCAAATAGGAGTCCATAACCAAACTCAACAACCATCGAGTCACTAACCCATTATTCGCATGCAAAATCCTCTCACGAATACGTGCAACATTACACAATAAATGAATGAACTACACTCGCAACACTTGAGAGGATACACACACAATGGCACATGAAGACATGTGCAACACATGCAACACCATGTGAGTGAATTACACCCACAACTCCATAAAGGCCTATTGAAAGAAGAAATAATGAACAAAAAAGGGAAGCTCCACTAGTTGAAATCCTCAATGTCAAGTTGGGTCAAGCATTACGTCAAACCGTTTGTGTGCTTAGTACCTCTAAGCATGGAATGAGAGCTCCAACAATACAATCACCATTTTCAACATGATTCTACATCTCATTTAACAGCCTTACAACATTAGAACATGAAGGCAGAAAGAAATTCTAGCGAAACCCCCCCTCCCAAAAAAAGGCCATTGGCACCCATTTTTCACAAAAAAAAATAAATAAAATAAAATTATAGCACACCCATATCTCGACGAAACTTCACAATTCTTACTTCTGGTGATTGCACATGATCAACCATACCTACTCCATGTGAAAATTCTGCCCAAAAAGGCCTTGGAAAAACAACATAGAAAATTGAAATCTGATATTTTTCTGACTTTTCTGTACTATTGTTGAAACACCACAAAAAGCTTGTCCAAAAATCGCAAAAAAAAAATCATCAATAATATTCTTTTAAAATCATTATCTTTCAGATCCCATAATTTTCTGCTTCAAAGGATTGCTTGGTTGTACCTTGCTAATGTCATTTGTACGTATGGATGACGTCAATAGTATGCCCCACCGTTGTCGATTGTGATTAGGTCCACAAACCACATTGATACCAAGTAGAAGTAGATTTAAGAAGAAATCCGTAGAAGAAGTGGAAGAGAAAGGGTGGAGAGACAGGGCGAGGCTAGGGCAACTTGTGCTGTGTATGTTAGTCTCTTGACTAATTCACACACACACACACATATTAACTTGAGTGAAACATACAATGCTCTACCGGAGTACAAAACATACATATACACACAAACACAATTACATGTATTTCCACTGCTTCATTGTCTTCTTACTGATCTTGGAGGTTAGCTCTCTTCTCCCACATCTCTTTACTGTGGTGTGGTAATCACATTGCTATCCAAATTGCTAGCAACCTTGTCTTTCATGAGTAAACCAAATATACTGCAGTCAATTGTCATTTTGTTTGTAATCTATTTCAAGCCGATGTTCTCTCATTCCCTCACATCTCTTAAGCTAGAGACTGTGGACGAAGTCTCTCACTGCAACACACTTTCAACTCTTACTCACCAAACATCATTTGTTGTGGTTTGTATTTGTATATTTTATTGCTTCCTTTAATGATGTAAGAGAAGAGCTCATCTTCTTAACCCTTCCAAGTTTTAGTTTTTAACAACATCTCTTTTACTAATTATTTAGACTACAAATAGGTAGTGGATTTACCTTGTGTGGTTAACAGAGCGTAATTGTTTAAATATTGAGTGGTAATTGCTAAATGTCTACAATTTCAGACTATGCCTCGATTTAAATCAATATTGATATGTTTCTATTCCGAATTGCCTGGTCTTGTTCATGCATATCTGACGTTTCCTCTCTTGATTCATCTACCAGAGTGAGTACAAGCGAGGGGTTAGTGCATGGAACTTTGACATTGAGGATTTGAAAGCACAAGCATCACTGGTATGATTATTATTCCTTTTGAATTCCTCACTATTCAAAAGCTGATATCATTGAGAATTAGCATTCTGGTTTGATGGTTTACTTTGGAATGTTAGTGGCATTGGTTAATTTTCCATGCCTTTCAATAGGTTCAAGATGATGATGATCTGATGGGAATGAAGGAAGAAGATGAAAACATGAGATTATCAGTTAACGATAAGGTTTAATGATTTTTTTCCCTATCTGAAAGTTTTGAAGTTAAAGTTATTCAGTATTACCAATATCCCAAATCCATATGCTACTACTTAGAAAGATTTAATTACATCATTGGAATTGATATGCACACCCACCCATTGATTTTTATATACTTGTTCCCATTTTGGAACAGGTATATGAAAATAAAAGAGGTGGGTGTGAATAGCACAAATGTGCACTATTTCAATTCCCAAAATGGAATTGGGTGTAGGAAATAAAAGATGTGGGTGTGAATAGCACGAATGCGCACTATTTCAATTCACAAAATGGAATTGGGTGTAGGAAATAAAAGAGGTGGGTGTGACTAGTGGGTCGGTCGTACTAGTACAAAGTCCACTGCTTGGACAGTTGCTACACCTTTGAGTATTATGGACTATGGGATAGGGGGGACATCTTCTGCACATTGCATGCCCCTTTGATCGGATAGTTCTAAATCCCAATCAAGTGCCTGCAAGATGGATTGTTATACCAAATCTCTGTCCAAATTGCAGGCTCTTGATATATACTTATGATCATCCGATCAATGTAGCGTGGTACAATCCCTAGTGGTGCCTCCTATCCAATGGTCCTTGTGCATCAAACTTGGGGTTTGCAGTCGACTTCTCACTGACAGTGTAGTGTGAATTCTTTACTCTGGATAAATCTATGCGCACATATACACGTGATATAAGATGGCAGACAAGCTTATGAGATACTTCGTTACTATTGTCAGGATTCGTCTGTTTACGGATCTAGTTTGGGGAAATCAATTTCTACAAATGACATTAATGGCAGGTATGTAATTCTAGGATCTGAGGGTGTACTGTTAGGTTGTGTTTGAGTGGAGGAAAACTAAAATGTTGATTAACAAGGAGTCCTGTGCAAATGGAGTGTGGATCCAACAATAATTCTACTGATTGTTTCAGAGTGTGACTGTTGATGGAAAACCTTGGAAAAGGAAATGAAAATGAGAAAGCACAGTTGCCTTGCTTCCCTTCTTTGCCTCAGAAATCGATTTTCCACCTCTGGTTGACATCGAGTTATCCAGTGATTTTGTTTTTCAGATTTATTTTCTTTAAAAAAAGGAAATGAGTTCCACATTGTTTAATTTTCCACAAACAGGGAACACAAGGATTCCTTGGAAATTGTTTTCACTTCCAAGGTATTAAACATTCCCAAAAACCAGCTTAATTGCCAACTCACTCAGAAACCAAAGATTGAATAACGATTATATCCAGTTCCTTGATCACAGTTTCTGTTGATTTTGATATGCCTGCTTGATATGCAACTTATTTTTGTGGATATTGTGACAACATTTCATAAACCTTTTCTGAATCAGCCAGACTTAGAACTGATTTGTTACTTTTCAAATATTATAACTAGGAATTCACTGTGGAATTCTCTTCTTGGATATGTAATATACTTTGTTGGAGCCGTGGGGTGTGGACATCATTCTTCTTGCATATTTTTCTATAATATGTATCTAACTAGAAAAAAAATTTTATGTTTCTTGCAGGGGAAATAGCAGTGGTGCTGAATGGTCTGAAGCGAGGTGCTTGATTGGTAAAGGAGAAATTTTGGAAACCGAATTGGTGGATTCCATCAACCAAGAAAAATTCGACAGACATAAGAAAGATGGATCAAGCGATGGGCCAATGTCTTCAACCTCAGAACGGGACATGGGACAAGTCCGCCCTAAAACTCAAGTAGGAAAAACATTCCAAACTCAGAGTGGACCACTTGTACCTTCTAGCGTGCTTAGTCATTCTTTGTCAGAACGGGAGCGCATCCCTGAAAGGTATGTTTTTCTTTCCTTGTACCCTTCAATTGAACGTCATGTGTTTCTATTCAATTCTTCAATTACATTTGGATCAAAAGAAAAGAAAAAGAGTGCATGGCTTCAGGTTAATCCAGTAAGTGGGTAAGGAACACGGTTTAGTGATACTAGTTATTTTGGTTAGATACTCTAAACATTGATATGGGGCTTTACGAGATAATGTTCAAAGAACTGATGTTTGTTTGTTGATACAGCTGTAAAATCCCATAATAATGATGGAAGGAGCTATGCTATTGAAAAGTTTCTTTGTTTTCCATTTTGATGCATTTCGTATGACTTTTGGTGTCCTCTCCCAAAACTTTTCTTGTCATGACTAGAACTTGCCTATTAAAATCTAGATACATTGCTTTTATGGTAGATCCAGTGTTCGTTGTATCAGTACGATTACATGCATCGCTGGCTGGGGAATGGGATATGGAAACATGTATCGATTTCGCCGATATCATCGCTGATACTCGAAAATGTATTGCTGACTGAGGGAAACATTGGGAGAACATAAGGAAATTGTGGAATCTCTCGATGAAACTTCAGGAGATGCTAAAATACACATGTTTGCATATTTTGGAATCAAATCATTGTAAAAAAGACGCATACTTACTAAAAGCATGTAACATTGACTCGCGGAAACATTAGAGACACATGGGGAAAATGGTGGAATTTTGCAATGATATTTCAGGAGGTGCTAAAATACACGTATTTGCATATTTAAAAATCAATTGAGAATAAAATAATAGCGAAAAATACGCATTTTAAAGAATCAAATAATAAGTTTCCTTTTAATAGGGCCTAAAAGCATGCATCATTGACCCAGGGAAACATTGGAGAGCACATGGGGAAAATGGTGGATCCATCCATCCATGCATGCATACACAAATATGCACACACACACACACACACACACACACACACACACACGCACACACACATCCAACCATCCATCCATTCATGCATACATACGTACATCCATCCATGATCCATCCATGTATGCATACATATACACATACAAGCATGCATTTCATTATACAACCATGCACCTATAAAAAAAATTTTGAAATGAATTATTTAATAAACCAATTTTTAGCAATATTATCAAAATATCGTTGATACATTGGCCGTACAAGCGGTGCCTGGAATTTACATATTCGAAAATATTAGTGATACCTTGACAATATTGATACATTGGTGGCACAACCGCTCAAACATAGGCACTTTCAATCTAAGTACGAGAACACAAACAAAGTAGAAGACAACAATTCTAGAATTTTGATTCAATTCAAGCCTTCTTATAACTCATGCCAAGCCCTTATATAAACTTTGAGATGTACATATAGGGAAGATTTATAATGTCATTGACAACTAATGACTTGTTATAAAAATAGAAAAGTAATAAAAGAGATGTATAAGGGATAAAAATGCAATTGAGAAGTTTGACTAATTGATTATTGGATAACTAGTTGCCTGATCAGGAGGCTTGGGCCCTTTTATTGATGGGCCAGTTGCAGGGCTTGGGTTGGGCCCATGGATCTTGGGAAAGCCCTTTTATTGATGCGGAACCTATGTGATGTGGGGCTCACAAGGGGGTTCAGCCGAGGTCCTAACCCATGAGATGTGGGCCTAGGCTATGAGATAAAGGGATTGATTTGCCACACTCTATTAGTTCAAGCTTTTAGAGCAAGTGGTTAGTTGTCCTGCGTCAAAGTGGTATCAGAGCAGGAGATCTTATGTTCGAGACTCCTCACCGGGGGTGATTAATGTAAGGGCATTTTCACACCGGGCTTAGGGGCACACTTATGGTGGGCGGCATGTGTGAGGCAGGTGGCTCATGTGAGGCAGGCCCTACCTATGTGAGGCGGGTGGCTCATGTGATGCGGAACCCATGTGATGTGGGGCCCACGAGGGGGGTTTATCCAAAGACCTAACCCATGAGATGTGGGGCATGGGCTATGAGATAAAGGGATTGATTTGCCTCGCTCTATCAGGTCGAGCTTTTAGAGCAAGTGGTTAGTTGTCCTGCGTCAACAAGTCTTTTATGTTCTCATTGATGACAACCAAAGGAATGCGTTCCTTATTTAGTTGTACTTGTAGGACAGCTATCATGTTTTATGCTTTATTGATATGGGCTTTGCATCCACGGGTTATGGAAATACTATTTCCTCTGCGGCTCTACTTTTATAGGTGTCATGTATAGGGCAGAAACTATTTTTCATGCATCAAAGCATAGATTTAATGTGTTTTCTTGGTTTGTCGTTGTTATTAGGTGTGAAAGTGACAACAAACCAGCAGCTGAGAAATATAAGCGTAATCCACGGAAAGCACCAAGCTTTAGTGGTCCTTTAAGGCTTCCAACCCGAGCTTCTTTAAACAGTCTATCAGCTCCAATAAGGTCTTCAGGAGGTAATAATACTGTTAGATTTATATTGAACTAATTGCCCTTTTCACATGTTGTTAAAAAATTGTAAGCATAAGAATTAATCATCGTGACACAAACCCTGCTTTGTCTATGAGCCCAAGTTGCAGGGCTAAGGAAACCCTGCATTGTTAATCCTCCCTTCTGTAGGTTTCAGAGATTCTTTGGAAGATAAGCCAAAGGCTAATGTGGTACAAGTAAAAGGCCGGTTCTCTGTGACATCTGAAACTGTGGAACTTGCAAAGGTAAATTTCTGACCTTATATCTTTGTTCTAAATTCAATAACCTCTACTGAAGAGAAATATGGAATGTAGGATCCAGTATGTACAGGTTCACGAAGATCTACTCAGGTCAGTTGTAAATGTCAGGAATTACATTTCACAAAGAAATTTTCATCATTGAAATTGTTTAGTTCCTTTTTTCACATTTAGCACTATTACATGTTTCAGGTTTCTCCTCTAAGAAAATCTGCAAGCGTTGGTGATTGGCTAGTCGATTCTCGACAAGTGGTATGTATAGTCACCTGATTATTTTCTTCTTTGATCTCTTCCACATGACATATTGGTTCTGGGTCTCATAGAGCATGAAACATGTTCTCTGTTCAGAGGATTGCCCTTACAGTCTTACATCTTCAAACTCTTATTGGTGAAACAGGAGAAACGAAATTAAGTATCAGTTCAAAAGAACAACATGGAAAAGGGCACCCGAAGGACTGCCTGGTGTGCCTGAGGATAAAAAACTTAGAATAATAGTGTATTGTCCAAGCCAGAAACTGAAAATTTTGGGATGATAAGTTGAATGTTTATTTTAGTTGAAAGAAGTTGAAATCAAAATCAGAAATATATTGGAAGAGTAAAGTGAAAACAAGTATAAAAAAGTGTGCATGTGTGCATGTGTTTCATATCCACTAGTCCTACTAACATATGGGAATCCCATACTCCTGTGAAAAAAAGAGGTTGAAACTATGAAAATACGATCATGCACTGTGACCATCACAATCAAGATCGTCACCTTTGTTCATGTCAAGTTTACTAAAAAACTGTAACAAATACAAAGTGTCCAGTTTGAACTGAAGTTTCATATCCAATTTGGTTCATACATGTGTTCCTGTTTGTGATGGTTATGTGCTATGGACAGGTCTCTGTGCCACATTCATGCACCAAAGTGTAAGCAAAAGGTTCCCAAATGTTATGAAATATATTTTCAGTAGTGTTGTAGGTACTGAAAGGGATTCAGGACCTCGAGATACTCAAATTTTGTCCATTAAGTATGATAATAAAAACAATTGGATCGGAAAACCAACAATAGTTTTGGTTATAGAAAGATGGAGATGATTAAGATCAGAATCATCATACACCTCTAATTAATAATAGACAGATTTCAGGGGCAAAATCATCAATTTACTACAAAGAAGAAGGGTGTTACCAATAAAAAAGGGATTAGGTTCAACTGGTTAAATTTGCCTGAGTTTAAGAGGTAGTGAAATTTTTTGGAAGGGGACTTTAGATGAAATTAGTTGAAAGGTGAACACTGTGGATCTCATGGTAGTTGATACTACACAGAAATATCGTTATAAAGTACTTCTGAACGTACTGCCATACCCTTAATGGTCACTTCTAGTTCTAGGGCCTGTTTGGATACGTGGAATCCAAGTAAAGAAATGAAAAGGATATCTAATGATGATTTCCATGAGCACCATTTAAACATGGATTCCAATTTTAGAGTTCTTGTTTGGATAGCAAGTGGAAATATCATATTCCTCTCACAACAGCCGTCTGTTTCTTGTTCCAAGAATTCAAAGTATGTTAAGTGTAATAATTGCTTGGTGGAATCCATCTTTTTCTTTGCTGTCCAAACAACCAAAGTGGTCACGTCAGAGGAAGACCCTTCTCCTTCTCCATTGTTTGGCATGGAATCCATAGAATCCAAACATGGCCTTAGGTTCTAGTGAGTTTTAGATGTTTGTCCCCAATAAAATTAACTTCTCGACAATGTGCATTGGATCCTTGTTTCTCAGTAATTAATATGAACTGTACACTGGGATTTTGTTGCACTAGTAAATAAAAATAATATTCTCATCATTTCTTTCTTACAATTATTACTTTTTATATATAATTTAATCAATGCTGCATTTCTTTGACTGTTTGCTCAGCCTAACAGTCTGTCACCCAAGGAAGTCAGCAACAGTGCAATACCTGCATCAATTCTCATGCCTCACCTTCAGAACCTTTTTCATCAGACTGCATTACAACAAGTACTGTGGACTGATTTAGATTTCTCTGGGAAAATATCCCATTTTTATAACATTCTTCCTATTCATCATCTTATACTTAGACATTCTTTTAACTTTCAGGATCTCATCGTGAATCTGTTGAATAGCTTGCAACAAACTGAGATAGTGGATGGTGAGCTGAAATCCCTTTTATTGTGGCAGTTCTGTACCAATTCACAAGATAGCTTTTGCAGAAATTCCTATTGTAATACTTAAATTACGATTCAGGTTTTCAAACTGAGAAGTTGACTCAACAAACACGCAACTCAGAGAATGATACATCAGTTAGTACATCATTCCTATCCTTCTTTCACCCTTTTCATTTCCTCAGTAGTGTGGCCATTCTTCTGAAAACACTTTCTCATGTTCTTTGTGCCTGAACTGTACTGTGGCCAGTCTTGTGATGAGGTTTTCTCATGTTTGCGAAAGGAACTGATACTGCAAGAAAATTAGAAAATCTATTAGGGAATTTAGTGACTAATGCTTTGGTTTCCTAGGAATGTAACGGGTTAATTTTCTTTTGTTGTTTGTTTTTCTGGGCTGGGGGTTAGTACTGGGTGGGGCTGTGTAGTTATGCGAATGAGTCGTTGCCGTGGTTAGTTTCCAAGAGCCTGGATAAAAATGGGAGGTTAATGAGAGCCAGTCATAGATTTTTGCTGATATATCTTAAAAGCCAACCCCGAATTGCTAGAAAGCTCACCATCATCATCTAAGCCTTATACCAATTAATTGGGGTTGGCTACATGAATCTTGTTCTACCATTCCACTCTATCAAGGGCCAAACCTTTAGTTAGACCATAGACTGTCTTTTCTTACTACCTCCATCCATGTCCTTTTGGGCATTCCCCTTGTCCTTTTGGAGCCTTCAACTTGTACCAACTCACTCCTAACCAGCACAGTTCTCAGTCTCTATTGCACATGACCAAACCATCTAAGTCTACTTTCCCTCATCTTATTACCTATCGGTACTACCAGGTTCCCTCAAATGCATTAATTTCTAATGCTAACCTCCTTGATGTGGACATCGATGGTTCACCCTTTAAAGTCAAAGGAGGAGGCGTCGCCGATAGAGTAACAGAGCGAAGGAGTTGATGTGGATGGACGTTGGGGTCCATCGGACCCAATTTCTGACGCGCTACGAGTGTAGGAGCGACATGACTGCACCCCAACGATAGGTCCATGGGTTGGATTTCACACCCTACCACGCGAGTGTTTTAGTTTTAGACATTTTTTGTTCTTTTTACTTGTTTCAGAGGCTTTATTGCATTTTCTTTACTTTTTCATCTTTTTGTTATTTTTCTTATTTTTAGGGGCTTTAGTGCACTTTTACTTTTTCCATAGCTTATATATACATTGTGAGAAACCCTATTTTTATTATTATTGAATGAATAGAAATTCGTATCTTTTCTTCTTTATTCAAGAGATTAGGGTTTCAGGATTGGTCCTTGGGTATTGAAGATTCCACCCCGATTTCAAGTTTCCTTCTTTCTAGATCTTCGAGGTGCAGAAAAAGGTAAGAATCATCATCCTTCTTTTCTTTTGACGACAAAGGACCTATACTTTCTGCATCTCGAACCCTTCATTCTCCACCCATTTCGTTCCTATTTGGATATCCCCCTTCTAGTTTGAACGGAAAAGAGTGATTGTTAGTGAGTAGAATCAGATCCAAACTTGACCATCGACTGACTTATGATAGATCTGGGATATCCTCATATCCCTAGGTCTTGTCTTTTTATTGTTTACATGATTTTATGCTAAGGGGCATGATCCTGACAGAATGACCTCATCTTTATGTTGAGATTTACCTAATCCATTTGATTGAAAAGGGTTAGTTGATTCGTGTATTTATTTGAACATTTTTTAACTTGATTATACATTCATCTAGGATAAGCTCGACCCATGTACCGACTCTGCGAAGGGGACATATTTTGTTGAGTTTAATTAGTCCTTTTTTTCCCTAGGTTTTGTGGAGTCCCCATATAGATCTAGGCCATATAGGGTAGTTGTATTGCATTGGTATAATCGTTTTTACCCTTTCTCATACATAGATATAAGACTATTCACTTGTCGTTCCTAGTATATGCTCATGCGCACTGGTCGTGGATTCGGTCTCCATTACACCATGGACTCCGATCAATTTGCCAGGGCTATGGAGGGCCTAACTAAGAGAATGGATCAACTGTTTCGAACCTTGAGAGGTGATATCATGCAACAGTTTGCTCATCAGGATTGTAGGTTTACGCGTTTAGAGGAGAGAGTCGTGCGTGTAGAGGCTGGAATTCCAACCGCCACTGTAGGCGGAGCCCAGGTGACTCCCGACACGAGGTTGTCAATAAGTCACAAGTTATGGGCCCTGATCCGCCTAGGGATGGTTTGGGCATAGGCCAGTCCCATGGGCTTGGCAACAAGCACGATGGGGTATATCCATTACCACCCACACACAATTGTAATCCTGTTCTTCCCGCCCAATGGGAGGCCATCATGGGGTGCGTCATCAGCACCCCCAAGGATATCATGAGCACGAGGACCCTGTTGTTAGGGTCATGAAGGGCATCAAGGTTGACGCTCTTAGGATCCTTACTCTTGCTCGGGTGGTAGACTCTCAGGAGTTTCAACACTCAGTGAAGGGTTCGAGTATCCATAGGTGGTGAAATTCCACTAGCGTGAGTGTGTGGGGTGTGTGCGCGTGTGTAAAAAAAAAAAATTTAAAGGTTGACGCTCCCAGTTTTGATGGGAGATTGGACCCCAAAGTTTTTTCCGACTGGTTAACAGACATGGACTTCTTTGAGTGGCACAGTCTATAAGACCCACGATGAGTCGGTTTTGCCAAGATGAAATTGGTAGGCCATGCAAAACTATATTGTGGAAATGTGAAGCATCGCCGTGAGCGATCTGGAGAGGGGCCAGTTCTTTTTGGATTGAGATGAAAGAGTTGTTACGAGAGAAGTATGTTCCCCTTTCTTACAGGCAAAGGCTATTGGATCAATGACACATTTTGTGCCAAGGATCCATGATGGTGACAGAATACATCGCCAAGTTTGATGAATATATGCTGAGGTGCGATGTGAACGAGAACCCTGCTATGGTTCTCCTGTTTCCCTATGGGCCTCAGCCTGAGCTTCAGCAGGTGCTCACGCTTCACATGGTCACCAGTCTGGAACATGCTTACCAAGTGGTGCAAAAACTGGAGCACTGTGTGCTCCAGTCCAATGTGAGGGGAATTGATTATTGACCTACTACGCCTAGAGTAGCTCCGTAGGGAGCGAGACCCCAAGTCAGAATTTAACCCAGAGCTCAACCTGACACCTAACTAGTCAACAGAAATCGAAGTAACAATATGACTGGACCAAGTACTAGGCCCGCGATGCCAGGGCAATACTACTGCTGTGGTGGCATGGGTCACATTGCTGCTGAGTGTTCAAATAAGGGTATGCGCATTGCCTTTGTTTATAAACACCCCACAGAAGAAGAAGTGGCAGATAAAGTTGATGGTGATCAGGATGATGAGGAGATCATTATACCCTCTCTTGAACCGGCTAGTGATGCTAAGGATGATATTGTGGCTATCCTACTTGCAATGGTGAGGTGCGCCTTGACCCAGATGAAGGAAAGCGAAGATTGGCGCAGAACCACCATTTTCCACACTTATACCAAGTGCGAAGAAAAGAGTTGCGAAGTGATTATGGATAGCGGGAGCTGTGAGAATGTAGTTTCCCTAATTACTTTGAGTCGCCTAGGGTTGAAATTAGTCCCTCACCCCAATCCATACAAAGTTTCTTGGGTGGATGCGACATCCCTCTCTGTGACCCAGCGATGCCTTGTTCCAATTGAGTTTGGACCATACAAGGACAAGTTGTGGTGTATTGTGGTCACAATAGACGTTGGTCATATCATCTTGGGAAGGCCATGGTTCTATGACAAAGATGTCATAATATTCTAGCGTACAAATAATTGTGTATTTAAGCATGAAGGAAATAAGTTTGTCTTGAGCCCGCTCCCTCCCAAATTGTCAACAGGAGCGAAAGATATTGCCCCAGGCGGTCCTAAGAGTCAAAGGGCGCCTCAGTCAAAGTCTCTCCACATCATAGATGCTAAGGAGTTTGAGAGAGACCAAGGCGGGGACTATGGCGTACGGCTTACTGGCTAGGGAGAGTACACCTGAGGTTGTTATAGGGATACCTCAAGAGGCTCGTCCGGTCCTAAAGGAGTTTCGGGATGTCTTCCCTGAGGACCTTCTAGACGAGCTTCCACCGATACGAGACATTCAACATGCGATAGATCTCGTCCCAAGGGCAACCCTTACAAACCTCCCTCACTATAGAATGAACCATACTGAGCATGCTGAGTTGAAGAGGTAGGTGGATGAATTGCTTAAAAATGGATTCATTCGTGAGAGTCTGAACCCGTGCGCCGTACTCGCGCTTCTTACACCCAAGAAAGACGGCACGTGGCGCATGTGTGTTGATAGTAGAGTTATAAACAAGATCACTGTCAAGTATCGGTTTCCCATCCCGAGGCTCGATGACATGCTCGACATAATGGTCACCTTTACTATCTTTTCGAAAATTGACCTCAAGAGTGGTTATCGCCAAATATGTGTTCGCTCGGGAGATTAATGGAAAATTTCCTTCAAGGCAAATGATGGGTTGTACAAGTGGCTGGTTATGCCCTTTGGGTTAACCAATGCCCCAAGTACGTTTATGAGGGTGATAACCCAGGTGTTGTGACCCTTTATAGGCAAGTTTTTAGTTGTGTACTTTGATGATATCTTCATCTATAGTACGTCCCCTAGCCAACACATCGAGCACTTGAGGCAAGTCTGTAACACCTTGCGTGCAGAAAAGCTCTATGCAAACCTCAAGAAGTGTTCCTTCTTGACCTCCCGTGTTATCTTCCTAGGGTTCGTTGTATCGTTAGAGGGTATGTATGCAGACCCTAAGAAAGTCAAGGCCATTGTCAATTGGCCTAAGCCGCGTACCATACACGACGTGCGAAACTTTCATGACCTAGCTACGTTTTATCGGCGATTCATCCGTGGATTTAACTCGATTATGGCTCCCATCACAAATTACATATGAAAATGGGAGTTTCAATGGACTAAAGCCGCGGCACGGGCTTTCTCAGAAATTAAGAAAAAGATGACGTAAGCGCCAGTCATGCGTCTACCTGACTTTACCAAAGCCTTTGAGGTAGCATGTGACGTGTCAGGAATTGCCATAGGCGGAGTGTTAAGCCAAGAGGGACATCCTGTGGCTTTTTTAAGTGAGAAGCTGAACGAGGCTAAACAACGCTACTCCACTTATGACAAGGAGTTCTATGCGGTTGTGCAATCATTGCACCATTGGCGGCATTATTTATTACTACAAGAATTCGTCCTGTTCTCTGATCCTAAGGCCTTGAAATATTTGAGCTCTCAAAAGAAGTTGAGCCCTAGGCATGCCAAGTGGGCACAATTTCTTCAAGAGTACACGTTTGTGCTTAAGCACAAGGCCGAAAAAAAAAATAAGGTTGCTGACACGCTTAGCCATCGTATCATGACACTGCGGTCCATGAGTATTGAAGTTATAGGCTTTGAGCAAGTCAAGGGTGAGTACTCAAATTGTCCTGATTTTGGGATCATTTATGCGTTATTGTCTAGTGACCCACCCTCGAGGAGTGCAGAGTTCGTCTTTTCAGATGGATATCTTTTTAGAGGAGACAAGCTCTGTATCTCACGCACATCCCTCTGCGATTTTCTAGTTTGGGAGCTGCATCCTAAAATGATGACAGATTACTTTGGTCGAGATAAAACAGTCACCCTTGTGTCTGATCGTTTCTATTGGCATGGGGCATGTGGTTAAGATTGTAGGACAGTGTCGGACATGTCAACTGGCGAAGCAGAGGAAGCAAAATACAGGTTTATATACTCCTTTGTCAGTTCCACATGCCCCATGACAAGATGTCAATATGGACTTCGTGCTTGGGCTTCCCAAGACTATTCGTAAGCACAACTCCATACTTGTGGTTGTTGATTGATTTTCTAAGACGGCCCATTTCATACCTTGTTATAAGACCTCAGATGCCTCCCACATTGCTAAGTTATTCACTTATTCTTTTAGGAGGTTGTGCAACTCCATGGAGTACCTAGATCCATCATGTTTGACAGAAATACTAGGTTCACTAGTTATTTTTGGAAGACTCTCTGGCATCTTTTGGGTATGAGGCTTCAGTTTTCTTCAGCATATCATCCCCAGTCAGATGGTCAAACAGAGGTAGTGAACCGTAGTTTAGGGAATTTGTTAAGATGTCTAGTTGGAGACCACCATAGGACCTAGGACACTGTTCTTCCCACAACAGAGTTTGCGTATAATTCTTCAGTGAACAGGTCCACAGGAATGAGCCCGTTTGAAATTTTTTCAAGTCTTAGACCCTGAGCCCACATAGATTTGATCCCCATGGCTACCCCACAGCGTCCTTTAGAGTTAGGATAGGCCTTCGCCCAGCAGATACATGCATTGCATAGTGAGATCAGGAGGAAGATTAATTCAAGTAATGAACATTATAAACTTTCTGCTGACACTCATAGGAGATTTATGGAATTTCAACCTGGAGATGATGTCATGGTTCGTATTAGGTCTGATCGGTTTCTACTTGGATCCGTGAAGAAGCTTCATGCCCGTAGCATAGGCCCACATAAAATTGTGAAAAAGGTTGGGGTCTAATGCTTATGTTGTTGATATCCTTGCTATCATGGGTATCTGTTTCACATTTAATGTGGAAGATCTAGTTCCCTTTCATGAGTCATTACCTTTATCCACTAGGTCCCATGTTTCTTCCCAGACCCCCCTATATATGGACCTTGGCCACAGCCTGATCTTCCTATACCCATCTTACCTTCTCTTCCACCTGCACCAAGAAGAGACGAGATAGAGGAAATTTTGGACTCAGGAGCTGTTTCCACTCGCTCCGGGGGTTTCCAGAAATTCCTAGTCAAATGGAGGAACAGGCCCATTACAGATAACTCTTGGATCACAGAGGCAAAACTGCAGCGCATCGACATCGATTTGCTCAAGAGACACAAGAGTTCACTTTCGTCAGTGGTGAATTCTTCCTACTCGGGGAGAATTGATGTGGATATCAATGATGCACCCTTTAGAGTATACCAAAGGAGGAGGCATCGCCGATAGAGTACTGGAGCGGAGGAGTTGATGTGGATGAACGCTAAGTCCATTGGACCACTTTCTGACACTCTACGAGTGCAGGAGCGGCATGACTACATTCTGACCATAGATCCATGGGTCGGATTTCACACCCTACCACACGGGTGTTTTAGTTTTAGACGTTTTTTTCTTTTTTCTTGTTTCAGGGGCTTTCTTGCACTTTCTTTATTTTTTTCGTCTTTTCGTTATTTTTCTTGTTTTCAGAGGCTTTAGTGTACTTTTACTTTTTCCATAGCTTATATATACGTTTTGAGAAACCCTATTTTCATTATTATCGAATGAATAGAAATTCGTATCTTTTCTTCCTCTTTATTCAAAAGATTAGGGTTTCAAGATTGGCCCTTAGTTGTTGAGGATTCCACCCCGATTTCAGATTTCTTTCTTTCTAGATATTCGAGGTGTAAGAAAAGGTAAGAATCATTATCCTTCTTTTCTTTTAACGACAAAGGACCCGTACTTTCTTAATCTAGAACCCTTCATTCTTCACCCCTTTTGTTCCTCTCTGAATATCCCCCTTCTAGTTTCAACGGAAAAAAAGGGTGGTTAGTCAGTAGAATCAGATCCAAACTTAACCGTGGACTGACTTATGCTAGATCTGGGATATCCTCATATCCCTAGGTCCTCCATTTTTACTGTTTACATGATTTTATGCTAAGAGGCATGATCCGGACGGAATGACCTCATCTTTGTGTTGAGATTTACCTAATCCCTTTGATTGAAAAGGGTTAGTTGATTCATATATTTATTTAAACATTCTTTAACCTAATTATACATGCATCTAGGATTAGGTTATCACATGTCCCTGCATCACTCCTCATCTTAAGACTCATCCATCTCAAGTCAACATACTCATTTCAGCTACACTCATCCTATGAACATGTTGTTCTTTAAGAGTTGTTATTATTATTATTATTATTATTATTATTATTATTATTTTTTCTTTTCTTTTTTTTTTTTTTCTTTTTTTTTTTTTTTTTTTTAATAGAGGCAACACTACCAGAGATTGAACCCCGCACATGCTATACTGTAACTACCAGCTCATCTAACAAGCAGGAGACCGAATAAGTGTGATTTTTGGTCTATGTATCACACATGACACTCTACCAGAGTATCAAAGTATTCTCTATTTAAAGAGGGGGAGTTGTATGATACCTTGGCATCGTATAACACTTGATACGCATGCACTTAAATTGTACACATGTTATATATTAACTCAAACTGAACCAATTAAATTGTGGAACCCACTGTCGCTAAGTCACGGTCCCAAAATCAGATTGTTTGAACAATCCCGACCTTTGATTCGTGGACACTTATTCTTGAAACAAGACCACTGGATATTTTTCATTCTTATCTGTCCAGTAAATGTCCACCAATCTCATCGTCAGATGAGGAAATAAACCTAATTTTTAAGTTATGAGACATAATTTGGACAATTTAATTTCAATTACTTGTACGCTGCATATGTAACTTTTGAAAATAATCAATTCATTGTGTTTTCATTCATGTCTTCTATGATTTATAAATTATATGAACTAATGTTTAATGTAGTTGCATCACTTCTATTAGACAGCGCATAGTTTAGGACCCTGTACAAATGAAACTTATTATGTGTACTTTTTTGTGATCTTTTGAGTTTTAAGTACATAACGATGTTCTTTTTCATCTCCCCCGAAGTTTCACTGAAAAATTCAACCAATTTCCCATTGTTTCCCAAAAATAGTGATAAATTATGTGATACGTGCGATATTTCGTATGAGATACCCGATATGTTTCTGTATCCCAAGGGTGCGATGCATGCGTTGATACCAATGCTGAAAACACTAGCGAGGGATTGTTACCGGGAAAACAAATCCAAGGCATATAAACTTATTGGAGTTGAAGATGTGAATGATGAGAGGTGAAAAAGGAGCTATAGCAACAACTTACTATTCTCAACAGTCGTATGCATCTGCAAGGAAGTTTGATTAATATGGTTGAGCATGTTGACATCTCTGGTATCCACTCTCAAGTTAATAACAGGACCAGTTTTACTAATTCTTTTTTGGTTTTGCTTTATTTCCTTTATTTCCTTTTTATTTTTAAAGGCTCTGTACTTTTATCTTTGATGCATCTCCAATGTGACACTTTGTTTACTTATAAATTAATCTTTTTCATATATGTGATGCATTTTTCATCAGTGCTATATTGTCTTCCAATGGGAATTTGCTTGGGAGTTTGATAGAAAGGACTACTTGGCATCTTTTCCTTTTCTCTTGGGTCTTTTGCTTTCATGTTACCATGCCCATTTGTATTTGTGCTGCTTAATGGTTTATTTATCTAAATAATTGTTAATGCGTCAATAATAAATGTGCTGCTTAGCCAATCATTTGATCGGATCTTTACAATATCTTATTAAATTAATGATTGTATTGTCTTGTTATATAAAAATAAAAATCCTTGGGTCATTTTTTGACAGACTGAGAGCACAAGCTCAGAGAGAGAGCGGTTGTTACTTATCAAGATCTCGGAGTTACAAGCCAGGTTGGTCATCTTCATGTAAATCAAGTAATTTGACAGGCAACCTTGATGGTTTGACGGTTTGTTCTCGTGCTTATAGTATTGCTTGACACTTGAATTTTCTTGGGCAAAAGAGAATACAGTTTTTATTAGAGAAATCAAATGTGAAGTGATTCTAATACCATTTCCTGCAGGATGACCAATCTAACTGATGAATTGAGTGCAGCAAAGCAGAAGCACATACAGGTGAGATAGAGATGGCAATCCACCTAGTTATTCTTTTCCTGAGAGTGACTTTCCCTGTTTGAATTTCCAATATACGTAGAATACTATTGATTCTTAATGTGTTAATTTCACCCGCAACTTTTATGATAGATAGCTCTACTTTTACAAAAGTAACTACCTTTGTCCATATACTTGGGGGGAACCATTTGTAGGGTTATTTTGAGTCTCAGCGATGATTTGAGAACTCTCATATTAGGTTTAGAAAGAGTGAGCGATGTTGACTGTGCAAGAGTGAGAGATGTTGCCTCGCATGCATTCGGTGATAGGTGCAATGATGGTGCCGAAATTCCAGATAAATCTTTGGTAAAATGTCGTCAAGTCGTGGAAAAAATGAACCTCTAAAAGGGTTCATAGGGTTGGCTACTCTGCAATGGCCTTGATTTTCTTGTGATCAACCTTTATCCCTTCTGCAGACACAATATACCCAAAAAACACAACATATAGACAAGAAATGAACACCTTTTCAAGTTAACAAATAGTGACTCCCTCCACACTACATAACATATTTGTCGTAAATGATCTAGGTGAACAGATGAACAGGACTAAAAATATGAATATCATTTAAATAGACAACTATGAACTTTCCCATAAAGGGGTGGAATACCTCTGTCATCAGCCTCGTGAAAGTGCTTGGCGCATTTGATTGGCTGAATGGCATGATGAGCCACTCGTACAACCTGTTTCGAGTCTTAAATGCAGTTTTCCACTCGTCCTTGGGCTGAATACATATCTGATAATATCCACTCCTTAGGTCAAATCTTTCAAAAGACCTTTACTCTCTGCACCATTTCCAGCACATCTCCAAGTGAGAAATAGTAAACCGGTACTTGATAGTAATCTAGTTGATCGCATGACTATCCATGCACATCTTCCAAGATTCATCTTTCTCAAGGGTTAATAATGCGTGAACAACACATTGTGACATGCTTTCCTTAGTTAAACCCTTTTGTAGCAACTCAATAACCTATCTGTGGAGCTCGGCATGTTCAGCCAGACTCATCTGGTAGTGTGTAAGATTTAGTAGACTGGAATCTGGCACTAAAATATGTTATGTTGAATGTTCCTCATAGGAGGAAGTCCAACTGGGAGTTCTTCTGGTACTAAGTCTTCATATTCATAAAGGAGCTCTTGTATAGGAGGCGAAATATCTGACTGCTTCGTGTTTTCTTTAGCAACTAAAATATAATTAATGCCAGTCTCATTGCTTTCTTCTTTAAACTTCTACACACTGAGTGACTTTTGACCCTCCTCTTTATCAGATTTGGGTATTGGAAGATGTTTTATTTTGTGCAATGTGATACTAACACCATCCTCGACAAAAGAATAGGTGTTAGGCCCGAGTCAAATGCACCATATCTTGGTCCCACAATCATGCTCTCTAATAAAATGTGGTATGCATTCATGAGGATCATTTCACACCACACCTCATCCTTGTACTTGGATCCAATAGTGAAAGAAACTAAGCCCTTGGAGTGAACAAAAATTTCTCCCATTTCTTGAACCAATGAATTTGATATGGTCGTGGATAGTTTTAATTTACCCATTATTTATTGTAAGACAGTGTTCTCATTGCTCCCCTTGTCTACCAAAATTGTGCATATCTTCCCACAAGAAGTACAAGTGGCACGGAAGATATTATGTCACAACCATCGCCCCTCATCAACCACCCAAGGCATTGATAGTATAGTCCGTTGGATAACCAACAACTCTCCCCTATCACTATACACATCTGTTGTATCTTCCCTAACATGCACCTTATCCTTATGCGCATGTTATTCATGTTCTTCATCAACTTCAACTTTCGTTTGAATGTGATCGGGAGTGTCTTCAACATATTCTCTTGAAACAAATTTACTTGTGGACTAATGTTCAAGACAGTAAAAAAGAACAATGTCCTTATTGCCCACACTTGAAGCACGTGAAAGTAGTGTTGCTTTGTCCCATTTTGGGTGCACTAACCTCTCGTCCACAACCACCTCCCCTCAGATTGGGGCTTGGCTTCATTGTTGGATGTTGGCCCATCGTCTCTCAGCTTGTGGGAGGCCCTGCATGTGCCTTATGTGAGAAGTTAGCACGATACCCCATTGTCAATGACGGCTCTTATGTGGCGCCAAATCATTTCTCAAGTCCCCAATTAATTATCTTCTCAGCTTTCAATGCAAGTGTATATGTATCAGACATTTTAAATATATTTTTAAAAGGCAATTCATTTCTGATATCCGGTTTAAGGCCTTCAAGATATTTTGAAATCTTTTGGTCTTTATACTTCCGAAACTTTGCCCGTAATGCCAATGTACGGAACTCCTTGGTGTATTCATTTACAGACTTGTCCCTTGGAGTAGATTATGACATATTTGATAGAGGTCGTGTGCATAAGTTGCGGATAGGAACTTCCTTTTTAATTTCCTTTTCATCTTTTCCTAAGAATTTATTTTCTCCTTACCTTGACAGATTCGTTCGGCTTGGAGATCATCCTACCATGCTAACACATGACCAGAAAACTTCATCGTCCTCAACTTCACCTTCTGATTATTCACGATTTCCTTGTACTCGAATACCTTTTCCATCTTACTTAGGCAATCAATCAAGTCGTTAGCATGCAACCAACCATGGAATTTCACAATATTTACCGTTATTCCAAGTTCTCTATTACATTCCAACAATCGAAGATTCTTCGATTGTTGGTGTCTTCACAAGCCGGGGTCGCCTATGTTGATCTGGACCTTGATGGGAACCTTTCCTGACTAGTTCATGTGTTCCAACTTCGGTCTATGGACTATCTCCATGCCGGAGGTCTCCCACTTGATTAACAAAATTGCGTACTGTATGCGTAAGTTGATCTACTCGCTTTGTAAGTGCGCAGACTAATGGAGCTACTTGCATGAACTCTTCCTGTGTTACCTTTTTATACCATTAGGAGATGATGTAAAGCAAAAAATTCCCAAAGATGTCCCACTCTAATACTAAAATGGTGCAACCAAGTTATCGAGTAAATGAGATCTTGACACCTAAATCACAAAGAAATGGATAAGAGTACACCCAGAAGAATATTTGAGTAGAGAGGGAGGAATACTTTATTAATATCAAACTTCTTTTTACAAAACTTAAGAAAACTCGATACTTTGAAAATTTTGGAATGCCTACTTCCTACACCGCCCTCCTTTTTATAGACTCTAAATGAATCTCTAATGAGAATTCCCTTAACTAAGAGATTTATTTGATTTCAAATTAATCATAGTTGACTTCAAATCAATCTAATCAGTCCCATATCTTCAGTCACATCCCCCTCAATTCTCCAATCACATCTTTAAATTAACGCCTATTTCTTCCAAAAAGTGTAACTTGCAATCCTTGATTTATGCCTCCAAATCAATAATACAGTTAAAAAATCAGCACGTGTTGCGCCCTATGGTGAGCTATAGGCCTACACCATTGCTGGGCCCTATAGTGGGCCTAGGTGGGTTGTGGGCCTGCACCACTGTGTCACATCTTGGTTCATCCTTGTAGTCCAGATTCACTTTGCACTGAGTGTGGAAATAACCTCATTTTTGAATTAGTTTGCTAAATCAGTTCAAAATTCATGCAAGATTTGTGATTTTGGAGAATGTAATACAAATTTCTAATTTAAAATCATGTGAAGCTGCATTATTGCATATTTTTATCCAGCATTCAAAGACAGTTACAGTTATGTCCTCACCAGTTAAATGTTATCATGCTTACTCACCTAACCTCTGCTACTGATATCACAAGTGGCTTGCAAAAGGGTGCAGCATCTTAAATTCCTGACAGGAATATAAGGCATTTATGCCACTTAACTGCATCCGTGGGCTCTTTAGTATCTCCCTCTTTGAGTTGGTCATTATCTTTTGGGATTCTCATCTTTCAGTAGGCTTTGCTTTATCAGTTCGGTGTGGATTGACTTGTCTTTTGTTTTCAGTTACAACAGCAGCTAAATGCTGCATATTGTCGAGAAGAAGATAAGAGCAGAAGAGAAAAGGACAACTGAAAGAAGAATAGCAGAGATTGTAAAAATATCAACGTGTAGATTGAGGTAAATAACATCCATCCTTTGCGTTAGGTAGCTTTTGGGTGTACTTCCCAAACTGTGTTTGGCCAGGCATCCCCAGCATTCTCAATATGCTTTGTTTAGGGGCATTGGGGAAAATGGAACCTGCATTAAGTGGACTAGCATTTTCCTGTCTGTTTTGATGTTGCCCCCTAATTACAGCCTTGCTGTTCTTCTCTCAACATGATTTCAGCATTTCACCATGGTGCATCCTGTTGGCCTTAGAAACCATGAGATCCTGGCAGGGCTTCCATTGCATGTGGAATGGAAAACCTAGCCCGCATAAAGTCGGCTAGAGCTTTCCAGCCATTCTGATCAAGAGTGAGATGATTACAACTTTCATGTTTTCATCTCAACTACAATTTGGCCACAGTGCATCCTGTTGGTGTTGGGAACAATGAAGTCCCAAATGTATATCCTTATGGTTGAGTTTGTGTGCACAATCTGAGTAATGAATTATCAGTACATTGAAGTGTAAATGACCAAATTTGAATTTCCTTAGCATTCACATTGAGGTTTTGGGCTCCAAATTGCAATTGTGTTACTTTCAAGCCATTGTTCTGTCATTTTCTCTTGATTCAAAGTCAACTTGTGCATCTAAACATGGCCCATGCACTCATCATCATCATCAACAACAACATCATCATGTAAGCCTTAATCCCTACATAGGGTCGGCTACGCAAATCCTGTTTTGCAATTCCACTCTATCGAGGACAATATCCTCAGTAAGCCATAGGTCATCAAGTCTTTTCATACTAACTCCTCATCCTTTTGGGCCTTCCTCTTGCCCTTTATAGCCTTCGAATCTATTCACTCCTGATTGGGTGGTTCTTGAACTCTATTGCACATGGCGAGGTCATCCAAGTCTACTTTTCCTCGTCTCATTATGTATTGACGCTAACAACTAAGTTCTCTCAAATGCATTCATTTCTAATTCTATCCTTCCTCGTATTTCTGCTGATACATCTCCACATCTTCATTTCAACAACACTCGTCCTATGAACATATTGTTCCTTAGCTGCCCAATATTCTGGCCCATAAAGAAGTGTGTTTGGGTGCACCACCGAGTCTAATTGTAATATTGCAAATTAGTTCAATAATGTGAAAATAGCCACATTGGCGATTTAGCATTCATATTATACTAGGCTCGCAGTTGCAGTTCCATCCTGTCAAGCTGAAATTGAAATGAATGCTGCTGCAGTTTAAGAGATATTTCCTCATTTTCAATTGTTCTTATGTTTTTCTTATATCTGCTCAACTAAACTGATGTTCGCAATTCATTTCATTTGATTTCAAATGCAGCCCATATGTTTTCCCATTTTATTTTACTGGTAAGCGATCGCCATCACTCCTCATATTAGAACCTGCAGAAAGAAGCAGACGAGGCATCCCAATTCCTTGGACCACAATCACCGACTATTTATTAAAGGGACTTTCTGAGAGAAATTGCAGCCTTCGCGGAAGATAAATAAATGAGATTGTTCCTCAAGCTATATGTATCTGTCGAAAACACTACCAATTTCATCTCGCTCTTCATTCGTTCACATGGAGATAACAATCAGCCCATCACATGTAATGGTAAAGCCGCATGGGCGATTATTTTCGAACCACTCACATGTTTGTTAAGCTGCCAATAGCCGTGGAGATGGCGGTCATCGTGTAATTGTGCATCCAATGACTGTATTATCATCGGAAATGTTGTTAGAAATGTCTTTTTTGCTGTCTGGTGCTTTTTGCTTTTTCTTTTTCTTTTTCTTTTTTTCTTCTAGGGTAGGTTTGATTCTCTTGGACTGGACAGAACAAGACATGCTGCCATCTAGCATCAAGCACCCCACGTCTAATATACCAATGTGTCACTTGTGCCACATGTGCCATCATCTAACTTGAAGCACCTCACTTCTGCCACATGTGCTTCCGTCCTACTTCAAGCAACCCATGTCCATCCTCAAGCACCCCGCATGTGCCACATGCCACCACCCAACTTCAAGCACCCCCGCATGTTCCATCATATGCCACGTGCCACCATCCATCTTCAAACATCCCACACATTTTGTGTGCAATAAAGTTTTGTTTCGCCGGGCAACGTTTGTAAACACAAGCACAGAATTTTCTGGGAAAATCTTATTGAAAACATACAGGGAACACGATCTTTTCTTCCATGTGATTTTGAGAAATATTATTTCCTTTCCCATGCTTTCTTTCTGTGAATCCAAACAGGCTGTAAATGAAAAATGTAGAAGCCTGTCCTTAAGATGTCTGAGCGTAGGGGCAGTGGGGGCACATCCATCCTACCTCAAAAGGCAGAATGCCCAAACGCACTACAAAGTTTGGCACAGGGCATCTTGTCCGTGATCTTATTGGGAGCCATTCATCTAGTGGGCCGGTAGAAAAATGGAAAATGGAAAGCCATCCATGCGGACAGGTAGTCTTATGCCATCTGCGTGTTTTCAGAGAGTTACACTTGTGTCGGGCCCAACAAATGAACGGTCACCGTTCTCAGTGCTATCCTTTCTTTTCTTTTGAAAAAAAAAAAAAAAAACAGGGGGAGAAAAAAAGAATGGCTCTCTTAAGAGGTTGGTTCCTGTACAAGTCATCCTACGGTGAGCTTTTCTGCAAGTGCTGCATGCAGGGCTCACCGGGTGTGTATATGGCATCCAAACTGTCCAAAAGGGTCGGCTCACCATGAAAGTTGGATGCTGCAAAAATCAGACTGATCCAACCATCAGGTCACAACATGAATATAGAGGTTTTTAGACGGTTGTCTTTAGTGTTAGGGCTCACTATGTTGTGTACATGGTATCCAAACCGTGTATTATGTGAGGTAAGCCATGACGAAGGAATTCTCGAAAAATCAGGCCTAGAAAATCATTAGGTGGGCCAAACTGTAGAAACAATGGACAATCATCCAAAACATTCAAATTCTCATGGTGGCATACTAAATTTCACGGTGGGGTGACGGTTGCTGGATAGGTTGGATGCTATAAACACATCCTCGTGGGTCCCATGCACAACACATGTAGAATATGCTTCTTCTATAGGGATTTTGCAGCATAAATGTTTTCTTCCCTTTGGAGATGGTTTAGGTGGACTAGGTTGGGAGGCTCCACCGTTAACGGGATATTCCTCCCCCAAAATCTGCTCGTAGATCGCCTGGATGGAGTGCTCCAGGTCCGGGTCGACGTACTCGGATCGGTCCCCTAAATAAATCCGCTTGGATTCGGGTTCGGTTGTGGCGGGAGAAAAAAAAAGGCCGAGAAGGATATTCTTGGATAAGCTCAAGAGATGCTCAAGAAAGCTGAGGAAAGATTATGAGCAAAGAAAAGAAAAATACAGAGGATGGGGAGCTCCTCAAGCGAAAACGGTGACATGGAAGAGCATTAATTTCGATGACGTGGATGGAACGTGTTCATGTTGATGAGATCCACGCCGTCCATCAAGTATATTATCATGTATTTTATAATGGGCCTTAAAAATCTGTATGCTTCAGTACTCAGGTGTATAAACCATGGAAGGGAAACGGATTGGCTACTCCCCCTGCCACCAGCCAATGGCTGGTGTTCGGTTCTCTGTGGGCCCCACCATGATGTAATAATGTTTCATCCATGCCGTCCATCTATTTTTATAGATCCTTTTATGTATTACATAAAAAACTAATTATATCCCAATCTCAAGTGAACAACATTACAGGAAACAGTGTTGAATGAACGTCGACCATTAAAAACTTTTTGTGGGCCATAAAAATACTGGATTAAGCTGATCTTTGTTTTTTCCCTTCATCTAGGTATTTATAACCTAATCAACAGATTGGATGTAATGTATTCGGATTGCGTCCTACCCTCACCCGTCTGCAGGCCCACCGTGATGTATCTGTTTATCTATGCTGTCCATCTCTTTTCTCGAATCATTTTAAGATAACAATGTATATAAACAGAGAAATCACGTTGGATACGTCAAAATAGTACGAGAGATAAACAGAAAAATCAGGGTGTGCCCCCCCCCCCACAGAACTGCCCAAACGAGCGGGGTAGGAGGCAATCCGAGGAAAATTGTGTTTCCTGAAAATCAGGATTTAAAAAGAATGAGAAATTTCCAACTGTACGACCACTATATGGCTCACAACCTTTTTAAGCCCATTCCTTTTTAGTTTCCATGAATACTCCCCGTGCATACGGACACCCTTGCACATGACGAAAATGCCCATGTTCTAAAAAATGCCCATTCAAACGCTGCTAACCCCATCTCCACTGAAAATCTTATTTTTTTCTTCTTTTATCTCCCTGATCCTTCATCCTAGCCGACCGAATCTGATTATCTGATTACTTCTCCCCCTCTGTGACTATTCTCCTTCCAGTAAAACCCACCCTTTTCTTCATTTTTTATTTCCTTTGTCCTGGATAAATACACTTACGTCATTTTCGACTTTTGGGAACCGAAGAAAGGACGAAAATGGTCCCCCCACGTAAGAAGCATCGAACGGCTGGTATATTCAAATCTCTCGCTTTTTGTGGACCCCACTATATTTTATACTATATATGCGCACGGTCATATGCTCAGGGTCTACAAGATTTTAGTTTCCTGAAAAGCCGTCAATCGATGTGGGCGAAAAAGAATCGTTGACTCGTCTATGAAAATCGAGTTCATGTCGAGTCAAGTTTAAAGATCGGCTTGACTCGCCCATGCTAAGTCGACTTAAGAGTTCGATTCAAGTCGAGTTGTAATACACCATGGTCGAACTCGGCTTGAACCGAACTTTTTGACTTCGGTGAAAAATTGGCCTTTTAAGCCGGAGTCAATCCGAAGCCGACGTTGAACGTCTCGAGCGCCCTTCAAGCTAGCTTGACTCGTGTACGGACCACTATTTTATTGTAAATCACGAATGGTATAGCATGTCATGATAGATGGGCAAAAGTTAATGCTCAAATGGGCCACAATGAGGGTTTTTGAAACAAAGAATAAATGAGATGTGATGTTAAATGAAGACCGCAGCACAGAAATAATAGACTAAGGAGAATATGAGACCGCGAATCCGACCTAAAATGACCATGAATTGAGTTAAAATGACCGTGAACTGACTCAAAATGACCACAAAGTGAATGGAATTGACTTAGCGCTAAGTCAAATTCAACTCACAACTGCAAGAAACATATAACTAACTTCACGGTCAATTCCTTTCAGTTCACGGTCATTTTCATTCATTTCATGGTCAATTCCCTTCACTGCACGGTTAATTCCATGCATTTCATGGTCATTCCCTTCACTGCACGGTCAATTTCGTGCATTTCATGGTTAATCCCTTTCACTTCACGGTTAATTTCGTGCATTTCACGGTCATTTTCGGCTACTCCCCTTCACTTCATGATCAATTCCATGCATTCCATGGCCATTTTTGGTGACTCCCCGCAAACAAACGGGGCATTTCACTACCAATCCCTTCCATGCGTTTCACGTAATTTCAGGACTTCCCTTCACTTCATGGTCAATTCCATGCATTTCAACGATTTCATGTCACGGTTGATGCTTGCATATATAATTCCCTTCAATTGACGGTCAATTCCATACATTTCACGGATAATCCCCTTCACGTCACAGTAAATTACACTTATTTCACGGACCGATAACTTAGTAAAATTGGTCGCATGCTTGTTGAATGTCAAAATGACCGATAACTGCTTAATATTGACATCTTATTGACCAACAACCTTGTATAAATTTACTAACAACTTCATGAAATTGGCTGATATATGAGTGAAACAGGCACAAAACTTGTGAAAATTCACCTATAAGTCCTGTACTTTCATTTGAAATTCGTCAATAATTGACCGCCACCTCGACAAACTCACAACAAGTAAACTTTAACATTATGCTTTGTTAAATATTAAATGTTATCGTTGATATAATTTCTCATTCATCCTTACAGATAACAAACACTTGCACAAGGGATTTGGCGAGTTGGCCCCCACCATATCATGCCGATGTTCTTTGACATGGTGGTTTGATAGCGCCAAGCCTAGGTTGGAGAAGAATGACAGTAGAATAAATATATTTAGGGAGACCCCATTCTCATTTTTATTACACATTCCATCATTTAGGTTTATAGGAGCCATTTTTCACTCACTTATTGAGAGATATATAGGCAATTTTGTATTCGAGATACAGGGGAACCGCGTAAAGTTTTCCGAGATGGACTTCACCTTAATAACAGGGCTGAAGTTTGGTGACCTCTCCATACCTAATATCCCTCGTTTGAAGAAGTCAATAAGAGAAAAATACTTCAATTCAAATCCTATCATAAAGAAACATGTACTGGAGGCGTTCAACAGGATAGTTGATAGCAAGAAGCACGAAGATGTCGTGAAGGTAGCCCTAATATTATGTGTAGAGTGGTTTGTTAGGGGAACCGACACGAATATTATGTGTCGTACAGAATTTATCGACCTTGTTAACTCGTTGAAAGACTTTAAACACTACCCTTGGGGTAGTGTGGCCTTCCGGACAATGACTGAAGGGATTGAAAATGCCTTGATGGCATCACATGGGCTTCATTACAATATCTGCAGTTGCATATTTCTCCTACAAGTAAGGATTCTGTCCTTGTCTATTTTAATTTATACTTTATATGAAACTATATATATTTAACATCATCTTGTCATTTCATTGTAATAGATATGGGTCCCTGAGAGAGTACCGGCTTTCCGACAATGTATCATTTCATACGTTCCCACCCAAATTCCAAGATTCACACAATATCGAGGATGGAAGGTTTGGAAGTATAAAAAGATTCATCAAATACTAGAGAGTGAAGATGTAAGTCTATTGCTAAGAAGCTAAGTGGTCACTTATTGAACTATATATATATATATATATATATATATATATATATATGTTTCTGTATATGAAAATGAAGATTGTTCTCTTATAAACCCCTTAGTTTTTAGCTTAGAGCCTACCATTGAGGAGTTGGAGACGGAGGCCGTTCGTTTGGTCCATGATAGATTTGATGTAAGATGTCAGAGAAGTATTCTTTTATGTTGATATATTATATTTACTTTGACATGTTATATAACTATACATACATTGTTTCACTTTGTAGGGCATTAAAGATGAAGATGATGAAGATATGGAAGGGAGATCAGGACATGGAGAGAGAGAAGAAGGGGGAGAGGAAGAGAGTGGCGATGAGGGAGTGAAATTGCAACTAACTGCGGAGTCGAGGGAGGATAGGGAGGAGCTTGAGGCGGAGAGGGTTCAATTGGAGAGAGATAGGGAAGAGTTGAAGCGGCAGGAACGAACGCTAAAAGAGAGAGAAGAATCGATAAAGAGGGAGAGAGAAGTAGTATGGATGGAGGTGGAACTAATGCTAAAAGTAATGGAAGCCTTGAGGTTACGAAGGAAGAAGTTGAATGAGAAGTGTGCGGGCCTGAAGATGGAGAGGGACATGTTAATGAGGGAGAATGAAGAACTGAGGATCAGAAATGAGGTATTGAAGAAGGAGAAAGAAGAGTTGGAGGAGGGTAAGATGGAGTTGAAGAAGCAGATGGAGGCGTTTCATTTAGAGAAGATGTAGTTTTTGAAGGAGAAGGAGTTAGAGAAAGAGAAGGAAGAGTTTGAGATGGAGGATGAAGAATTGGAATGTAGGGATCAGGGAAACAAAGAGATGGATGTTCAACACTCGGATGCCTTAGACGCTGATATATGTGAGAAATCACTGACTTCCATTGCAGCATATAAGAGGACAACTAAGAGGGTGTTGAAGCCTTCTGTATACAAGCGTTCTCTATTCACTTCCATCTCTGCCATTTAAACAACTCCAAGTAAGGCCGCCGATAGTGAGAAACCGAAAGAATTGTGTAGTTCTCCCATACCCTTCCAGGCCAAGATTGATTCATTTAGGGTAATATCGGAGGAGGAATTGCATGAATTGGATAGTTAGACCAACACAAACAAAGAAACGGCGGATTTTGGTTGGTTCAAGACCATATGGGAGAAAAAAGCATTGGTTAATAGCGTTGTAAGTAATTCACACACATACATCTATGGTTATTCAACAATTATATTAGACTAGAGCTTAATTCGCCATATTTGTTGATTAGGCCATTGACAAGTACGTCGGTTTCCTGGAGAGAAGGCACGGTTCATTTACTACTATATATACAAAGGACTGCAAGTATTGCCCCACATTTTTCCTAGTAACTGTATGAACTAGATCATGGTTATTATGTTATTTCATTATATGATATATATTCTAATTCGGTATGTTGTATGTAATAGCCATCTATCGACATTGCCATATCAACATTGAAAATGTATCAGGACATTGGAGGTGACGATGTCTGTTCAGTTGTAGAAGTGGAGAAACTCACAAGATACGGTTAAACATCATGAAGGGCGATTCATGTGGCGATGAAGAGGTAATGGTATCGGTACAAGTTATTAACGCTATGTGTACCCATTTCTATGATGTCTATAATGATATCTTATTTTGTCAAATATGGACAGGTATACATACCAGTCAACCACGCCAACGCTCATTGGTACCTGATGGTCATCCACCCTCGAGATCGAGAAATTGTTATACTCGACAGTTTGTATTCGAGGGCACTCAGTCGACACAGGCTTCATATCGAGCTGATGAAGGAGACTTTGCCTATATTATTCCATGCCATATGAGATATGTCTGCGTTGATGGGAAGTCTTGGATAGTCAGAGAAGATACCTCTGTACCAAAGCAGTCGAACAGATATGACTGTGACATTTTTGTCATGAAATACATGGACATTTTGTGCAGCTGCGAAATTTTATCAGGGAGAGACTTGCAGCAATTTACTCCCAGCTTAGGAACTCTATAGCCTATGACTGCCTCAGTGACCACAAAATATGATATAATTGTCTTAGGTATGATGTAAATTTTATGGGAGCTGCAAATTAATGTAAATGATTTCTTGTAAAAAATTCAGGGTGAAATGATGTAAATGATGCCTTGTATATATTGTCATAATTTTATAGTAAATGATGTGTTCATAATAGTGATTTCAATCTGAATTGTGATTTGTTTGTGTATTATATAATTTCATTTACTCCCCGCCAAATTCCCTTTACGTCACGATCAAGTGATGGAGTACATTACCATTTTCTTCTGCCCCTTCAAGAAAATCACGGTTATTTTCACGCATTTCGCGGTCATTTCCCTTCACTTCACAGCCATTTGCACGCATTTCGCGGTCATTTCCCTTCTTCACAGTCATTTCCATGAATTTCACGGTCATTGCAAACAATTCCGTGTTGATTCACGGTCATTTGCACGCATTTCACGGTCATTTCCCTTCACTTCAAAGTCATTTCCACGCATTTTGCGGTCATTTCGCTTCACTTCATAGTCATTTCCATGCATTTCACGATCATTCCAAACAATTCTGTGTTGATTCACTGTCATTTCCACGCATTTCGCGATCATTTCGCTTCACTTCACTGTCATTTCCACGCAGTTCGCAGTCATTTCGCTTCACTTCACAGTCATTTCCATGCATTTCACGGTCAATCCAAATAATTCCATGTTGATTCACGGTCATTTCCACACATTTTGTGGTCATTTCCCTTCACTTCATGGTTATTTCCACACATTTCGCGGTCATTTCGCTTCACTTCACAGTCATTTCCATGCATTTCATGGTCAATCCAAACAATTATGTGTTGATTCACGGTCATTTCCACGCATTTCGCGGTCATTTCCCTTCACTTCACGGTTATTTTCACGCATTTCGCGGTCATTTCGCTTCACTTCACAGTCATTTCCATGCATTTCACGGTCATTCCAAACAATTCCGTGTTGATTCACGGTCTTTTCCATGCATTTCGCAGTCATTTTCCTTCACTTCACGGTCATTTTCACGCATTTCGCGGTCATTTCGTTTCACTTCACAGTCATTTCCATGCATTTCACGGTCATTCCAAACAATTCCGTGTTGATTCACGGTCATTTCCACACATTTCACGGTCAATTCCCTTCACTTCATGGTCATTTTCATGCATTTCACGATCATTCGAAACAATTCTGTGTTGATTCACGGTCATTTCCACGCATTTCGCGGTCAATTTCCTTCACTTCACAGTCATTTTCATGCATTTCATCATTTTTCGCTTCACTTCACAGTCATTTCCATGCATTTCACGGTCATTCCAAACAATTCCGTGTTGATTCACGGTCATTTCCACGCATTTCGCGGTCATTTCCCTTCACTTCACAGTTATTTTCACTCATTTCGTGGTCATTTCGCTTCACTTCACAGTCATTTTCACTCATTTCGCGGTCATTTCACTTCACTTCACAATCATTTCCGTGGATTTCACGGTCAGTCCAAACAATTCAGTGTTGATTCACAGTCATTTCCACACATTTTGCGGTCATTTCCCTTCACTTCACAGTCATTTTCATGCATTTCGCGGTCATTTCGCTTCACTTCACAGTCATTTCCATGCATTTCACGGTCAATCCAAACAATTCCGTGTTGATTCACAGTCATCTCCATGCATTTCGCGGTAATTTCCCTTCACTTCACAGTCATTTTCACGCATTTCGCGGTCATTTCCCTTCACAATCATTTTCTTGCATTTCACGGTCATTCCATACAATTCCGTGTTGATTCACGGTCATTTGCACGCATTTCGCGGTCATTTCCCTTTACTTCACAGTCATTTTCACGCATTTCGCGGTCATTTCGCTTCACTTCACAGCCATTTCCATGCATTTCACGATCATTCTGAACAATTCTGTGTTAATTCATGGTCATTTCCACGCATTTCGCAGTCATTTTGCTTCACTTCACAGTCATTTCCACGCAGTTCGCAGTCATTTCGCTTCACTTCACAGTCATTTTCATGCATTTCACGGTCATTTCGCTTCATTTCACGATCATTTCCATGCATTTCATGGTCAATCCAAACAATTCCGTGTTGATTCACGGTCATTTCCACGCATTTTGCGGTCATTTTCCTTCATTTCACGGTTATTTCCACGCATTTCGCGGTCATTTTGCTTCACTTCACAGTCATTTCCATGCATTTCGCGGTCAATCCAAACAATTCTGTGTTGATTCACGGTCATTTCCACGCATTTCGCGGTCATTTTCCTTTACTTCACGGCCATTTCCACGCATTTTGCGGTCATTTTTCGCTTCACTTCACAAATTTCCATGCATTTCACGGTCATTCAAACAATTCCAGTGTTAATTCACTATTATTTCCATACATTTCAGCGGTCATTTTCCTTCACTTCACGGTCATTTCCACGCATTTCGCGGTCATTTCGCTTCACTTCACAGTCATTTCCATGCATTTCACGGTCATTCCAAACAATTCCGTGTTGATTCACAGTCATTTCCACACATTTCACGGTCAATTCCCTTCACTTCATGGTCATTTCCATGCATTTCAGGGTCATTTCGCTTCAATTCACGATCATTTCCATGCATTTCACGGTCATTCGAAACAATTCTGTGTTGATTCACGGTCATTTTCACGCATTTTGCGGTCAATTTCCTTCACTTCACAGTCATTTTCATGCATTTCGCGGTCATTTCGCTTCACTTCACAGTCATTTCCATGCATTTCACAGTCATTCCAAATAATTCCATGTTGATTCACGGTCATTTTCACACATTTCGCGGTCATTTCCCTTCACTTCACAGTCATTTTCACTCATTTCGCGATCATTTTGCTTCACTTCACAGTCATTTTCACTCATTTCGCGGTCATTTCGCTTCACTTCACAGTCATTTTCGTGCATTTCACGGTCAGTCCAAATAATTCTGTGTTGATTCACTACATTAATTCCATGCATTTCATTCATTCCCTTCACTTCACAATATTTCCATCCACGATTTCGCATTATTTCGCTTCACTTCACAGTCATTTCCATGCATTTCACGGTCATTCCAAACAATTCCGTGTTGATTCGTGGTCATTTCCTCACATTTCGCGGTAATTTCCCTTCACTTCACAGTCATTTTCACGCATTTCGCGGTCATTTCCCTTCACTTCACAGTCATTTTCTTGCATTTCACAGTCATTCCAAACAATTTCATGTTGATTCACGGTCATTTACACGCATTTCGCGGTCATTTCCCTTCACTTCACAGTCATTTCCACGCATTTTGAGGTCATTTCGCTTCACTTCATGCTCATTTCCATGTATTTCACGGTCATTCTAAACAATTCTGTGTTGATTCACGGTCATTTCCACGCATTTTGCGGTCATTTCCCTTCACTTCACGGTCATTTCCACGCATTTCGCGATCATTTCGCTTCACTTCACGATCATTTCCATGCATTTCACGGTCATTCCAAACAATGACCGTGTTGATTCACGGTCATTTCCACGCATTTCACGATCATTTCCCTTCACTTCACAACCATTTCCACGCATTTCGCGGTCATTTCCGTTCACATCACAGTCATTTTCATGCATTTCACAGTCATTCCAAATAATTCCGTGTGGGAGTGCAAATTGGGAGATGCTTCTAAAACAAATGTAGGAGTGCAAATTGGGAGATGTTTCACTTGGTAAAAACAAAAAGGTGCTCACTTTCTAGATTCTTTATTTAATGTGTTGATTCATGGTCATTTCCACGCATTTCCCGGTCAATTCTCTTCACGTCCATTTTTCAGTCCATCTTCCATTTTCTTCTCAACAAGAAAATCCATATTTACTAATATTCACATTTTTCAATTTTTCAAAAGAATGAGTTTGTATTCGAAAGCTCGACTCAAAGATCAGTACTTTCAAATTTCAACTCGCTTGGAATCCTTCACCAGACCATGATGGCGAGCCTTTATCTTTGAATCGATGGAGTAACATACCCTCCAGTACATTACCATTTCCTTCTGCCCATTCAAGAAAATCAAGACTCTTGATTGGTGGAATAACATACCCTATAACTCACGGAATGTTGTTCACCCTTCTATGGGAACTATGATTGAGTAGGAACATAAGCAAATATGAGGGGGCACCATGTAAAGATAGGTTAATCGTATTTATATTTAAAGGATGATACTTCATAATCGTTTTACCTTGTGAACTGTGGGACAGGGATGTTGCTTACGTCAAATATGTCCACTTTGTACTAAGAAGAAGACAAGTATACACGATTACAGTCAATTCCATAGCTTAACCAACAGACTGAGTGGAGATACCTCTTTTCAACATTTGAGGTCTTGGTATCGATCAGTAGTGGGGATGGAAAACATGGAGTGTGTGCTAACAATCTAACCTAACAAAAAAAAAACAACAAAAAAAATTAACATAAATTAAAAAGAGAAAAATTTACCCTTCGATATATCGAAATATACACGATACATCGACATTTGTTCATTTCGATATATCGAATGTCATACGATATATCGAAGGGTTCCAACATCGATGTTATCGAACACTAATCAATGACATCGGGCTTAAGTTGTCGATAAGATCGAACACTATTCGATGTTATCGAAATAAGTCACCATTCCAACCCTTCGATGTATCGGCTTGAAATCGATGTCAGGTGTCGATATATCGACCATACTTCGATATATCGAAAATGGTTTGAAAATGTCCAGTGACGAAATCCTCTTTTAAATGGAATTATCGATATATCGACACGAGTTTGATATATCGAAGGAGAGTAGGTATCAATATATTGACCATACTTCAATATATCGAAAATGGTCTGAAACTGTCCAGCGACGAAATCCTCTTTTAAAAGAAATTATCAATATATCGACACGAGTTTGATATATCGAAGGAGAGTAGATGTCGATATATCGACTAATGTTCGATATATCGAAAATGGTCTGAAACTGTCAAGTGACGAAATCCTCTTTTAAAAGGAATTATCGATATATCGACACGAGTTTGATATATCGAAGGAGAGTAGATGTCGATATATCAACTAATGTTCGATATATCGAAAATGGTCTGAAACTGTCCAGCAACGAAATCCTCTTTTAAAAGGAATTATCAACATATCGACACGAGTTTGATATATCGAAGGAGAGTAAATGTCGATATATCGACTAATGTTTGATATATCGAAAATGGTCCGAAACTATCCAATGACGAAATCCTCTTTTAAAAGGAATTATCGATATATCGACACGAGTTTGATATATTGAAGGAGAGTAGGTGTCGATATATCGACCATACTTCGATATATCGAAAATAGTCTGAAACTGTCCAGCACCGAAATCCTCTTTTAAAAGGAATTATCGATACATCGATACGAGTTTGATATATCGAAGGAGAGTAGATGTCGATATATCGACTAATGTTCGATATATTGAAGGAGATTAAATGATTTGAAAATACATATACCCTATGTCCGACCGTTGGGCTGTGTTCGATATATCGATTGACATTCGATATATCGAATTTGTGGGTATATTTAAACTACCGCCCCTCCACGCTCATTTCATTCCTTCCTTTTTCTTCCTCTGCGGCGCAGCCTCTCTAAGAAGTCCTTGGCGGTGAAGAACAGTCATTTTCCAGAGCTTTTTAAGGTTGGTACTTCACTATTAGTCAATCATTCAAAACCCAACCAATTTTTCGCCCCTTTTCCTTTTATTGTTCATCCCTACTTGCTCTCTACTTCTTCAATCTCCTTGGTTTCCATTTCTTTTATCAGGATATCCTCTTCAAGTTTTCATCTACATGGGAAAAGAGAGGAGTAAATCGGTTCATCAAGGAGAATCATCCAATCCTAGGCCAAAACGTGCTGAAACAATTGCCCTGAGAAAAAATGCTCAGCCGGTGACCCAAAATGTCTCTCCACCACCTACAAACATTCCGCCACCCGAACTTCTAATCCCTAATGTGTCACCACCTCCTGAGGATCTATATCAAAAGTTTATGGGAAGGAAGATGGAGTATGAAAGACAAGTCGATAGGTCTTGTCTAGCTCCATATGGGATTGTACCAATGCTTGAGGCCATTGACTAGTCTCGCATGCATGACTTTGGTGGAGTGACACGGAATGAACAAGTATACAAGTTTTTGGCCTACTGTCATTCCCCTCTATCTGACCCCCCGGCCATAGATGTCACCATTGGCCAAACCACAACTCACATCACTCCTCCCATTATCGGTCAGTTAATTGGAATTCCGTGTAAATCTCAAGGCTTTGCAGACTACCACTTCAGCTCACTTGAAGTTCGTGAAAAAACTAACATGGACACAACGGTGGGCCTCATTATCTAAATCAATAAAATCCCTTTATCCCATGTGACTTTGATGATAGAGGCCTTTTCCGGATACGGATTGGGTAGACCTAGCCAGTGACGGGCCATCATGTCGAGGGCTCTACCGGGCCACCATGATTTATGCATTTTATCCACGCCAACAAATATTAGTTTGATCTAAAAATTCTATATATCAATGACAAAAATTTTCTCTTTTTAATTTATGTTGAATTTTTTTATTTTTTTTGTTAGGTTAGCTTGTTAGTACACACTCCATGTTATCCATCCCCACTACTGATCGATACCAAGACCTCAAATGTTGAAACGAGGTATCTCCACTCAGTCTGCCAGTTGAGCTATGGAATTGACTGTAATCGCGTATACTTGCCCGCTTCTTAGTACAAAGTGGACATATTCTACGTAAGCAACATCCCTCTCCCACAGTTCGCAAGGTAAAACCATTATGAAGTATCATCGTTTAAATATAAATACGATTAACCTTAACTTTATATGGTGCCCCCTCATATTTGCTTATGTTCCTACTCAATCATAGTTCCCATAGAAGGGGAACAACATTCCTTGAGTTATAGGGTATGTTATTCCACCAATCAAGAGTCTTGATTTTCTTGAAGGGGCAGAAGGAAATGGTAATGTACTAGAGGGTATGTTACTCCATTGATTCAAAGATAAAGGCTCGCCATCATGATCTGGTGAAGGCTTTCAAGCAGGTTGGGCTGAAAGTACGAGTGCTGAAGCCGACGCTTTTAGAGTACGAACTCATTCTTTTGAAAAATTGTTTGGAATGTGAATATTAGTAAATATGAATTTTCTTGTTGAGAAGAAAATGGAAGATGGATTAAAAACTGTGAAGTGAAGGGAAATGACCGCGAAATGCATGGAAATGACCATGAATCAACACAGAATTGTTTGGATTGACCGTGAAATGCACGGAAATGACTGTGAAGTGAATCAAAATGACCGTTAAATGCATGGAAATGACTGTGAAGTGAAGCGAATTGACCGCGAAATGCGTGCAAATGACCGTGAATCAACACGGAATTGTTTGGAATGACCATGAAATGCACAGAAATGACTGTGAAGTGGTGCGAAATGACAGTTAAATGCATGGAAATGACTGTGAAGTGAAGCGAATTGACCGCGAAATGCGTGCAAATGACCGTGAATCAACACAGAATTGTTTGGAATGACTGTGAAATGCACGGAAATAACTGTGAAGTGAAGTGAAATGACCGTTAAATGCATGGAAATGACTGTGAAGTGAAGCGAATTGACCGCAAAATGCGTGTAAATGACCGTGAATCAACACGGAATTGTTTGGAATGACCGTGAAATGCACGAAAATAAATGTCAAGTGAATCGAAATGAGTTAATGAAACTGATGGACCGAGTGGATCTAACATGGACGCAACGATGGGCCTCATTATCTAAATCAATAAAAGCCCTTTATCCCATGTGACTTTGATGATAGGGGCCTTTTCTAGATACGGATTGGGTAGACCCAGCTTGTGACGGACCGTCATGTCGGGGGCTCTGCCGGGCCACCATGATTTATGCATTTTATCCACGCCAACAAATATTAGTTTGATCTAAAAATTCTATAACTCAAAAAAATTTTCACGCATTAAAATTTTAAATCCATTTCAGGTAGTGTGGTTCACTTAAGCCTTAGATCTAGAGCTGGGCATCAGATCAAGTCGGATCGGATTTGGTCGAACTCAGTTGGGTCTGAAAGCTGCATGGACTGATCCGTACCCAATCCGATCCGGGACCGAGTCCGGAACACCTTACATGAACAGATCTGTTATGTGCTTGGCTTGACCGGAACCGAGTCCGACTCGGTCAAGGAAACCGAGTCGGATCGGATTGGGTAAGGATCTGATTTTTCAACAGTGAAAATCATTATCTCGCTGCTATTCTCGGTGTGGTCCAAGTGAAAGTGCTTGATTTTGCCACTGTATAAAATTTGCATCTTGAATTGGTCTCACAGGCACCATTTTAGTTTCATTCTGTTGCATTTGATTTGTTCACAAATCGATCATATGTGTTACATTCACAGTCGCATTATAAAAAATGTATAACATTTCATCACAATCATATTACAAAAAAAGTATAACATTTACAGTCGTATTACAAAAAATGTATAACATTTACAGTCGTATTACAAAAAAATGCACAAAAAATTACATTATTCTGAATGTATTGGAAATTTGCAACTCCGACGATTGTGGCCCGTTTGTTTGCAACGTCCACATTTTTTGGTTGTTCGCTCCTCTCCACGGGAAAGGATCCGTGCCTTCTTCGGTCTTCCAGCTGCCCTCCTTTGTAGTGGTGGCTGCATACTTGCGCAAAGTTCCTTGAATGCTAATGAAATTTCCCATTGGCTCTTGTCCTGTACTAGGTACACGGAATCTTCATACGTCATCTGGTAATTCCTCGCCGTGTACAACGGGGAGAAGTATGAATAATGAGGAAGGTTGTAGTGTATACATGCTGAAAGAACATGAAAACAAGGCAATCCCAGTACTTCAAACTCGTGGCATGTACATGAAAGCTCATTGAGCTTGACAGTATCATTGTACTCTCCCATAATATAGTATTCATCCCAAGAAATTGCATGGCAACGAACATCTCATGCCTTCGGTATGAGATCCTTTAATTGTTTCTCGGCCCACGGTGTCAACGGTCCAACAAATGATGATGCTGATTCTCTTCGCTTATAGAACATCTCTTGAATTTTCAATCTGATCGTCTCTATCAGCATAGCCACGGGATATTCTCGCGCTTCTTTGAATAGAGCATTAACACACTCAGTTATATTTGTAGTAACTAAATTGAATCTTTTTCCTGGGAAGCGCGATGATGCCCACTTTTCATACCCTATTTCCCTCAACCATGCGTGTACAAGGGGGATTGGCAAGTTCGATATCATGCATTCTCTTTTCAAACTCAGCCCTCCTACAAGTCTTTACAACTTGCCAGTAGTATATTTCTAGAGACTTGTCTTTGAACATGTCCACCAAGTTTTGATATATATGGTAGGCACAGTAGCCATGGATTGTTGCTTGGAAGACCTGGGGAACTTCTTTCATTAGACCTTTATGCCGTTCTGATATGATTACAAGACCAGGTAGATCGCCTAACGAATGACTGAGGTACGTAAGAAACCAATTCCAACTGTTACTGTTCTCTGATTCTCCGTTATCAAAAGCGACTGGAAAGATATGATTGTCGCTATCCAAAGCTGTAGCGATGAACAGAACACCCTTATACTTACCTTTTAGATGCGTCCCATCAATAGCCAAGACCCTTCGCAGACATGTTCGAAAACTTCTGACACATTGTCCGAGCGCAACAAAACACCTCTCGAACCTCCCAGTTTGTTGATCCGCAAGCAGGGCGGTCAGTGTCCCCGGGTTCGCCATCCTTAACTCATGCAAGTACATCGGGAGTTCTTTATAAGAGTCTTCATAAGACCTCATTACGTGATTGACTGCAATTTCTTTTGCGCCTCATGTCTTCTTATAGGTAATAAGAATGTTATACTTTTCTTACATTGCCAATATAATATCCTTTGGCCTTAATCCCAGCCGTTGCTTAATGCGATTGACAGCTAGTTCAGTGGCTAACTTACTGCTTGCTTGCCGATGATCACTCTTCATGTATGACATTCCACATGTATGTGTGGACGTGTAAGTCTTAATCTTGAAAATCCCCGCATCATTCACCCTAGATGCGTGTACCCTCCAATCACACTTATCTCCCATACACGCCGCGGTGAATTTCTTGGATGTGGAATACATGACCTTGTATTGAAACTTGTTGCGAATTACAAATTGGCTCAACACATACTTACACCGGCTCTTGTTCTCAAAAGTTTGACCCTTTGTTATATGAATCAGGTCATTAAGTGAATGTAAATACAATGACAGGTCTGCATTGGTGAAACCAGCATCCTCGAAAGGCATAATGGGAAGGCCGGTGGTGAAGTCCGATGTTCGAGTCTGCTCGGGCAATGGAATGTCGCTTCCACTTACGTTGATGACATTGGATGTTGAGGCCAAATCTACTCTTGTAAATGAGGGTGATGTCGTATATTCACTTATGAGATTCATGTCAACCGACGCCCTCACTTGACTTATATTAAAGTTTGATGTCTGAGCCAGCTCGGGTACTGAGGTGTTGCTTAGAGGAACATGTGAAGGTGATGCCTTTACTTCAACTTTTAAGATATGTTCCTCACCCAAACTTCCTAGGCAATAGACATAATCAGTATTCTTAGGGCCTTCAAAACCCGTTGGTTGTTCGACATACACTTCTTTATGTAAATCACTACTTAAAAAAGTACTCTTGATAAATTTTGAACTTTTTAAAACAAGCAATGGATATAAATAGTCTGATTGATTCAAGACGAGCTATTGAGGTAAAGGTTTCAATAGTCTGATTGATTCAAGACGAGCTATTGAGGTAAATGTTTCATCATAATCGATACCTTCAATTTGAGTGTACCCTTGTACAACCAGTCTAGCTTTGTTTTTAATTATATTACCAAGTTCATCAGACTTATTTTTGAAAATCCACTTAGTTCCGATAATATTTTATCTTTTGGTCTAGGAACTAAGTACTAAACATCATTTCTAATAAATTGATTAAGCTCTTCTTGCATCGCAACTATCCAGTTTTCGTCAATAAAAGCTTCTTTTACGTTAACCGGTTCTATCTGAGATGTTAAATAAACATCACTGTGGGGCCTGGAAAGGTTTCAATGGTGGAAATCATTATTTCCATTGTTTCATGTGGTATGGTTCACTTGAGATTTTTATAAGCTTCAATTTTGGGCTCAACCCCTAAAATTAGATGAAAAAACAGATGAAAGGTGTGGATCGATCACATAAATTCACAGTGGGCCCAACTGAATTTTCTCATATGACAATCCGGTTTCATGGCCGAGTGGGTGCACGGTGGAAACGGAGAAAGATCCGTTGACGGATTTTACGGAGTAGCATTTATACCAAGGGAACGTACCATTGATATCTAACCAATGGTGTTTTGCCACATCGCTTCAGTAGCCTTACCAATGGCTACTGAAGCGTTTAGTATCCAATCCACTCCCGGGGCATCATCATAATGGACAGTAAATAGGATTGCTTACCAGTACGCTTTTATTGATTTTAGTGGTTGAATCTAAAATATATAGGTATGCGGGACCACACCAAAGGAAACAGTGGGAATAATGACTTCCACCGTTGAAACCTTGCTTGGGCCCAAAGTGATGTTTATTTGTCATCCAACTTATTCATAAGATCGCAAAGGCATTGGTTAAGTGAAAACAAAAATATTAGCCTGATCCAAAACTTCTAATAGCCAAATAAACTTTCATAGGTAGAATTTTAATTAACACTGTTTCCCGTGATTAGGTCCACTTGAGATTTGGATATATTTCACTATTGGGTTCCAAACATCAAATTATCTGTTAAAATGGCTCGACAGAGTAGATAAAATATGTAAATTATGGTGGAACCTACAAAGTGTACTGAGTTAGTACGCAGTCCGCTTCCGATGGACAGGGTGGATCAAAGGTTTCATCTGTGGGAGATAGTGGATTGGCGGTGAAGGCACTATGTTACGTTTATGTCACGTATACGGTGGTGAGGTGAAGGCGTATGCTCCAAATTACTCCGCCAGTGTTAAATAGCACCGAATCAGATAGCCCGACTTCGCTGCGACCCGAGATGTGGGTTATAACGTGACAGTAGTGGCCCACTTCAATGTATAAATTGTATATCCACGCCATTCATCTGTTTTTAAAGTTTATTTTAGGCCATGGACCCAAAACTGAATCACATAGAAATTTCAGGTGGACCACACCACAGGAAAAAAATGTTATTGACCATTAAAAATATTTTGTGGGCTGTAAAAGTTTTGGATTAAGGTCATCTTTGCTTTTTTACTTTAATTCAGATCTGCGTCATCTTATCAACAGGTTGGATGGTCAATAAACATTACGGTGGATGCTATGAAGTTTTTAATGGTGGTGTTCAGTCACCACTGTTTCATGTGGTGTGGTCCACCTGAAAATTTTATCTGATTCATTTTCTAACCTTAAAACTAAAATAATCTTGAAAAAAGGATGGACGGTGTGGATTTACAATGAAAACATCTAGGTGGGCCCTACGCAGCCAAGTCGCGCTCCCGAATAGGAACCGTTACGAATCCGTAGACTCATAACAGGGTTTGGAGGAGGCGCGCGAGCGAGCGAGCGAAGTTATGTTTGCAGTCCGAAGCTGTAGAAAGCAGCTCTTCTTCTTCTCCTCTCAAAGCAGCAGCAGCAGCAGCAGCAGCGGTAGATTCTCTATCATGGCGGCATCCTCTCCGAGAATTTCTAGGGTTTCTGCTCTCTCTACTGCTACTTCTCCTTCACCTCCGAATCCTCCTCCTAAGAGGGTCGGTACCCACAACGGCAGCTTCCACTGCGATGAAGCTCTCGGCTGCTTCATGATCCGTCTCACCGATAAATTCAACGGTGCAGATATAGTCCGTACCAGAGATCCCCAGGTACCATTCTCATTCCCTGTCTCTGCTCCACCACCGTCTGTTCAAGTGGGCCTATGGTCTGGTTATCCGGACGGTTTGTATGATTGGTACCTCTATATGATTATGGGATTGCGGGATCCTAGCCTTTTGATCGGTGGCCTAGAATATAGACGGTTAAGAAAAGAGGCGGTGATGGTCCGGGAGAAAGGCCAACGATTGGATGGGTAGGGTCTTCCACTCTGGAAGGTTTAAAGGGTACTCACCCATCAGTGGAGGGTCCGACAGATGATGCTATGGATTAAACAAAACCTGGGGCTCAGATGTATGAATTGAGTGTCAGGACACTACTCTCAGGAATATATCTTAAATGTCTTGGATTAGGGCCTGTTTGGGTGACAGCCGCCCTTTATCATTCAAAATGGAGTACTGCCATACACATGGTGTTGTCAGGAAAGGAGACCTGAGCTATTTTCTGGAAAATGAGATCTGCACATGGTCTTTGCAAGCCTGTTCATGCATGTGCCAATTGGTGGCACGTGTGTGGGACCCAAACGGTCCATTGGATATGTGGGTTTGTGAAATCACATCTACCTGTTCTTTGTTTGGATGGTAGTGATTGGAGAAATCTGAACTGTAGGTTCAGTTTCTGACAGTCGATGAGTGGTCTGTTGCTCCTGCTGCTGAAAACCAGGAAAAAAAAAGAGTTTTTGGGTGTGACTTAAAAATGATTTCATCGCATTTTAGTTACAGTCGATGACCGGTCTGTTGCTCCTGCTGCTGAAAACCAGAAAAAAAAAAAGAGTTTTTGGGTGTGACTTAAAAATGATTTCATCACATTTTAGTTACAGTCGATCTGTTGCTCCTGCTGCTGAAAACCAGATAAAAAAGTGTTTGGGTGTGACTTAAAAATGAGTTCATCACATTTTAGTTAATAGTAATTATGTATTAAACGGTGTTGTTTATATAAATTGTTGGTTGTCAAGGTTGTTTTTGGTCCTTAGAAAATCTCTTACTTTAACTACTCATTTTTGAGTGGCATCCAAATGGGCTCTTAGGTTTTACTGCAAAATGTTACGAGGAAGTGAAACACGATAGAGCATATTCAATTTATGATCTCTGCACTTTTTTAACTGGTAAAAAATCAGGGTCCACCCCTTAATTTTGCTTTTGTTAAAATTGTATATTTTGCTGCCCATTTAATACTGGGAAAAGTACGTGCGTGCAGTGTGAAACAAGAGTCAGTGCACATATCTCTACCATCCAATAATGGTAGGTGGTAATTGCCTCTCAAAGTGGTCTTTTGGAAATTCACACTTCGAAATGTTTATTGATTCCTGCCAACTCTATTTAAATGATGGGAGATACGTGCTCACCAACTCAGTGTTTACTGTGTGCATTGAAGAGATGCTTGTTTTTATTTGGTTGGGTTTATTACATTTAAATTTCTGCTATCATTTTCTTCTTAATGGACATGCTTACTTTTCTCAAGATTTAAGTAACTATTGAGAGCGTGATTAACTGACTAAGATGTACATATTACAGCTACTGGATGCACTTGATGCAGTACTTGATGTTGGAGGTGTGTATGATCCTAGTAAGGATCGTTATGATCATCACCAGAAAGGCTTTAGTGAGGTCTTTGGTCATGGGTTTTTGACCAAACTCAGTAGTGCTGGGCTTATTTACAAGGTATTGTAACATTTCCATAGTAGTTAGAAAATGGCCAATGAGATTATCCCATCCTATGTTCATGTGGGCAAAAATGGAGATTATCTGGAGGACTATTTATTGTGGCTTAGGAATTGACCGGGATTGTAAAGAAGCTAATTAGGAATTTGATCTGATTTTTGTTATGTTTCCTGACAATAAATATGATAGCATTTTGGTATGGAGATAATTGCGAAGGAGCTTCAGCTTGATGAGGGACACCAAGATGTGCATCGATTATTTTTGGCTATATATAAAAGCTTTGTGGAGGTAACTTGTCGATATTTTTGAATTTATCTTTGCATCAGGATCATGTTGATATCTTCTGCTCTGAGCCAGTTGTTCTTTTAATTAAACATTGAAGGGAGAACTATGCAGTCTTATTTTTGTTGGGCATTGATGCAGTGCACTTATACATATCTATAATAATATGTATAAACATGTATGAGAATAATATGTATAGACGTGTGAGGCTCACCCTCTTTATGCCATCGCATGGTGATCGAGGTTGTTCATCTAGAAAGTCCAAATGCAGATGATGCACAACACTAAAATCTCTCTAGTCAAAGATCCTCATCGTCCATACAAAGGCGAGTTAGAAGCAATCATCGAGATTTCAACGCATGTATGGCCAATGGGAATCTATATCAACAGGATATTTATCATGTAGGCATCCATGATAGGACGTACTCTACTAGTCAAAGGTCGAGGTGTGCCTCCTCCATGTGCAAAAGTTTAGAAGGCCCCTGTTCCCCAAGGATGGGCTAAAGCTTTCGATTGGGGTCATCATCATCTAAGCCTCATCCGAACTAATTGTGGTTGGCTACATGAACCCCTTCTCACCATTCCACTCTATCAAGGGCCATAACTTCAGTTAGACCATAGGTCATCATGTCTTTTCTTACTACCCTCACTCATGTCCTTTCAAGCCTTCCCCTTGCTCTTTTAGAGCTTTCAATTTGTACGAGCTCACTCCTAACTTTCATAGTTCTTGGTCTCTATAGCACATGACAAAACCATCTAAGTCTACTTTCCTTCATCTTGTTGCCTATTGGTGGTGCTACTCATATATTACCTCGAATGCATTTAATTCTAATTCTATTGTTGTCTTGACAGGCATCCATCTCAACATTCTCATCTTAGCTACACTCCTCCTGTGGACATGTTGTTCCTTAACTGCCCAACATTTTGTCTAGCTAATAAGTATGGCACTTTGCGACATGTGCATCATTGGTGTAGGATGACCTAATCCAACCCTAAATGAATGCGGAATTTAAAAGGGGCAGATTTATGTAAGCATTAATATTAAAAATTCGGCATTATACATCATGAAACAAGAAGAAACTAAGAAAAATTTAGCAATGATCACGACCAGGGTGTGCCAAATTGGTTACGTAATGGCCAATATGTAACAGTAACGGCATATACCGTTACATGTTACGGGGTTGAAACAGGGTGGCCCTGAAATAGCAAACCGTAACGGCTGTTACGGAGTCGTAACGGCTAATACAAACCATAACAGCCGTTACCCCGTATCAGTGTTTTCAGAAAAAGAAAAAAAAAAACTACAAAGAAAATGAAAAATAAAAAACTGAAAAAAATCCAAAAAATAAAAAAAGGACTTACCTTCTTCATTACTTCTTCTTCTTCTTCTTTTACTACGGTTGTGGCTGTGGCTGCGGATGCGATGCTGCTGCTACGGCTGTAGTTGTTGTGGCTGCGCATGCTGCTGCTATGGCTACGGCTGTGGATCCTCGTCCTCATCCGCTTTCGCTTTTTCTTCTTTTTGATGACCTCTCTCTCTCTCTCTCTCTCTCTCTCTCTCTCTCTCCTCTTTTCCCCCCTCTTTTTCTCGTTTTTCCCTCTCTTTACCCCCCCTCTTTTCTCGTTTTTCCCTCTCTCTCTCTCTCTCTCTCTCTCTCTCTCCTCTTTAAATGGAAGTGGATTGGCTGGTGTACCACAAACCAGCAACCTAGTTGGTGTGGGTATGTGTCATGCGAAGATGCGTTGATGCTCCTCAAGCTTCGAGTTGTACGAGTGGTTTAAAGGAGATCAAATTTATATTGGCCCCACAATGATATATTTAATCATATCTACACCATTCATCCATTTGGCGAGATCATTTTAGATCTCGATCCAAAAAATTAGCAATTTCCAAGGCTTAAGTGAACCACACCACAAATAGCAGTAGGGACAATGATTTTCACCGTTAAAACATTTGTAGTGCCCATTGTAACGTTTACTTTCCATCCAATCTATTCATAAGGTCACATAAACCTGAATGAAGAGAAAAACAAATATCATATTGATCCAAAATTTCTGTGACCCCAAAAAGGGTTGGCAGGTGTTCAATCCTCCACTGCTTTTTACAGTGTGATCCACTTGATTATTGGATTTGTCTTATTTTTCGGCTCAAGCCTTATGATGAGCTCACCAAGTGGACAGGCGGTTTGGATATAACTCATACCTCATGATGGGACCCACAAAACTTGGTGATGTCAACACACCAACCACATCAGTGGTGTGTGGTACACTAGCCAATCCGCTTCCTCTTTAAACGAGAGGAGGCTATGTGGCTGTTTCACAGCATGTTTAAAAAAAATACTCAAGTGGTATTTCATGCTAAATGCACGCACTGTTTTGTGGGACCCACCTTGATGTATGTGTTGTATATCCATGCTGTCCATCAGTTTTTCCAGCTAGTTTTAGGGGCATGATCCCTAAAATGAAGCAGATCCAAACCTCAAGTGACCACATGGATAATTTTCACCGTTAAAAACTTCTTGGGGGCCATAGGTTTGCATCAAGCTGCTATTTGTGTTTTCCCTTTCATCTGGGTCCATTGGACCTTATCAACATGTTGGATGGAAAATAAACATTACATCGGACCTTGGCAAGTTTTAATGGTGGGTGTTTTACGACCACCTTTTCATGTGGTGCGGTACACCTGAGATGTGCACCCGCTTCATTTTTGGGACCATGCCGTAAAATGAGATGGCAAAACAAATGTACAATATGGATATACAACACATACATTGAGGTGGGCCCTATGCTCACGGCCTCACCCACACAAATTGCATAGATGCAAGCACTTATACAGTGCTATCTGGGCCCCATCATGATGTATGGGTTTTATCCACGCAATCCATCCATTTTGTCAGATCATTTTTTTGGCATGAGCTAAAAAAGGAGGATGGTGGACCACATCGCAGGAAACAGTGGTGATTGAGCGCCAACCATTAAAAACTTCTTGGGGGCCACAAGTTTTAGATCAAGTTGAGATTTGTGTTTTCCCTTCATCCAGGTCTATATAACGTAATCAACAGGTTAGATGGCCAATAAATATTACGGTGGGTTGTAAGAAGTTTTTAATAGCGGACATTCAATCATAGCTATTTTTTATTGTGTGATCCACCTGAGATTTGAATCTTCCTCATTTTTTAGACCATGTCTTAAAATGAGTTAGCAAAACAGATCAACGACATGGATATACAACACATACATCAAGGTGGGCTCCACGTTCAAGGCCTCGCCCACTAGTGGTCTACCTAAGATTGCATGGAGATGTTTGTTACCATATGCTTTCTTCGATATAACTTTCTCACCAAAGAGTGGACCGTTACACTACCATAAACATGTTCAAAATCATAAATGAATGCATATTTGGAATATTCAGATTTTTCTAGATTTAACAAATATTTCTTTTTTAGATTTTTTTTAACCAAAAAAAAATTCTGACCGATACAGGGGGTGTAATAGCCGTTACTCCCCCGTATCGGCTGTTACACCGTTACATCGTATAGGTAACGGTGGGCACCGTTACACCCACCGTTATTGCAACGGGACACCTTGATCATGATCATCCATCACAAATACGTTGTATTGAATCTTAAAAACCTGAATTTAGTCGGATCCGGTAAAAGATAAGACTTTTATCTCACAATGGGTCCGTTCAGTGATCCAAGTTGATATTCTAATACATGAAATGGGAATTTTCTGGATTGGAAAATCTGAAAATTTCAGAAAAATTGATGGTTCTTTGATTATAGTTCAAATCTAAGGACTTGGGTGATGGAATTTGAAGAAGATCAAAATATGTATATGTGGGGATCAAGATCTTCGAAGATCTAATGATTTGCATTGAAAAGAAAATGGATCGGCTTCTAGATTTAGAGAATTTAGAAGAAAAGGAAGAAAAAAGGTTTAAAGAAGAAAATACCTTGAGAAAGAAAGAATGAGAGAAAATGAGAAGATGAGAAATCACTATCCTAGGCCTCACGCCTTCTTCCAATTACTGGAAATCAAAGATGTAATCATTTAGCCTTGAAGAAGCAAAAACTCTTTTTTTTTTTTATAAACATAACATAACATTTCCTTTTGAGGTTTAAGGCAAAACACACTTATAAATTTGGAATTACATTAAATGACCAAAATACTCCTACTAAAAAAGCTTTTTTAAAAAAAGAAATTCGCACAAAAAATTGCGCGCACTGTCTCAAAACTCGAATAAATAAAATGTGTATTAAATAAACTCAAATCCAAGATGCTTGATGGGCCCCGATGATAGCACAACGAAGGTGGGTTGCGACAATCCAATGGTCCGATCACACCATCTTTGCAAGCGAACGGTTTAAATATCTCCTCCAAGCAACTTACACACGTCACGAACACATGTGTATAGTCTTTAACCTCTAGAGACCCGACCCGTACCCGTCATTTAACCACATTGACACGGGTAATGCACGCTTCCTGTGTTGATATACTTTGAATGTTTTGATGTCCACATCAATCATGTGCAGGATTAGCGAATAATTGGTTAACCACATGTGTGGCTAGGGAGGTGTGGGGTTTCCTCCTTTCTTGTTTTGGGGTTGGTTGGACGTTTAATGTCTCAATCGAATATGCAATGGTGGAATGGCTTGGCAGACTTCCATTCAAGGGCCATATGGAGAAATTATGGTAGTGTTTCTTTGGGATCCTATTGGTTGAAGCTATCAAAAGGAGGGCCTTCTGCAGGATTATTAGTTGGATGCTTTCAAGGTGGGATTTATGAGGTGCTCTAAGGTGGAACTTTTGGGGGATTGGGGGTGTTTATAGTTATATGCTGGTAGTCTTTTTAGTTGGTGTTAGGCTTTGTAGTTTTCCTCATTTTGTTTCTTTCTTTCTTTCTTCTTCTTTATTCTTTGTTTGACTGGCCTGATTGCTGAGTAACAAGTGGGTCACTTCTGATGGGCTGTGTTTCTTTTTTCTAAATAAAGCCGTCAACTTAAAAAAATGCGGTAAGTACCAGTACGAGAAGAAATACTTGTTGGAATCCCTAATGTATGGGGATGGTAAAGCTTAACCTTGATGGGTTCTTGTTGGAAGCCTGCGGTTTGCAAGAGGTCGAGTGTTATAAGAGTGCGGGTTCGAGAGTTTTCAGTTTGTACTTTTGTACAATGCCCCTCCCCGATCCTTCGGTTTGTTGGGCCGTACTGTGCCCTGAAGATCTCCTCATTCTGCCTGAATTCTAGATGAGGAATTATATGATTGACCTGACTTCAGTTTGTACTTTGTACGTGTTGTCCATGATCCTGAATCTAGACCATTAGTTTGTTGGCCCATAACCAGGTCCTGAAAATCCTCAATTAATCCTAACATTTCATCTTATGCCCTGCAAGTAGGTTGTTAATAATATAGTAATGGTCTAAAACTGAAGAAAGACCTGATATTACTGGGTCTGAATTATTCCAATCTGGATATTTTCAGGCAATAGTCCATCAATGGTGGGGACAATGGGTCATTGATACAGAATTCTCAGATCACTGAATAATGGGCCCCACATGTGCATCGGAAACACAGAGGGAGGTTCATATGTAGCTTCATTTTATTGTGTTTCTTTGTGAAAACACTGTACGAGATGTGATACTGCTAACTATAGTCGCATCATGGATATTGAATGAGCTTGCATAGACTTTTTATCCCCATCTTCTATAAAAATATTGATTTGAAATTTGTTTTTATTCATTACATGTAACAAGTAACTTGATTTTTTATTTTAATTTTTACTTGTAACAGGCAGTTGATGCTATTGACAATGGGATTAATCAATATGACACTGATCAGCCTAAAAGATATGTGAATAACACAAATTTGTCTTCAAGAGTTTCACGACTTAATCTTGATTGGATGGATCCTGACCAGTCGCCTGAGAAGGAAAATGAGGCCTTTCAGCGTGCAATGATGCTTGCTGGTGGTGAATTCTTGGAGGTAAGAATTCTTGGGAGCTAAATACGGCATTGGATTTGTAGGATCTACACTACAATAGTTATATATAATTCCTCTAGGTTGAAAGCTTCATATTGTGATGTAAATTATCATTCTAAATAGGAAGTAATGATGGTAGATAGTTTTATGCTTGATATATTTTTTGTTGTTAATGAGGAATTTCACTTCCCAGAATGTCAAATTTCTTGCCAAATCATGGTTACCAGCACGATCCATTATTATGGAGTCTCTAGCAGCAAGAGGAGATGTTGATCCCAGTGGAGAAATCATGACCTTGCATAAGTTTTGCCCTGTAAGTAGGCACTTTTTTACAATTTCAACTATTGCGATTTTTATTTTTTTTCTCTCGTTCTGCTGTTCATGTCGTCTCAAACAACACGAGATACTGTGGATATGGATAATGCTATTAGAAACATCTCATTGTTGTAAAACTGCAAGGGTTGGGTTTTTCATTTATTTATTATACCTCTAATAGTTATTCCTCCTCACTTTTATTTTTTTGGCCGATTTGTCTTACTTCAGTGTCCATATGGGATGGGTAGATATTTTTGCAAGACTAGGATTTGTTCCTAACAACATTTCCATACTCTATACGATTCCAGCATGCATTAAGAGCTAAGCTAATATTCTAATATTGGGTCTTCTTCTTACTTGGCTGGCATTAAGAGATTCTTGGGTCTTGGTTATCATAGAGCATTTCTTTCGAAACATGACTTGTCAGTTCCATTGTTGTCATTGCCCCTTTTTCTCTTACATGATCTTGATTCTTTGGGCACACACAGAGAAGTTACTTTCCGAGTAGAGGTGAAATTGACTTCTAATCAATGGTTCATGTTGAAATGTTATTTCAAGTTCTTGCATACCCAGTTTGAAGATTTTTATGGATGTTTTTTTGCCCCATAGTGGAAGCTTCACCTGTTTGAGCTTGAAGAGGAGATGAAGATTGATCCTCCTATCAAGTATGTTCTTTATCAGGTAATGATATCCCTCATCCTTTTGATGCTTTCACTTTACCCAAAAGGATTTTTAGGTTGAATTAATTAGCACATCTTCAAATTCCATTGTTTCTTCTTCTTCTTTTTACTTTTCTTTTGTTTTCCTCTCTCTCTCTCTCTCTCTCTCTCTCTCTTTCTCTCTTTTATATATGCATGAGAAGTTTGGTTAATAAGATAGTGTCATTAGCAATAAGATAGTGTCATTAGCCTCCATAGATTTTATCATTTCTTGGTAGAGAAAGAAATTCCATTTCATCACATATCCAATTCTAAGTAAAAAGCTCACCATTCTTATATCCAACATTTGTGCATCATATATCAGAAATTATTGGCCACCAATTTACAAGGTCCCTCGGATACACAATGAGAATCAAATCAGAGGGATATTAAAAAACCTCAAGGGACTAATTTAGTAGTCTCGTTGACATTTCTTTATAATCAGCATATTTGCTGTTTCATCTCCTTGTCCGAGTTTGTAGGCAATGCTTGCAGTCTCTCTTAGAAATCAGCATAGCGGTTGCTCCTATTTAAGGCAGCTTTGTTATTTAGAGGCTTGCTAAGCCTAACGTGTGTAGAGAAATATAGCGCAAGTGCGCCGAGATCTGAGCTTTCCATTAGGTGGGCCACACTGTTTAGTTCTGGCCTTTAAATCAGGCTGTTTCACTTTGGTGAGCCAGTGGATAAAACAAACTGTTGGTTAGAACAAAATTGTTTTTGCTGTCCATTTGTTTTGGACATCGTCGTCCGCATGAGTGAAACAGCCTTATTTTTTTTATACAGTTCTAATGAGTATGGTCCACCTGATGGAAAGATCAGATCTTGCATACATATGACGTATTAATGTGTGCTTGCATGTATATGGGAAGAACTCTACAAGGGTCGGGCTTCTCAAACCTCTGTTATTTCATAGGCCTACCTGTGATTTTCAGGGTATGTTCAAAAGTCTAGCAGCTCCATTCACAGTCTGGTTGGTTGATCCCATGAAGATATATGAAAGTCACTTACGATACAATTGCTAAAATTAGAACTTCCAATTTCAGTTCAAGAGATTGGCAATACATAATAGGATATTGGAGTCTCTAGGATGTTCTTCACGATGCTTATTAATGTAGGGGCATTTTCACACCGGGCTCGAGTGGGGTGGCTTATGGGATGCGGGGGCATACTTGGGGTGGGCGGCCCATGTGAGGCAGAACCCATGTGATTTGGGGCCCACGAGGAGAGTTCGACCGAGGATCTAACCTATGGATGTGGGGCCTGGGCTATGAGATAAAGAGATTAATTTGCCGTGCTTTATCAGTTCGAGCTTTTAGAACAAGTGGTTAATTGTCTTGCGTCAAATTGATATCAGGGTGGGAGGTCTCGTGTTTGAGACTCCTCACCGGGGGTAATTAATGCATGGGTACTGGGCTTGACTGGGGTGGCCTGTGCGATGCTGGGGCACACTCGAGGTGGGCGGCCCGTCGTGTGAGGCGGGTGGCTCGTGTGAGGTAGAACCTATGTGATTTGGGGCCCACGAGGAGGGTTCGGTGGAGGACCTAACCCATGGATGTGGGGCCTGGGCTATGAGATAAAAGGGATTAATTCGTCATGTTCTATTAGTTTGAGCTTTTAGAGCAAGTGGTTGTCTTATATCAAATTGGTATTAAAGCGGAATGTCTCGTGTTTGAGACTCTTCATCGGTGATTAATGCAGGGGCATTTTCACACTAGGCTCGAGTGGGGTGACCTGTGGGATGTGGGGGCACACTTGGGGTAGGCGGCCCGTGTGAGGCGGAACCCATGTGATTTGGGGCCCACGAGGAGGGTTTGATCAAGGACCTAACCCATGGATGTGGGGCCTGGGCCATGAGATAAAGGATAAATTCGCCATGCTTTATTAGTTCAAGCTTTTAGAGCAAGTGGTTAATTGTCCTGCATTAAATTGGTATCAGAGCGGGAGGTCTTGCATTTGAGACTTTTCACCGAGGGTGATTAATGCATGTGCATTTTCACACCGGGCTCAAGTGGGGTGCCTTGTGGGATGTGGGGGCACACTCGGGGTGGGCGGATCGTGTGAGGTATAACCCATATGATTTGGGGCCCACAAGGAGGGTTCAGTCGAAGACCTAACCCATGGATGTGGGGCCTGAGATATGAGATAAAGGGATTAATTCGCCATGCTCTATTAGTTCGAGCTTTTAGAGCAAGTGGTTAATTGTCTTGCATCAAATTGATATTAGAGCGGGAGGTCTCGTGTTTGAGACTCCTTACTGGTGGTGATTAATGCAGGGACATTTTCACACCGGGCTTGAGTGGGGTGGCCTGTGGGATGCGGGGGAGTACTCGGGGTGGGCGGCCAGTATGAGGTGGAACCTATGTGAATTGGGGCCCACGAGGAGGTGGAACCCATGTTATTTGGGGCCCACAAGGAGGGTTCGGCCGAGGACCTAACCTATGGATGTGGGGCCTGGGCTATATGAGATAAAAGGATTAATTAGCTATGCTTTATTAGTTCGAGCTTTTGGAGCAAGTGGTTAATTGTCCTGCATCACTTATGCCTCCTTCGCTCCCTCTCAATATTCTAGTTTTCAGTTGCAACTTGCAAGTTAATCCAATCTTCCTAGTTTATATCTCTAGTAGTGGCATGAACACTTATTTTGGATTTAATCTCAATAAACATTTAGGGCCCATTTGGTTGTAACAAAAGTTTAGTCTTAGACAACCTGTCTAGGTTAGGCTGATTATGATCTTATCCATTTGAGTAATGTTTTCCATGACTAATTATTCTCGTGTTGTTTGTCAAGCCACCTGGAATAACGATTGTTTGGCACATGGTGGCGCATATACACACAAAAAACTTGGCACATGCATGTGGCACATTTGTGGTGCTTGAAAATGAACGGTAGCATGTATAACACATTTAGGGTTCTTGAAGATGTTTGAAGATGTATGGTGGTATGTGGCAAATGTCAAGTGCTTGACAACGTGGTGTAGCACACACAACACATGTCACATGCACAAAATGACATTGTGGCTCATGTGTATCTAAGAAAACAGTCCGATGTGTACTTGTAAACACACCACTTGATGCAAGGGTCAACAAAACCATTTGCCCATACAAATCATGAGGACCTGCTCCTTCACTCTCACATCTCTCAAGGATCTAGTCAGCCACACCAAATCCTAGTTTGTTTTTCCCAAAATAATGTAAGTGTGGGAATCCGAGTCCCATGTGCATAGGCATAAGAATCTGATTCCCAAGTGTTAAGCCACACGTGTCAACTCATAGGTTGTGTCATGATGGGCTGCCTGCATATGTTGCCAGTTTCGGAGGTTAGATGTCAGAACCTTGGCTATTTGTTGCTAATTTTGGGGGCGACATCAGTATGACATCATTTCATTCCCCAAAATCATTTTCCAAAAGACATTTGTTTTCCAACCTAAAATTCCCACACTTGTATTTGTATTTTTAACAAAGTGACATCTAACTTGTAACTTTTTACCCACAAAATATCTAAAATTACAAGCCTTGCCACTTCCATGGTCTTATGAGATGGCGGTATGTGTTTGAGATTTGTAAAAGTCAGGTGCTTTGACACCCCTGAAAATCTTGGATCTGATTCCAAGGTGGTTCAAAATCTTGGATGTTCACTGATGCAGGACATGAAATTCAAATATGATGTGCGAGATTTCAGGCTTAAGATCACGTTAGTTCAGAAACAATTACACAAATTCGATATCCCACATGAAAGTCCAAACATTCAATTAAGGGAAATCTATGCGGGTCCAGGTCTACATATGTTAGGGCTGGATCAATAAAAATTATGAACCAAACGATACTCAAAGATAAGAAATAATCACCCACACATGCACAGTAATCAGTCCCTAATCCAAGGGATTCACTAATTTCAACTCAAGGAACCCTATGGTGAAAAAAAGGGCAAATAAATTAAGGGTAATGCAATCTAGGGTTAGGGTTTTTGAAAATAGGGATGAAAAGGGAAAAATAAGAGAAAACCTGAACTGGGAAACAATTTCCACGAGTGGACAGCGGGCCAGGGCTTGGTGCACGTGCGCACTAGCCTGGCTACACGTGCGAGTGAATCCCACACCCGGAAACTGATTCCTTGGCCCTGGTCAGCTAGGGGTGGGCTCCAAACCTCCAAAGTTTCAGGGCGATCTGAGCTACTGGCTGTACGCGGTGCTCTGCCGAAGTTTCAGCCCACCTGCGGGGCCAGATTCTGAAAATTGGCTGTAAGGAGAAGATCCGCTGTAAAACTGATGGATTCGAGGCGAGGATGGCTGTAGAAGGTGAGATATATGGATGGAACAGGGTAGGGGCGGATGATGATAGATGTGGCTTCGCACCACAGTAGTGTCCTTCGAAAAAGGAGGGCTTCACACCCACTTGAATTTTTTCACAACTCAGAAACTCAGAGTACAAAAAAACTTGCAGGATTTTTTATTAAACTTCAATGAATCAAAAGAACTACAAGGGGTGCCTATTTATAAGAAAACCCTATACCTCAAAACTCGCGCCATGTGCGCAACCTATTACTTGGCGATGAAGTAAACCAAAATAAAAACCAATCAAAGAAATCTAAAGCGTTCATGATGTTCTAAATAACATAAATAAGTAAAACCTAAAATACGAACTTAATCCGACTAGTGGGCCCCGATCATGAGATCCCATGATGGGCTTTATTTGATTATTGAGCCCACTCTAAGGAACCAAAACTCTGTCTTCTAGCTAGGGGGCCCTCCTTGAACATCGTCATCGATCTAGATCGACGATGGGGCCCTCCTTCGTGCATACATGCGTAGGGGGTGGTGTGCGTGTGCGTGCCCGCGTTATGTCCCCATCAATTTAACAACCAATTTGATGCAGGACAATTAACCACTTGCTCTAAAAGCACGAACTGTTAGAGTATGGCGAATTAATCCCTTTATCTTATAGCCCAGGCCCCACATCTCATGGGTTAGGACCTCGGCCGAACCCCCTTCGTGGGCCGCAAATCACATGGGCTGCCCACCCTAAGTGTGTCCCCGCATCTCACGGGCTACCCCACTTGAGCCCGTTGTGAAATGCGCATTAATTATCTCTGGTAAGGAGTCTTGAACACAAGACCTCTCCCGTGGGCCCCAAATTGCATGGGTCACCCACCCCGAGTGTGCCCTTGCATCCCACAGGCGACCCCACTCGAGCCCAGTGTGAAAATGCCCCTGCATTATTCGCCCTTTTTCAATTCCAAGGGAGACCTCTAGCTTGTAAAATCCAAGGTTTTGTGGTCTTCTCCAACCGTCATAACTGCCATCTCCTCCTCTCTTAAGATATTTACATTCATTCACACCATTGGATGTTTGTACTTGCATTTACACAATGATGATGCGATACTACAAAGATCAAGCCAAAACAATCTTTATGTGGGCCACAACATAGAAAAAAAAAATCTATAGTGGCACAATACAAGAAACAGTGGCAATTGAACGCCTTAAGGGGCACGAAAGCTTTGGATCATGCTGATATTTGTTTTTCCTTCATCCATACCAGTATGGATGGCTGAAGCTATAGCATATAAATATCATGGTGGGCTACAGAAAGTTTCTATGATGGTTGTTTCCATCTCAGCTGTTTCTTGTGGGTAGGCTCACTGAGTTTTGGATATGGCTTATTTTTTAGTTCATGCCTGTATATGGGTGAGCGAAACTGATGGGTGGGAGTGGGCTGGGCCGAGCCCGAGCCAAGCCGCCATTAGCCCGCTGTAATCAGGCAAAACCATGTCCAGCCCAAGTAGTCATAAGCCCAAGTCCATTCCAAAGTGTCTGGCTAGCTGGTATAAGCGAATGCTCCTGGCCGAGCATGAATGCACGGCCAGATGATCTGTACCCTCCAATCAGTGGACCTCATGATGTTTGGTTAGTTATATGAACGTTCTCTGTCCAACCATGCACTTTTAGGGGACATTTGGTGCTGAGTATTAGATGGAATTAGGTGGGATAGAATTGCATTTTGTCCGTATAATTCTATCCAGCATTTGGAGAGGATGGTAAAGGTTGGGATTTGGTTGGATGGAATTCCATTTAGTCCCATGGAATTGCAGGATGCGTATAGCAAGAGTTGCCACTGAAGTGATGTCACCTAGTTCCGTGGGTCCCACCGTGATGTATGTTTTATATCCACACTGTCCATCCATTTTTAGAGATCATTTAGGGCATGATCCAAATAATGAGGCCTTGCTCTGAGGGTTAAAACCAATCTAGTGCAGTTATATCATAATTCATATAATTCCAGCCATTTTAAAAATTCATATGTCATGTTATATCATAATTCCAGCCCTTGCTCTGAGGGTTAAAACCAATCTAGTGCAGTTATATCATAATTCATATAATTCCAGCCATTTTAAAAATTCATATGTCATGTTATATCATAATTCCAGCCCTTGCTCTGAGGGTTAAAAAGAAATATATAATTTTGTTTTAATTATGAAATTAATGGGCACACTTTTGTAGCTCACCAAAAGCTTGGAATTGCCATACTTTTGGGCCAAGGTTGTCTTAGAATGGGCTCGGTGCAATAATCGTCTTATGTTGCACACGTATTTCATGTTTAGAATATTTGAGAGCATTTAATTTATCACATTCATTATTCAGTGAATATATCACAAAATAATTATAGGAGTCCAAGAATCAAATCGAGGCTCCCAAACATAATTTCTCAGACCCCCCGGGATTTTGAAAATCCATGCTGCCAAATAGAATTGAAAATCCAGGATTTTAATTCCATGCTCCCAAATGAGCCCTAAGCTCTCAAGAGTTCATCATTTAACTAGTTCTGGAAATAATTTATCCATCTGTCATTGATCTTATATATTCAAAAGAAAAATATATAAAAAGAATTTAGAAATTATAAAACCTTGCCCTTTAAGAGCCCACTCTTGTGAGGAGGATCGACATTAGCATTTTTTTTTTTTTTTTTTTTTTTTTTTAAAATTTTTTTTTTTTTAATTTTTTAAAAAATCCTATAATCAACTTCTATGGAAATAGACTGGCAATATCATCGGCAAGATTTAACAAAAATAATGAAAAAAAAAAGAGTCGCTACTAGCAAAAAATCTCGAAATCTACAGAAAGGCTGATCTTAATAATTTGATTTTGCTTGTTGAATTTGGACTGCTGTTCAGTTGGTGGCCTTTTCAATGGATGTTTAGGATGAGTCAATGTGACTTTCTGGATATGCTTCATCAGCAATGATCCCTACGATGTGGACGGTCTGCATTGATTATTGATATGCATGTATGCTATGTATACAGTGGATGACACACCACTGTACACATTGCCTTGATGGACTGTAGGGGAATCTTATCCATTGCCTTGATGGATTATGTATTTGCTCCTTTATATCCTTTTCAGTAAAATCCCTTTTTTGCTGATAAAACAACTATGGATGAGACATGGCAGCCTAAAAAGTTGTGCTGAACTATCACAATTGTCATGTCCTTTAAAACCCCACGTTTTTTAGTGTGTAACTGCTGTAATTCCATGTATCATGGACTTTCCTCCCAAAGAACAGAAATAAGTATCATGGATCCATTATTTTTCGAATGCACTCCTTTGTCTGCTATCTTAGGATGCAAATGTGTATGCAGAAGAATAATCCGTGCCTTCTTTTCCATTGCCAATTGTTGTAGGATGATAGGAGCAAGCATTGGCGAGTGCAGGCTGTGGCAGTATCCCCAGATAGTTTCGATAGCCGAAAGCCTCTCCCATCCACATGGAGGGGTTTGAGAGATGAGGAACTATCAAAAGAGGCCAGCATTGCTGATTGTGTTTTTGTTCATATGAGTGGCTTCATTGGTGGAAATAAAACTTACGATGGAGCTCTGGCTATGGCAAAAGCCGCCGTGAAACTCTGATATTGGAAGAACATGGTGCTAGAGGTTTCTGCAGGTTACAGCATGGTACTAGCCATTCAATGAATCCAAGATCTTGGAACTGCATAAACTGGACCCTAGTAACTGTTGTTGTCGACCTATCTTCTGCACCTGTGCAGGGCAGAAGGGTATCCGGATTGTTTTGGGCTTATAGCTAACATTGAGTTACAAAAATGTACCATGTCAGGTCAAGGATGGTGAATCCGTTTGTGGATTTGGGTTCTTGATTGGGACTTGTGTCCTTTCTTGAGGTATTTATTGGTTGATCGAAGTGTATGACATTTTTGCACTGTTGATGGAGAAAAGTCCCATATATTCCACCGCTGTATCCCATTGGAATGATGTCGAGATTCTTGAGGTACACAAATTTATTATGGCTTCTTCTTCTCCTTCCTGCTACATCCAATCATCTATTTATTAGTAGAAAGCCTGAATTTTTTGTTATGTATCTTCATGTGGCAACCAATACATATTGTGGGGAGGATGACATCCTTTTGAAAGATAATTGGCTTGAGGGGTTCTGTTGCCTTTTCTCACTTATCTTTTGTGGCGTTTTGGGAATGATCCTCTGACCCTCCTGAACGGCAATTGGTAATCATTTCATTAAAAAAAAAAAAAAAAACTGTTTCCATGATATTTTCTGAAATGATAGTTATATTTATCGGTGTTGCTTCTAGGATCAATTCAGGTGATGAGGCTGTCTTTTTCATGGCCTTGGCCTGTACTTTCTTTAGTATCAGTATAAAATCAATAGGTATGGTTAGTCAATGTTTTTTTAAGGGTGTGTTTGGTTGCACCAAATTTCATGAAATTTTGCACCAAGGCTAATAATGAATTTTCCTGATACTTGGTGCAAGCAAATGTGCCCCAAGGGAGTGAAAGATGGGATTTTTATCAAGGGACCGTATGGATTGGTGGAACTCAAAAGGTTATTATGAAAATGAAATCCTTTTTCTGCTGATTGTGACATAGTTAAGTAACATAGGGAAACTGCTTTTATTTCCACAGTTTTCCTAGAAAAAGGGTGTTTTCCTTTTCCATTTTAAAATGTGTTAATAGTCATTTCTACAGTTATTTCGAAATATATTTCACTTTTGACCATCGACCATTGTTTCTTTCCCTGAACGTTACCATGCGACGTTTTCTTTTCTGAATCTATTCTTCAGATTTCCCCAATCCAAATAGTCTTAAAACGAAAAAGGATATATATATATATATATATATATATATATAATGGTACTATAAGGTCGACCTCATGGGAATGATGTATGTCGAACATCAACACAGTGCATTTGATGGGTCCCCCTTAGGTTATGGGATATCCCAAAAATCAGCCATAGAACTTAGGTGCGCCATACCATCTATAACCATGCCAAGACATGCCTAAAACATATACAAACTGACCCTTCATCCAAGTGGGACACACAATGGATGGTCTGGATTTATGAACCACATCTTGGTGGGCCCAATAAATGATCATGAATGTTTTAATGGGAGGGTAACCTCTACCAACTGTTGTCCGTGGCGTGGCCCACCCAAGTCTTGGATTGACTTGATTTTTAAGCCCAGCTCACTAGTGAATGGTATATCTGACTAATGGGGTAGATGTTCGACACACCTCACGGTGGGGTCCGCGCAGCTTGGCCATATATATATATATATATATATATATATATATATATATATATATATATATATATATATATATATATATATAGGAAAAGGTACAATGCGCTTGAGCTGATTTTAACGTCCCATGAAGTCGAACTGTGTGGGCCCCACCATGATGCGTTTCGAACATCAACACCGTTCATTTGATGAGTCCCCTTTAAATTATGGGATATCCCAAAAATCAGCCGTATACGGAACTCAGGTGGGCCATACCATCTAAAATCATGTGAAGACATGCTAAAAACATATAAAAGCACTTGGTAGGGCCCACCTGAAACTCTCATGCGCCTGAAACTTGGTCTGAACCCTCATCCAAGTGGGACACACATAATGGATGGGCTGGATTTGCAAACCATATTCGGTGGGCCCAAAAAAATGGTTATGACTGTTTTAATGGTGCACGGCCCCTCTCAACTTCTGTATGTGGAGTGGCCCACACAAGTCACGGATTGACTTGATTTTTGAGACATAGGCCCACGATGGAATGGTGCATCTGACTGATGGTGTTGATGTTCGAAACGCATCACGGTGGGGCCCACACAGCTCGACCTCATGTGATGTTAAAATCAACTCAAGCATAGTACTTTTATATATATATATATATATATATATATATATATATATATATATATATATAGTACCGGTCTCCTGCGAACCATCCCGCATGGGACTTGGTGCGGTCCAAATTCCCACCGCAAGGAGGAAAACGGATTGCATACTAAGCAAACTCTGTTAGGCCCACCATAAATGGATGTGATCTATCCACGCCGTCCATCCATTTTGTAAGTGCATTTTAATGGTTGAGACCAAAATTGAATCATTTCCAATGCTCAAGTGGACCATAGAACAAGAAAGATTGGGAATAATAATTTCCACTGTTGAAACCTTTCTAGGGTCTAAAGTGATGTTTATTTGTCATCTGACATGTTCATAAGATCGCAAAGATATAGATGAAAGGAAAACACAAATATCAGATTGATCCAAAACTTGTGGACCCCAAGAAAATTTTCAAAGGTTGACATTCAATTCACACTGCTTCTTGTGGTGTGGCCTACCTTAGCTTTGGATATACTTCATTTTTGGGCTTAAGCCTTCAAATTATTGGTTAAAATGGATGTAAGGAGTGGATGAAATATATAAATCACAGTGGCCCACAGAGTTTACTCAGTACGCAATCCGCTTCCCCGGGAGAGACCTGGGAGCGGATTGGCTATGACGTGTTGGGAAGTGATCTCACCAAAATTTGTGGCCCCAGCATGATATATGTTTTGTATCCACACCTTCAATCCATCTGGAGAGATCGTTTTAGGGTAATATCCAAAGAATGAGTCACATCTAAAGCTCAAGTGGACCCCACCACAGAAAATAGTTGAGAGAGTGACGCCGCCGTTAAATACTTCTAAAGGCCACAAAAGTTTTCAATCAAGTTTATATTTCTATTTTCCCTTCTTTAATGTCTTTGTTAACTTTTGAATAGGTTGGATTTCAGAAAAAAACCATGGTGGGCCTTAGAAAGGTTTCAACAGTGGGCATCAATCTTCCTACTGTTTTCTGTGGTAGGGTCCACCTGAGCAATGGAAATGATTCAATTTTAGTCTCAACCATTAAAATGCACTTAAAAAATAGATGGACGGCGTGGATAGACCACATCCATTTATGGTGGGCCCAACAGAGTTTGCTCAGTATGCAATCCGTTTTCTTCCTTGCGGTGGGAATTTGGACCGCACCAAGTCCCATGCGGGATGGTTCGCAGGAGACCGGTACTCTCTCTCTCTCTATATATATATATATATATATATATATATATATATATATATAAAAAAGAAAACGCTCACCTGTGAACTAGGTACGAACTTTTTTGATGACCCATCATACGTGATGAATCTCACAAATCTGAACGGTTCACATGAAGCAGAACCTCATGAAATCCTATAGTATAAATTTTTACCTTGATCTGAAACTTTGGTGGACCGTGAAAAATGTAAACAGCTTCTTTCGTTGATTTGAATTGGGACGAATAAAAGTTTTAGATAAAAGTAAAACTTGGTCCTGGGGGGTTTCACTAGGTGCTGCTTCACATGAACGGTTCAGATTTACGAGATTCATCACGTATGATGGCTCATCAAAAAAGTTCGTACGTACTACGTACGAACTGGTTCGCAGGTGAGCGCTTCTCTCTCTCTCTCTCTCTCTCTCTCTCTCTCTATATATATATATATATATATATATATATGAGTAATGCTCACACACAACTAGTTGGACCATTTAAATTGGTCCAACTAACTGTGTATTAAATGGTAAGAATATCTTTTTTATCCCCGTGTAATGTCCACTCATTGGAGTTTAGGTGACACCCAATTTTATATCCATATGATAGAAATACATATCATAGATCTAGTTATGGTCTCATGCCGACCATATGATAGAAATTCTCATATATATATATATATATATATATATATATAATATATATATATATACATCTATCTATCGTAATGGTCTCATGCCAACCATATGTGGTCCAATTCTCAGTGGTATTGGGAACTTAGACAATGTAGATGTAATATATTAAGTTAGAGAAATTCACTGAACTATTATGTTATTGATAAAAATTTATCCGTAGGGCTAAAAAAATCATCCAGTTTAATAAATCATCTGGTTTAATGATTCAGGTGGGCCACGCCAAGGGAAACAATCATAGAGGGGACTCCTACCATTGGATTTTTACATGGCTCACAGTGATGTTTATGTGAAATCCAATCCAACCATCATCTTTTTCATGAAAATTCATACATGGGGATGAAAAATTAGGCCCATGAGTGATTGATGTGGGCTACGTCAAGTGAAACAATTTGAATGAGGGATATTCTTTGCACTATTTCTTTTATGTTGCCCACTTGAATGATGAATGTGGCCAATGTTTTAGCCATATATCTAAATTGGCATCACACACCCTGTGATTGGAGTGGATTTAAAATACACACCACCATGGGGCCCATCCAAGCTCTTCCCATCTTGATTTGCTCGGCAAAGCTCCTTCACGTCACAATCCAGATTGCATGCTTGATAGGTAGTGATCCCAGATTGCATGCTTGATAGGGTGGGCTGGGGGTGGCCCCACCATGATGTGTATGTGAAATCCACTCTGGCCATAAGGTTAGCAAAAAAAATGTTTAGCTATATGACTAAAAAATCAGCTACATCAATAATTATGGCGGGCCACATGAAAGGAACAGGCAGGGGGATGCACACCATCCAAACTGTGTCATTCGATTTGGCCCACATAAATCAACCATGGGTATAATTGTTATACCCCATGTATGGTTGGACCATGTAAAAATGCAATGATATGTATCCATTCTCCCATTGTTTCCTTTAGTGTGGCCCACCTGGATCATAAATCTATATGTTATCTTAGCCCTACGATTAAATTGCCAACAGTTACCTTATGGTCAGAGTAGATTTCACGTACGCATCACTATAGGGCCCACCCTATCTAAGTTCCCATAAGGACAGGGAGGTGGAGTGCATAAAGGTCTCTTACTGTTGCCGTCCCCTCACTGATTGTTTCCCTATGTGGGCCCCCCTCACTGATTGTTTCCTTTGGTGTGGCCCACCTGAATCATTAATCCGGATGATTTTTTAGCCCTATGGATAAATTTCCATCAATAACATAATAGTTAGAGTGGATTTCACTAACTTATTATATTACATCCACCTTATCTAAATTCCCAGTACCACGTGGGACTGCACCAAGGTCTCTCTCTCTCTCTCTCTCTCTCTCTCTCTCTCTCTCTCTCTCTCTCTCTCTCTCTCTCTCTCTCTCTCTATATATATATATATATATGGAAAAGGTTCTATGCGGTCGTGTGTCGTGCTCATGGGAACTTCCCATGAGGTCTAAGTTGTGTGGGCCCACCGTGATGCACATATACCCCATCAGTCAGATGCACCATTCCATGGTGGACCTAGGGCTTAAAAATCAAGTCAATCCGTGACTTGTGTGGGCCACACCACATACAAAAGTTGAGAGGGCTTACCCTCACAATTTTGGTTATGGGGTTTACATATACACATAATTGTTGTTATAATTGAAATTAAAAAGGATTGATTATTGAAAAGAGAGAAGAATTCATACTGATTCGTCGTGTATCAATTTGATTTTCTTAGGCCATTAAGGGGGCCCACTGAGATGTGGTTCACAAATCCAGCCCATCCATTATGTGTGTCCCACTTGGACGAGGGGTGACCCATCAAATGCACGGTGTTGAGGTTCGACACGCATCATGGTGGGGCCCACACAGCTCGACCTCATGAGGTCGACAGCATAAAACCATTTCCATATATATATATATATATATATATAAAGCAATGGTCTCCTGCGCATCACCGTAAATACAAATTTATGATCTGAAAGCGGACTGCATGGAGATGCCTTGAATGCCATCATTATCATTATCATTATTGTCCATACTAAGGGAAATTTCTAGACAGTGAGTGTTGCATATATTCTAGAGATGCCTTTAATGCCATCATCATCATTCTTGTCATCTCAAGAGTAGTTGTAATAGGAGATTAAATGGTGGACAGTACATTGAGATGTTTCACTAGGCGTTGACATTAACTGGTGAAACAAGCATCACAAAATCATCAACCACAAATAGTCTGTATAAGACCTTAATAACGATGATGACGACGATTACGACGACCGACAATCATGTTAATCTTCTCCAAGCAATTTCAGGTTGGATTTTAGAAGGTAAATTGGCAACAGCTCTAGACAGAGGCCTTGCTCTTTCCCCCAAGGTCTTTAAAACTAAGCAATGACAGAGGCTATCATTGCCAACACTCAAAGATGGGGTGGTTTACCACTAACATCAGTACTTGATCTTCGTCAGGAGGTCCAAGCTAGTCAAGAGATGAGGTTCATGGAGTCTCATGAAGTCCCCTTCCCCAGCAATGTGGCAGTCGAATGCATTTTCAAGAACGGAGTATGGGAGATTTGGAGCAAGCAGTAAAACTGAAAACATCAATCTACAGAAGATATAATCATCCATGTATTAGAAGCTAAATTCAAAACTCTTTTCACTATGCTTACTCTGGCAAGACTTTTACAACCCATTAATAGTAGTTTCTAATTCTCATGGTTTACAACATACTCAACATGTTGAAGTGCGCATCAAAATCAGTTCCACTGTAAGAGATTTCTGTACAGTAGGAGGAAATCAAGGATCATCTTCATTCAGGCAGAACACTACAATCTCTCTCTCCAGATGAAAAGAAATCAAATTTGCAATAATTACTCTTCTGAAACTGCTGGTAATCCTTCCTTAAACCACATGTAAAGCCCACCATCCAAGTGAAACACGTTTTCGTACCCATTGAGGACTAGCAAGTAGGCAGCTATTAGAGACCTGCACAAGGGAATCTAAAGCACTCAATTCACTGATTTACTCCTTTTATTTTTTGATGCAATTCACCAAATTCAGTCATAAAAATGTTAATAGGAAAATGATTTCCATTACCATTCACTGTAATACATGTTAAAACCTTAATATTTAAAGATGAAAAAAAGGTGTGCAAAATAACTAGTTTTCACAAGATTCAAAAATGCCGAATGTTTTTATTTTAATTTATTTTATTTTTTATTTTTAATCTCATATGAATTGACAGGTCTACTGTTATGGTAAAAGAAACTAGACTAGCAGATTTTTCAGTTTTATTTTGGATAAACTCTGGACTGTTTTTACTTGGTCTTCATTTGGATGAACTATTCATAATTACAATAATTAGTTCAATTAACTGGAATGATTGAGTTGGTGAAACAGGATTCATGTAGCTGGCCCCAATTAGTTGAGATGAAGCTTGGATGATGACGATGATTTGGAGTGACCGAATTGTAATTACCTGTATTCATTTTGAGATTTGCGAGACTAGCAACTAAACTGCAATTGCATTAACTTGAAGGTGGACTTGAAAGGAATGTAACTGCAATTTAAGGGTCACTTGCTCATATGATTTCAGAGGAATTTGGTAATTTCTGATCAGTTGAATTAGTCATTTCGGTTCAATTAAATAGTGCAACTAAACACAACCTTAGCTTCAACGTGAATTCAATTTTTCAAGAAGCTTTAATAAACACTATACAGCGATAAGTGCAATAATGAAACTACCTTGACTGCTGTCCTTCTGGAAGATTCTGCGAAGGTCTCATTGTTCCTCCCGATGAGCATGCAACTATTATTTTTGAGCTTTTGTCTAATTTTGACTCCACAACTGTCAGCAGGTAGTGACATTTACTTGAACTGGAAATGAGGTTAAACCGAACCCAGAAATCATATTAATAAAAAGGGGTATAAGTTTCATACTTTGTATGAACTCAGGATTTTCTTCTGTGCCAGAGAATATGCCGAAGAAGGCAAATGCAGCACGTCTAGCAATATCCCATGCTGTCCACTCCTTTATAAGTCTATAAATTTGCACATTAATAGCACCCGGTGGATGAGCCTGCACAAACGAAACATCAGATTGTCTGGAAAGTGTGGTATCAAAGGAAACAAGGGTAGGGTTTCTTGATACCCTAATCATTTAGATATCAACCAGTAAAATAAACAATCTTCATCATAAAAGTCAAGTTCAATCCAGTGTATGAAACGATTATAAGTTATTAAAAGTATATGAAAATGGAAGACACTAATAAAGTAGTTAATCTAAATATCAAAAGCATGAACAGATTGCTTTGCAAAGCCATGGAAGCTAGAAGCTGCTAAGCTATATTTTGGTCAAAGAAGCCTCCTCTCTGACTGACATAGCTTTGGAAGGAAATAAAATTCAGAAGGAAAGACTAATGAGTGACCATCTGCTATGAGAACTGGAGCGAGTGGTCAGCTCTCAAACACACCCTCCTCTTATGTGTTGATGATACCCTTTTATGTTTTGATGTTTCCAGCGAACGACTGTTTTTTAATTACAAGTCCTCCATTGGACAACAACAATACAAACCTGATACTTGCTGCTACTGCTGATTTCAATTACCATACATCGAAATAGCAGAAAGAAAAACATGTACTTGTTAGATAATGCAGTGAACCCAACCTCTTTGAACTCTGCCTCCGGGCGCACATCAAGAATCACAAAGTTGTTTTCCTTTTGAAGGCGCAAAGCTTCCTTCACATCAACACTCCGTACCTGCAAATAAAATGTTACTGCATTGCTAGAAGAACGCAACATCGTATAACCATCAGATGGCAAACAATACTGAAATCAGCTTAAATCTATTCTAGCCCGAGCCATTTGGGGGAGTGTTTGGATAAATATCTTTTCCATAATGTCATTGCATTGTACATAGATTACACTACTCTTCTACAGAAGCTTCTTTTGTTGTCCTAGTAAATTGACTGAAATATTTTACTAGAATCGATGATCTCTTCAATACAATGTTTTAAAGTCCAGATCGGAACTGGCTACCAAAACAGTCACGGTCACCCTAAAAACTGGTCAGTTTGGGACAATCATTTTCTAAAACAAAAACAACAAAACCACAACCACCAAAGCTTGAACCCATGATAATAATCTAACCACAAGTCTTAACAGCAGATTCACTGTTAATTCTCTCTGTTTTTCGTTGTTTTGAACAATGCAGAATTTAAGGCCAAAATCGGCAAGTGGATCCTACTGCTACGACATTGAACCACCCACCAAAGTCAGGAGGTCCTAATCTGGGTTTCAGAACATTACTTAAATGAGCTAATAACTAGAGTGGCAGGTTGAGTGGCAGGTTTCAATTTCTCTGTTTCACTTTTTTTTTTTTTTTTTTTTTTTCTTTCCATATTTCAGATAGAACTTCATAGTCAATGGATTAGACTAGGTGCAAGCAAGCTTGGTGACCCACCTGCACTTTGCACAGGCACACATGTACCAGACATCTGAGCCATGCAAAAAAAGTCAGGCTGGTCCACCCATCAGATTGGCCAATGTGCAACATGGATCATCGGCAAATTGTCGGAAACCACCATTATCTCTAAGGGTGGTCAGCCTGATGAGTGGACCGGCACGATCTTTTCGCTAGGTCATCCTCATGGTGGGGCCCAACTTATGCACGGCTCAAATGTCCAGCTCCTGCATCCCACAGGTACAGGCTCATGTGGGCCTCCCATAAAATCTTTTTTTCTTTTTCTTTTTATTTTTTTGTAAGGCAAAAAAATAAAATAAAATAAAATGATAATAATTATAATAATAAATAACAATAATAATAATAATCTAATGTTTTGAATGATTACCCTACTCAAAATACAATCAAGAGAGAAAACAAAAAATCAACTAAATATAGAAAATCAGAAAATAATGTTTTCATCTAAAAAACAAGTAGCCGAGTTCGATTATCGAAATTCAAAAAAGAAAAAATTGAGAAAAATCCCAATCGTTTTATAAGAAAAAGGTGGAAAAGGATGTACCCTCTTCTTCAGCAAAACCTCGCGCTTGGTCTTCCAGTCTTCTTCAGCTGCGACAGCAAAGCTTCAAATTTCAAAAACGCCGAAAGAAAGATAGATAAATAGATAGAGAGCAAAAGAAAGAAATCTACGAACCTGGCGTTTTCGCAGGTTTCGTAGCTGCACATTTGATCTGCGGCGACGATGAACCGATCGAGCGAGATCGGCCACTCGAGAAGTGAAATCCAAGAGCTGTAGAACAAGGGAAATTAGGGTTAGGGTTTGAAGAGGAAAGGAAAGGAGAGAGGATTGAAGGCTTTAGAGCGAGCATTTTTCCTTTCCTTCTATTTCTTGGAAGAAAGAAACAGATATTTAGCGTACGAAGTAAGAGGAGATTTTTATTTTTGTATGTATTCGATTCATAAAATAAGGAAAATATTGAAATTATGGGTATTGAGAGAGTTGATGGGGTGGGCTCAGAAATCTGGAACTTGTGGTTGAGGTTTAAAGATTCTGTTCCTATGTGGATTCTCATTCATCCTCCTCCAGCTTGGATCCTTCCAATTTCATCATCTTTTGACCCGGACGAGTCCAAATGCGACTCGGATGAGTTTTGGATCACCACTGTTTCCTCTTGTGTGGCCCACTTGAGTTTTGGATCAGTCTCCTTTTTTTAGTCGTATGTTCTAAAATGAGATCGAAAAATGAATGAACGGGATGGATTTTTCACAAACATCACGATGGGACCACTTGCTAGGACCTGATCGGGTTTGATCCTACGAGTCATTCTGACTTGTTCAGCTCAACTCAGCCCTGACTCGAAGGAATGGAGGAGTCGAACCGAGTCTTTTAATCTTGTGATCTTCCCAGCTGGAGCACCCAAGAGTAGGAGTCGTTCCAAGAGATTCAAGCAGACCAGAACATGTGATTAGTGGAATCAACTGGTCAGGTCCCAGCCCTTGCTCTGAGGGCAGGGGCGGCTCAACATTTTTGGGGGCCTTAGGCAAGTCATAAAAATGAGGCCTTTTAGTTTTTTTTTAAAAATAATAATAATAAATTCAAAATTAAACCGTAAATCCAAAAATAAATCCAAATTGTTAGAATTTAATTTAGAAAAATGATGTTAGAATTTAATTTTATAAGAACCCTATTGTAGGTAGTTGTGGAGTTTTAAAAAAATTTACGGGTGATCTATTATTTTGAAAAGAGATGATAGCGTTAGGCTAGTTTGTTTTTTTTTTTTTGTTTTTTTTTTTTTTTTCAATTTCAAAATTGTAAACTAATTTTTAGATATTCCTATTTTGTAGGCCTTTCAATAAGTTTTATTTCAAAAAATTTAGACTTTTTTTCTTCTTTTTAATTTTAATTTTATTGTTGTGGGCTATAAATTCTTCAAATTAGGGGCCTCAGGGTCTTCATAATTAGGGTTTTCATAATTAGGGGCCTTGGAATTGCCTCACCTGCCTACGAGCCGCTTATCCAATCTAGTGCAGTTCCCTAAGAGAGTGCACCCATGGGTTAGTGGTAGACACCAACAATATTGGAATAACAATATCTAATATTAAGAGATGTGCTTCCAAATTGGAATAACAAAAGATTAAGTAGGACC